>JAMPIV010004904.1:0-158977 GCA_024509875.1 Oreohelix idahoensis
GTCATGATGAAAAACAACACCAAGGACCAAATAAAAAAAAAAAAAAAAAAAAAAAAAAAAGCAAAAAAATCCAAAAAAAAAATATAATAATAATACTTTGTTCATTACATAGTTCATTTTATAAACTTGTGTACATAATACTTGTAATTCATTTGATTGTGATGCCTGGTTGCACTGTGTAGTTGATCAAGGATACCCATTATTGAAAGAATTAATACATATATTTTTAAACTTAAACACTTGACTATTAAGATAGTCTTATAGAGTGTTATATGTGTGTGAGTGTCACAGTGTTGTAAAGTGTTGTGGAATAAATTAAATTGTTTATACTGTTGTGTTGTTGTGACTTACACTTCATCATTTTCATAACCCTAGACATTTAACGTAGTCATCACAATATTCCAGAATAATTCTGACTGAGGTATAAATGTGGTAGCAAGTAAGGTATCTGTAATACACCACACTTATTAGATACAGATACCTTCACAGCTGATCTCCCACTTTACCCACAATATATTGCGGTTCCTGTCCCGGGATTTTGAATCTTTCCCTATATTATAAATAATGGGGGGGGTACATTCACTTCAGGGAATAATAAAAATTAAAAAGGTATCCTTGGGTGAAAATAAATAACGTTGAGCTCTCAGTGCCTGTGGTGTCCTTGGATAAGTAATTACGGATTGTATTGTTTAGTTAGATATTACTTACATTTACCTGTTAGAAAATGGCGGACCTGGCCAAATTTCGATCGGCTGCTGTGCAGACTGCAAAAGAGTTAGGAATGGACGGGCAAATTATGACTGCTGAATGTGACAAATATATTGAACGGGAAGAAAGAAGATTAGAAAAAATGGCTGAAAGAAAGATAGAGGCTGAAAAAGAAATTAAGAGGTTGCAGATTGAGGCTGACAAAGAGGCTAAAGCATTGGAGGCAGATAGGGAGATTAAGAGGCTCCAATTAGAAGAACAAAAGGCAGAGAGAGAAGAAAAGAGATTAGCTGCAGAAAGGGAAGCCGAGGAAAGAAGACAGGCTGCAAAGAGGGAAGCAGAAAAGGAGGAGAAGAGATTACAAAGGGAGCACGAGTTACGACTAAGGGAGTTTGAGTTTCAAGGCCATGCTCCTGAAAATGGTGCCAGTCCCTTTACCTCCGATGCTACTGCTAGTCAGGGAACCTCAACCTCAGCTATGAACTTTCATTTAGATCATTTTGTTGAGAAAGAAGATGATATTGAGAGCTATCTAAATAGATATGAACTATTAGCTACCACGTATGGGTTAGAGAGAGAAAGGTGGAGCTTAAAGTTATCTCAAGGTCTTCGTAGGGCAGCTTATGAAGTTTTTGCCAAAATGAACAGAGGTGATCAAGAAAATTATGACATGCTAAAGCAGGCTCTTTTGTTAAGATATGAAAAGAACGCAGAATTTTATAGGAAAAAATTTAGGAATGCTAAACTACTGTCAGGTGAAACCTATCACCAGTTCTCTGCACGGTTAGAGACATACTTGGAGAAATGGACTTCTCTGGGGAAACCCAAGATCTTAAGGAAATGGTCCTTATAGAACAATTAAGAGAGTCCATGGCTCCAGACCTGAGAAAGTTTCTCATGGAACAAGGTGCAGAGAGGCTGGGTGAGTTGCTAAATGTTGCAGAAAGGTATCAAGCAGCTCAGGCAGAGGTATCAGGTAATAAAAAGAAACAGGTAGAAAATTTTAAGGCACCACAGAACTTTAATAAATTTGATCCTAGAGATCAAAACAAAGGTAAGCACCAGTTTGATAGGCCACGGTATGACAATAAAAATAAAACCCCACAATTCGATGAAAGGAAATATGATGAAAGAAAATCTTACAACCAAGGAAAGAGATGGTGTAAAAATTGTAAGATGAACAATCATGACACTGACCGTTGCAGAAGGAACCCTATAGTTATGGCCACCCTTCAGGTCAGGTCGACCTCAAGAAAGGAGGAGGATATTATGTTAGATACCACTCCAGATGAGATGAGGAAGGCACAGGCTGGGGATAAGACCCTCAAGCCTTGTTTCAGGAAATTGTCAACTTGTCATACAACTCCAGGCAAGGGAGATTTTTACATGAAAAACAAGTTGATGTATAGGAAGGCCGGAACTAGATCCAATGGTCACGGACAGTTGGTTCTTCCAAAGGCATAAAGGGCAGACTTAATACGGAGCCTACATGTGAAACAAGATGGGGACCATGAGAAGATAGGTACCATCATCCAAAAGGTGGCTCACAATTATTATTGGCCCAAGGCAAGGTGGGACATTGAGAATTTTGTAGAAAGGTGTAGCATAGCACATGAGGGAACACCCACAAGTGGGAACATTGATCAGGACCTGGACACGCCAAGGGGGCAAACGTAGGCCTGAAAATAAGAAGAAAAATAAATTTTATAAAGTGGACCAAATGGAATGGGAAGCCCCTTTTCACGGACAAGCTTCATTTAACTGTTTTACAATGGCCACTATGCAGAGAGTGCAAAAATATGTCTTACCCCAGGATAAGCCGAAAATCCCTCAATCGGACTTAAACAAACTGGAGGAAGAGGATGTAGAGAGGAAATCTCTCATCAAGAATTCTAAGTGGGGAGAAAGCCCCAAGAAAAGAATTGGTAGCGGTCGTTTTGTGCATGATAATTCTGGGAAGAAAAATCATCACTATAGCGCTTCGAGTGGAAGAGACCATACCGGTGCATGGAAAAATAGGTCCACAAAATTAAAGGTCCATATGTAACGCTGTTAAGAACGTGGACTGATGAAAAGGCAGAGGAAAATATTACATCCTCATACCAATATGTGAATGAGCTGACCACTCGTTTAAAAACTGGCTGGAAACTTGCCAATGAAAATTTGAGACAAGCCAGGAAGAAACATGCTGCCTATTTCAACAGGAAGGCTAAAGACAGAGATTTGGCTGTGGGAGAGAAGGTACTGCTTCTTCTACCCGGTAGTCAGAATAAGTTACAAATTGGATGGCAAGGTCCATATACAGTTCTAGAGAAGGTGTCTAGAACCAATTATAAGATAGTTAAGAAGGGGAAAGAAAAAATCTATCATGTGAATCTCCTGAAGAAATATTTGGAAAGAGAAAATCAGGAAGAGACACACTTGTTGACCTTGTCCATTGCAATGGAGATGAAAAAGGAACCACTTTCATCATTTGAATATCCATTACATCCCTGTGAGACAGCGGCACAGGTGAAAATCAGTACACATTTAACGAAAAATCAGAAAGAGAGAGTGCAACAGGTTCTAGATAATCATACAGAGGTGTTAACGGACCGAACGGGGCATAAAAACTTATTGGAATATGATATGAAACTGATAGACCCCACACCTGTCTGTATGAAACCCTATTCGATTCCTTTTGCTAAGGAGAGAGCTTTGAAGGAAGAGATAGACTATTTGTTGAAGGAAGGAATTATTTCACACAGTGAATCTTCGTATAGTTCCAGTGTTGTGCTCTTAAGGAAACCCTCTGGAGAACATAGACTCTGTATAGATTACAGGAGACTGAATGCTATTACAGAAGGACAGGTGGATCCATTGCCGGATACAATCAGTTGTTTGCCAGGCTAAATAAAGCTAAATATTTCTCAAAAGTGGATCTGAGTAAAGGATACTATCAGATTCCAGTAAAGCCTGAGGTTAGACCATACCTAGCGTTTAGTACCTCAGAGGGACACTATGAGTTTAACAGATTGCCATTTGGATTGAAGAATGCGCCTAGTGTCTTCTCTAGAATGATGAGAAAATTATTGGACCCTCTGAATAATCCATGCATTACAAATTTTATGGATGATATCCTTATAGCAACAGAAACATTTGAGGAACACATTGACTCTCTGAATATGCTGTTTAATCGACTTAGAGAAGCGAATTTATCAGCCCGACCAACCAAATGTTGCGTTGGATGTAAAGAATTAGAATTCTTGGGACACACAGTCCATCAGGGAAACATGACCCCTGACCCCAAGAATTTAGAGAAACTAAAGAAAGCCCCGAGACCACAAACCAAGAAAGACGTGAGATCCTTTGTCTCATTATGTGGTTTCTACCAAAAGTATATCAAAAATTTTAATTCCATATGTGCACCGTTAACTGATTTGACACGTAAAGGAAATCCAGATGGAATTACATGGACACCACAATGTGAAATGACTTACCAGGAATTGAAGGAAAAGCTCACAAGTAAACCCATTTTGAAATTACCTGACTTAAGTCAAGAATTCATTGTAAGGACGGATGCCAGTAATATTGGGTTAGGTGCGACACTGCTACAGAAATCAGATGCATTGGATGGGGAATTAAGCCCAGTGGCATATGCTAGCAGAAAGTTGAATAAAGCTGAAACCAACTACTCAACTAGCGAAAAAAAGAATGTCTTGCAGTAATATGGGCGATAAAGAAATTCAATATTTATCTGTATGGGAAGGCATTTAAGTTGCAAACGGATCACAAACCCTTGTCGTTTCTAGCGCAGGCTAGACATGAAAATTCTAGATTACTCCGTTGGTCATTACTGATGCAGCCATATGAGTTTAGCATAGAGTATATATCTGGAAAAACAAATCTGGGAGCGGATTTTTTAAGCCGCCATCCGTGTGATGAGAATCACCGTAAGCCCAAAAAATAATAATAAATTTCTCTATGTGTATATAGAATTATAGACTGACATATAACGTCTGTTTTAAGAGGGGAGAATTTGTCGTGAAACATTCTAAATCCACATATATAAATTAAAAGGTAAATGTAAAGCCTAACAAATAAATTCAATAAAAGGAAAGAAGAATGGTAAAGAACAGTGCTGTCACAATGACTGTACTCAAAAATCCCCTTGTTTTCTACTTCGTCTGCAAATTGTAACGTTTCCACGTTGATAGTAAAGCCTATAGCAGCATACACGCGTTTCCACAACACAATAAAACGTGTACTGCATTTCTAAGAAAACCTTGAGATACGCAAGCTGATTAATGACCTAAATTAATACTAACATTAATTACACTACGTTAACATAAACGGAAAGACAGATGAACTTAGGATAGAGAGAGAGGGAGGGCTGAAAGCAGGAACGCATGCAACACGAACACGCGTCTCGCGATACAAAATTAATACGGTCCCCGCGCGAAAAACCAGAAGCACTAACTTTTTTTCAAATAGACCGTGATAAAAAACACTACAACTACGAGAGTTAGGTTTAAAAACCTGAAAAATATTGGGAAACATGACATTATACTGGTTTACGTTTGAAAGCCTGACAGTACCCAGACACCACATCGATCGAGAAAATGCATATTTTAAACGCAGCCACTTAGCTCCATTAAAATTTATATATTTGGGTTCCTTAGGACTTGCTGACAAAGAATATGTTAAGTGTTACGCAAATAGTCTAGGAATTAACAAATTATAGCCAAAAGAAAATAGTGAGGGTGTCAGACAACACCAAAAAAATAATCGCACAGTGGCATGTTTTGAAACCACTATTTTACGGGAAATGGGCCACCATGTAAAATCCTATTTGATTGGATAGAAGTAAATGTAAGGCTAAACACGATTAGTCGGGCTACAAATACTAATTTTTTGTTGTTAGGGAAACGTGAGTAGGGGTACTTTTTTTGAAAAGCTGTGTAAACATGGCCCGATTGGTTAGACCCGCCAATATAGGCAATTAAGAGCGTCAGTTCAGTGCCACATTTTAAAATAAACTTACTAAGAAACAGTGCGTTGAGATCCAGATCATATTTTTATAAATAAAAATCTGGGACAGAGGCAGATCGGAATTTGTGCCATTATTCATCGCCAGTCAACGTATCTGTGTATTATTTCCATGAATTGTGGTAAGCTTGATATATTCAATATCTTTTTAATGAAAATTGAATGTAAATTGATAAATTATGTCTGTATATGTGTGTGGTTCAGTGGCAAACATGAGGCAAGGCCTAAATCTTGCTCCAACCTGAACAGGAGGTGTCGGAGAAAAGTAAAACTGCATGGAATTGCCAAACAGTACACTGACATCTATCTTATTGACTAGAAGGAACTAATGCTGGAATTGCAGAGGCGTAGTAACCATTTAGGAGGAGAATACTGGTGTAAATTGTTTCAGATGAAGCTAGCAGTTGGCCTATCGCTCTGAACTCAGTGTTTGTTATGTATTGTGTTCAGTATGGAAATAGATTATAAATTAGTTATGAAGTAGGAGGTACAACCTTCTGGTTTCAGGGACTATGGTCCTAGTTATTGAAGCAGCACCTGTTCTGAGCTTTGCTGAATCCAGAGGCTGACAGCATACTCCTTGGTCCAGATAGCGACCAGTGAGGTGTCTACAGAACACAGTGAAGCGATCGAGCAGAGGAGTCTTTTCCTGCCGCCATCACGAAAGATAAGCTTCTGTGGCCAGATAGCTCAACATTATGTGCCCCCTCAAAAATTGACATTTTAGTAACCACAGAGGGACAATTAATTGGTTCAAATGACAGGAACTGTGACCTTTTCCCAATACTATTTCCCCGATAATCAAACACTTGAAGTCATAATGAAAAACAACAACCAAGCTTGAACAAAACCAGTATTACCTCATATTACTACTGCACAAATTACACACATAGAATAATAATAATAAACTATGTCAATACAAAGTTCATATATATAAACTGTGTACATAATACTTGTAATTACATTTGATTGTGATTCCTGGTTCACTGTGTAGTTGAATCAGGATACCCATTATTGAAATAATTAATACATATATTTTTAAACTTAAACACTTGACTCATTTAAGATAGTCTTATAGAGTGTTATATGTGTGTGAGTGTCACAGTGTTGTAAGTGTTGTGGAATAAATTAAATTGTTTATCTGTCTGTTGTTGTTGTGACTTACACTTCATCATTTCATAACCCTAGACATTTAACGTAGTCATCACAATATTCCAGAATAATTCTGACTGAGGTATAAATGTGGTAGCAAGTAAGGTCATCTGTAATACACCACACTTATTAGATACAGATACCTTCACAGCTGATCTCAGTCAGTACACTAAGTCCCCTATAAATATTTATAACATCCCACTTTACCACAACAATATCGCGCAACTATAGCTAGGCGCGCCAAGTCATTCACATCGACACTTTCGTCAAGAACGACACTAAATACAACACCTTGTTGTAACCCGGTAGTTTGTTTTACCGTTACATTTTCAGCTATATCAGTTATGCGCCTCTCGATTGATCTCGCAGAAGCCGGTATTTCTCGAATCCAAGACAGTATTGTTTCTTTATTTGGTATATCACTAAACAAAATTTCAGCACTGCTCAAAAAAGTTTCCTTGATGTATTCTCCATCTGTGAAAGATTTGCCCTTCGAAGCTACACACTGAGCAATTTTGTAACTACATTCGGTAGTTTTATTTTTGGTTCCAATTACTTGACTAAAATTACTATTTTGTTTTTTTGTAGCCAGAAACAGCCATTTTTATGGCTTCACTTTTCTCCCCAGAGTTTTTAAACATGGACTGATGTTTAGTTTAATAGTGTCTTTGTACACTTGACGTACGGCACACGACACTTACATAACATAAAGCACAAACAGCACGATCCCTATGTTGTATGAATCCATATTCGTTTGTCCAAAAGTCTTGAAACGAGCGTATATAAAGTTTTTGTCTTTTTTTAGTCATTTTAACGGCACCATATTACTTAATAACAACACCAACTTTTGTGCTGCGGTCAACGGACTGTACGGGCATGAGTATGCGACAGCCGAGAGAACTGTAGAGGTGGTGGTGGTTGGGAAAGAGAAGGGGAAGGATAGGACGGAAATATAACTTCGTTGAGGTCAGTCATTGTTGCTCCAAACTCACACTGGGAGTCAAAAACTGCGAGCGAAAACGAAATAAATACGCTCGTCCAGGCGCTAGCCAAACACTATTGCGTAGTTATGATATTACGTCTGGGCTTGCCCGTCAAAATTCGCTTGGGATTCTTTTCAAGAATCTCACCCTGCAAACTACGGTAGCAGGTAGACGCCAGACTTAGCGGGCGCCGCAAAGTATAACCACTCCCCTTGAAATTCGTTGAAGAATGTTTGTTCTCGGAAACGGTCCGTAAAAACGAAGGCTTACGTGCAGTATAGTATGATCAGGCCTTTAGTTTGCATCAGATCGCACATTCTTACCTCCAATGTCTAAAAACTTTCGTTTTGAAGGGTTGTAAAAACAGGTATAGCTTTAAAAGAATTATATGCTTCTATTTAATTAAAAATTCAATTTTTTTTAAAAATGAGATCATATACTGTGCAGTATTTTAATTCACTCAGCGTGCCATTGAAAATAGTTCCACGTGCCACGCTTGGCACGCGTGCCGTAGTTTGCCGACCCCTGCCCTAGACACATAACGTAGTCATCACACTATTCCAGAATAATTCTGACTGAGATATATAGATATGTGGTAGCAAGTAAGGTTATCTATAATACACTACTCTTAATAGATATAGATACCTTCACAGCTGATCTCAGTCAGTACACTAGTCCCCTATAAATATTTATAACATCCCACTTCACCACATATATTGGGGTCTCGCTCTTGGGATTTTGAATCTTTCCCTATTAAAAATATTGGGGGTAATTCACTTCAGGGAATATAAGAATTAAAAGGTATCCTTGGGTGGAATTGAATAAGGTTGAGCTCACGGTGCCTGTGTTGTCCATTAGATATATTTAGAGATTAAATTGTTGGTTAGACATTGTAGAAATTTACCTGATAGACAATGGCGGACCTGGCCAAGTTTCGATCTGCTGCTGTACAGACTGCAAAAGAGTTAGGATTAGATGGGCACGTTATGGTTGCCTATGTCACTACGGAATGTGACAAATTTATTGAACGCGAAGAAAGAAGATTAGAAAAAGAGGCCGAAAGAAAGTTAGAGGCTGAGACTAAGAGGTTGCAGATTGAGGCTGAGGCTAAGAAATTGGAAGCAGAAGAAAGAAGATTGACTGCAGAAAGAGAAGACAAGAAATTAGCTGCAGAAAGGGAAGCAGAAGATAAAAGATTACAAAGGGAACATGAGTTACGACTAAGGGAGTTTGAGTTTCAAGGCCATGCTCCTGAAAATGGTGCCAGTCCCTTTGCCTCTGATGCCACTGCTAGCCAAGGAGC
Source organism: Oreohelix idahoensis (assembly GCA_024509875.1). Classification (NCBI taxonomy): domain Eukaryota; kingdom Metazoa; phylum Mollusca; class Gastropoda; order Stylommatophora; family Oreohelicidae; genus Oreohelix; species Oreohelix idahoensis. Next base: position 9,175 of record JAMPIV010004904.1, read on the forward strand.
CTCAACCTCAGCTATGAATTTTCATTTAGATCATTTTGTTGAGAAAGACGATGATATAGAGAGCTACCTAAATAGGTATGAACTATTAGCTACCACGTATGGGTTAGAGAGAGAAAGGTGGAGCTTAAAGTTATCTCAGGGACTTCGTGGGGCAGCTTATGAAGTTTTTGCAAAAAATGAGCAGAGGTGATCAGGAAAATTATGACATGCTAAAGCAGGCTCTTTTGTTAAGATATGAAAAGAATGCTGAATTTTATAGGAAAAAAAATTTAGGAATGCTAAACTACTGTCAGGTGAAACCTATCACCAGTTCTCTGCACGAATAGAGACATACTTGGAGAAATGGACTTCTCTGGGGGAAAACCCAAGATCTTAAGGAAATGGTCCTTATAGAGCAACTAAGAGAGTCCATGGCTCCAGACCTGAGAAAGTTTCTCATGGAACAAGGTGCAGAGAGGCTGGGTGAGTTGCTAAATGTTGCTGAAAGGTATCAAGCAGCTCAAGCAGAGGTAACAGGTAATAAAAAGAAACAGGTGGATAACTTTAGGGCACCACAGAACTTTAATAAATTTGATCCTAGGGATCAAAACAAAGATAAGCACCAATTTGATAGGCCACGGTATGAAAATAAAAATAAATTCCCACAATTCGATGAAAGGAAATATAATGAAAGATAATCTTTCAACCAAGGAAAAAGGTGGTGTAAGAATTGTCAGATGGACAATCATGACACTGACCGTTGCAGAAGGAAACCTGTGTATATGGCAAACCCTTCAGGTCAGGTCGACCTCAAGACAGGAGGAGGATATTATGTTGGATACCACTCCAGAAGAGATGAGGAAGGCACAGGCTGGGGATAAAACACTCAAGCCTTGTTTCAGAAAATTGTCAACTTGTCATACAACTCCAGGCAAGGGAGATTTTTACATGAAAAACAAGTTGATGTACAGGAAGACTGGAGCTAGATCCAAAGGTCACGGACAGCTGGTTCTTCCTAAAAGATATAGGGCAGACTTAATAAGGAGCCTACATGTGAAACCAGATGGGGACCATGAGAAGATAGGTACCATCATTCAAAAGGTGGCTCACAATTATTATTGGCCCAAAGCAAGATGGGACATGAGAATTTTGTAGAAAGGTGTAGCATAGCACATGAGGGAACACCCACAAGTGGGAACATGGATCAGGACCTGGACACGCCACGGGGCAAAATTAGGCCTGATAATAAAAAGAGAAATAGATTTGATAAAGTGGGCCAAATGGAATGGGAAGCCCCTTTTCACGGACAAGCTTCACTTAACTGTTTTACAATGGCCACTATGCGGAGAGTGCAAACAAATGTCTTACCCCAGGATAAGCCGAAAATCCCTCAATCGGACTTAAACAAACTGGAGGAAGAAGATGTAGAGAGGAAATCTCTCATCAAGAATTTTAAGTGGGGAGAAAGCCCCAAGAAAAGAAAAATTGGTAGCGGTCGTTTTGTGAATGATAATTCTGGGAGGAAAAATCATCACTATAAAGCTTCGAGTGGAAGAGACCATACCGGTGCATGGACAAATAGGTCCACACAATAAAAGGTCCACTCGAAGCGATGTTAAGAACGTGGACTGATGAAAAGGCAGAGGAAAACATTACATCTTCATACCAATATGTGAATGAGCTGACCACTCGGTTAAAAACTGGCTGGAAACTTGCCAATGAAAATTTGAAACAAGCCAGGAAGAAACATGCTGCATATTATAACAGGAAGGCGAAAGACAGAAATTTGGCTGTGGGAGAGAGAGTACTGCTTCTTTTGCCTGGGAGTCAGAATAAGTTACAAATTGGATGGCAGGGTCCATATACAGTTCTAGAGAAGGTGTCTAGAACAAATTATAAGATAGATAAGAAGGGGAAAGAAAAAATCTATCATGTGAATCTCCTGAAGAAATATTTGGAAAGAGAACATCAGGAAGAGACACACTTGTTGACCTTGTCCATCGCCATGGAGATGAAAAAAGGAACCACTTTCATCATTTGAATATCCATTACACCCCTGTGAGACAGCAGCACAGGTGAAAATCAGTACACATTTAACGAAAACTCAGAAAGAGAGAGTGCAACAGGTTCTAATAATCATGCAGAGGTGTTAACAGACCGACCAGGGCATACAAACCTATTGGAATATGATATGAAACTAATAGACTCCACACCTGTCTGTATGAAACCATATTCGATTCCGTTTGCTAAGGAGAAAGCTTTGAAGGAAGAGATAGACTATCTATTGAAGGAAGGAATTATTTCCCACAGTAAATCCTCGTATAGTTCCGGTGTTGTACTCTTAAGGAAGCCCTCTGGAGAACATAGACTCTGTATAGATTACAGGAGACTGAATGCTATTACAGAAGGACAGGTGGATCCATTGCCGGATACAAATCAGCTGTTTGCCAGACTAAATAAAGCTAAATATTTCTCCAAAGTGGATCTGAGTAAAGGATATTATCAGATTCCAGTAAAGCCTGAGGTTAGACCATACCTAGCTTTTAGTACCTCAGAAGGACACTATGAGTTTAATAGATTGCCATTTGGATTGAAGAATGCGCCTAGTGTCTTCTCTAGAATGATGAGAAAATTATTGGATCCTCTGAATAATCCCTGTATAACAAATTTTATGGATGATATCCTTATAGCAACAGAAACACTTGAGGAACACATTGACTCTCTGAACATGCTGTTTGATCGACTTAGGGAGGCAAATTTAACAGCCCGACCAACCAAATGTTGCGTTGGATGTAAAGAATTGGAATTTTTGGGTCACACAGTTTATCAGGGAAACATGACCCCTGACCCAAAGAATTTAGAGAAACTACAGAAAGCCCCGAGACCACAAACCAAGAAGGACGTGAGATCCTTTGTCTCATTATGTGGTTTCTACCAGAAGTATATCAAAAACTTTAATTCCATATGTGCACCGTTAACTGAATTGACACGTAAAGGACATCCAGATCGCATTACATGGACACCACAATGTGAAATGACTTACCAAGAATTGAAGGAAAAGCTCACAATTAAACCCATTTTGAAATTACCTGACTTAAGTCAAGAATTCATAGTAAGGACGGATGCAAGTAATATTGGGTTAGGTGCAACTTTACTACAGAAATCAGATGCATTGGATGGGGAATTAAGCCCAGTGGCATATGCTAGCAGAAAGTTGAATAAAGCTGAAATCAACTACTCAACTAGCGAAAAAGAATGTCTTGCAGTAATATGGGCGATAAAGAAATTCAATATTTATCTATATGGGAAGGCATTTAAGTTGCAAACAGACCACAAACCTTTATCGTTTCTAGCACAGGCTAAGCATGAGAACTCTAGGTTACTCCGATGGTCTTTACTTCTGGCTCCCTATAATTTTAGCATTGAGTATATATCTGGAAAAACAAATTTGGGAGCGGATTTTTTAAGCCGCCATCCGTGTGATGAGAATCACCGTAAACCCCAGAAATAATAATAAATTTCTCTATGTGTATATAGAATAAAGGACTGACATATAATGTCTGTTTTAAGAGAGGAGGTGTCGTGGAATATTCTAATCCACATATATAAATTATTAGGTAAATATGAAGCCTAACAAATAAAATTAATAAAGAAAAGAGCAATGGTAAAATAACAGTGCTGTCACAAAGAAGGTACTCGAAATCCCCCTTGTTTTCTGCTTCGTCTGCAAATTGTAACGCTTTCACGTTGATAGTAAAAGCTTAATGTATTATACCCGCTTTCTTCAATGAAACGTGTGCTGTATTTCTTGGAAAAACATTGAGAGGCAGACTGCGTAATGACCTAAATTAATCCTAACATTAATTATACTGCGTTACCAAAACGAGCGAACAGATGGACTCAAATAGAAAGAGAGAGGGGCGAAGAAAGCCGAACACTAAACACGCGTCGCGCGATACACAAATGCTGCCATCACGCGTGTAAGACTACATGCACTAACTTTTTTTCAGACGGACAGTGATAAATTCACTACCCTTCCCAGAGTTAGGTTTTAAAATCATAAAAAACTCTTATTAGAAAAGATAACATTAGATGGGTTTACGGTTGAAAACATAACAGTACCCAGACAGCACATCTTCGAAACAGGAGGTAGAGAATACATATTTTGAACGCAGCCACTTAGCGCTTTTAAATTTGGATATTTGGGTTCCTTAGGGTTTGCTGACAAAGAATATGTACAACGTTATGCAAATAGTCCAGGAATTAATAAATTATATCCAAAATAAAATAGTGGGGATGCCTGACAGCATGGAATCATTTCTGCTCATAAAATTTTTTTATAACGTGTTTGAAAAAACCTTGCGTTACAGAAATAGCCTACCATGTAAACTCCAAATTGATTGGAGCGCAACAAATGAAAGACTAACCACGATTGGTCGGGCTATAAATACTATCTTTCGTTGTTAGGGGAGACGTGAAAAGGTAACATTTTTTCAAACACTTGTCGAAACGTGGCTCGATTGGCCAGACTCGCTGATATAATCACTTAGGAGCGTTAGTTCGAAACCACTTGTTTAAATAAGCTTGATAAAGCAACAGTGCGTTGAAGCCAGCTCATATTTTTGCTAAATAAAAGCCTGGAACATAAGCAGATGGGAATTTGTGCCAGTAAATGTGCCAGAATTCATTGCTAATCAACGTATCTGTGTTTATTTCCATGAATTGTGGTAAGCTTGAACCATTCAGTATCTTTTAATGAAAATTGAATGTAAATTGTTAATTTATGCCTGTAGATATATGTGTAGTTCAGTGGCAAACAGGAGATAAAGCCTATAATGCTCCAGCCTGAACAGAGGGTGTCGGAGGAAAGTAAAACGGCATGGAATGGCCAAATAGTACACTGACACCTGGATGATTGACTAGAAAGAAATAATGCTGGAAGTGCAGAGGCGTGGTAACCATTAAGGAGGTAAATACTGGTATAAAGTATTTCAGATGAAGCTGACAGTTGGCCTAACGCTCTGAACTCAATATTTGTGATGTATTGTGATCAGTGTAAAAAGAGAGTATAAGTTAGTTATGAAGTAGAAGGTACATCCTTCTTGATTTCAGGGACCGTGGTCTTGATGGTACTGAGCAGCACCTGGTCAGAGCTTTGCTGAATCCAGAGTCGGACAGCATACTCCTTGGTCCTTTTAGCTATCAGTGAGGTGTCTCCAGAGCCCAGGGGAGAATTCGAGCAGAGGAGTCCCTTCCTGCCGCCATCACGCAAGATAAGCTGATTTGGCCAGCTGAGCTCAACATTATGTCCCCTCATCTTGAAATGACTTTGTAAAAATAACATTCAGAGGGGAATTTAATTGTCTTAATATCAGGAACTGAGAACATCTCCAATACTAGTCCCAAAAGACAAACTATTGAAGTCATGATGACAAATACCAACAGAGCTTGAACAAAACAAAACCAGTATTACCTCATATTACCACTACACAACTGACACACATAGGATAATTTTAATAATATATGTCATTACAATATTCATATTGAATATAACTTGTAAGTAAAATTGATTGTGATTCCTGGTTCCATTTGTATTTGAATCAGGACACATTCATTCATAATAACAATGAATACATATTGTTATTTGAAAAGTTATCAGTGACTCCTTAAGATATTCTCATAGAGTGTTATATGTATGTGAGTGTCACAGTGTTGTCAAGAGTAGTGGATTAAATTAAATTGTTTATCTGTCTGTTGTTGTGACTTACACTTCATCATACACATACCCTAGACACATAACGTAGTCATCACACTATTCCAGAATAATTCTGACTGAGATATATAGATATGTGGTAGCAAGTAAGGTTATCTATAATACACTACTCTTAATAGATATAGATACCTTCACAGCTGATCTCAGTCAGTACACTAGTCCCCTATAAATATTTATAACATCCCACTTCACCACAATATATAGTTGGCCACAGCGGGCTGATAAAATTGAATGCAAAAATCTGGGTATTATGTACGCCCAGTACGTTTACTCTTATTGTTTATATTTTTGGTCTCTCTCTGAATGAAGCAAGAGGACCGAACAGGTCAACATCGAAGACCCGATAATAATAAGAATTGTTACTGGTGCTATTAGACCGCTGGCAGCTGGTTTGTGATCAGTACTAAATTAGGAAGAAGACAAGACATTTAACCACAATATCAATATCTTATCCTATCACGCGTAAGGGTAAGATCTCTTATCCTCTCCGTCATTTAATTAAATTAAAAGGCACACGCGTCTTAGCCTATATTATCACGCTTCGCTCAACTGGTTGGGTTTTAAGTATGCGCCTTTCCCCTCCCGCCCGGTAAAACACTCAGCGCACAGTATCAGTGTTAATTTAAATACGACTATATTTAACAAATATCGCTTGTCATTACTAGCTATTTATTTCGCCATTTGATATAACACTTGTCACTTATATAAGTACACATAATCGATAGAACTTAATTGAATTCCGTCAATTGTCAGTCGCCTAGTGTATTTATTAGTCAATGAAAACATCTCTTTCTGGGTGATAGCGGGTGATTACATCTACATTACTGTTATGATTAAAATTCATAACATGTCTGTCGATATCAAAACGGTTCGACAAGTAGTCATATTTGTTTATGACCGGTGACCCTGAGTTACAGGAAGTTACGTCATTGCCTTTGGGTCGAGTAGCAGACGCCTAGACTTGCCGTCTGCTAAAGTCAGCGACATATTGTGAGGGGTTTTTCTGTGTGTTGTCAAGGCAGACGGGCGCATGTGTGTTGACCTCCAAAATACTCTACTACTTCACTACAGATTCCTTAGATGTTCGACCACTGGATCATCCATACACCTCCGTGTGATGATGCTAGTTTATTGTATGAAATGAATTCTTATTATTGTGAACGTGAGTAAATAAAGTTGTGCAAAATCCTGCAAAGGACAGCGTTTTAGCGACATACGATATGGAAACGTACTGAGGACTGCATTACTATATTATGCCTATATGTATAATGGCTTTACTAATGATACCTGAGGAGCATCGTGTCGTGCATTAAAATATATGTTCAATTGTCCAGCTTGGCCTTTGGCAGTATCATTTATGTTGGTGGAGAAGGTTGTGTGCGGGGACTAAACTACATACCCCTATATGAACTTGACCTAAGTCAATGTGTGACTCATAGTGAAATAATATAAAACACCCCGTAACAGCCTAGAAATGGAGGCAGCAAGCTGGGATCTAAGTTACAGATAAATCAAGTAAATATTGATTGTTTCAAGTCGTTGGACTTCATTTTCATGCAAATATCAAAAAGTTCCAAGATGGCGACAGATAACGTTTGCTAACCTACGTGAGGTTATATTGAACAGTAAGCGCAGTTCCAAGTTTACAGATTACTGCAGAAGTGGAACATAATCAAGAACCAAGTATTTCCTGCAGAAGTTTCGTTTAAAATTTCAAGTTTGATGCCCGAAGAAGACGACGGACCAAAGCGAAGTCCAGTTCAAGTGAGCTGTTTGTGAATCCTAGACCTAACCTGGTCTACCCTGTATGTTGTCAAGGTTTTCATCGTTCCCTGGAGAAAGAGGCATTGAAACCAGGAGGTTTTTTAATGGCAAAACAGATAACTACATTTAAGGTTACATGCAGCGTAAGATGCTGATAATCTTGTTTGCCAGAGTTGTTTTTTTTTCTCTTTGTATTTTCGTATCCATATGTTTGTGTGAATAGCGGGAGGTTGGAAGGGAAATATGAATTTTTTCAATACCTCATTTGTATGGTCGAGAAAATTCATGGTAGTTCTGTAGGGTTTGGTTCATGATTGTCTCAAATAGCGGGGCCGGCATTACAACGCTGTGAGTTATCTGCTGCTATTGAGATTATCATTACCACTGTTTGTTAGTTGTGCAGTTTTGTTATTTGGCAAGTTTGTTTTTGTGTTTAAGTTGATTGTAATTTTTTATTCAGTTGTTCTACATTACTGTTTGTAATATTGTCACTCTAACCTTGCTATCCTTCATTTATTAGATGTCATATATGTTGTAAATTCGTGCTTGTCTTGTCATATGTGTGATAGAGCTATTTTTTTTAGTTATTCTAAAATTCATGCATTTCTGCCTTGGTTGACAATTTGCATTATCTTCATTTAGCTCTTGTCACTGTATTCAGTCATCTTGTTTGTATCTCTGTTCTTTTGTTGCTCCTAGTATAACATCTAGTATAATATCTATTATTACATGCAGTTGGGTGATTTTGAAGTGGTGAAATAATTGTTGAATGTATTGCTCACATATTCATTATATAATATTTGCATTATTGTTTAGCTATTGGAAAGCACAATAATTGTGAATCATGGCTACCTTGAAATCTTTTATTAAGGCTGGAAAGGATTTTGGAATGGAGGGTGAAGCTTTGAGGACATATGCAGACAATGAGCTCGGAAATCAAAGAAAATTAGATAGAGAGGAAAAAGCTGAACATTTAGCTGAAAAAAGGAGAGTAGAAGAATTAGAATTAGCTGAACAAAGAAGCGTAGAAGAATTGCAATTGGCTGAAAAAAGGAGAGAAGAAGAATTTGCTGAGAGAAGGAGACAAGATGAATTGGCTGAAAAAAAGAAGACAAGAGAAAATGGCTCTTGAACAAAAGAATAAAAGAAGAGAATATGAACTTGAAGAAAAAAAATTGGCCTGTGCTCAAACTGAGATAAAAGCACAACAAGAGCTTAGAATGGCAGAATTTGAGTTGGAGAAATTGAGACTTCAACAACCACAGGTTAATCCAATGAATGATGAAGCTGGAAAAAAGACCATGCTTCCACTTTTAAGCTCAATTTGCCAAAATTTAACTCAGATATCGACGATATCTCATGCTTCTTAAATAGATATGAAACATATTGCCAGGAGTTTAAAATTGATAGAGCTACCTGGTCTAGTAGGCTCATGAATTTATTGGTGGGTGAGGCACTTACTGCAGTCTGTACAATGGATGATCAGACTAGAAATGACTATGAGGCTGTAAAAGCCTTGTTGCTGAAGAAGTATTAGTTGGATGAAAATGGTTACAGGTTGAAGTTTAAGTCATTATTACCAGATTCAGCAAAGGATTTTACAGAATTTATCTCATCTATTAAGCTGTACTTTTCTAGATGGGTTGATTTGTCTAAAATTGAAAAAACTTTTGAGGGGTTGGCTGATTTGATTCTGAGAGACAAGGTGTTGTCTTCAATCAGTGGCGACATTTTGTCATTCCTACAGGAGAGGAAACCTGAAACATTATCCACTATGGAAAATTTCGGACGCCAATATCAAATCGCTCATCCGGGTAGGAACCTTAGTAAAAATAACATTAAGGATTCCTTGCCAGTGGCATCTGCTAGGACTGTAAACTATAATCCACCTAGGCAGAGATCAAACAGTATGGACAGGAACTATCGACTAAATAGAGATCATAACTATGGCACTAACAGAGGCAGATACAATTTTAACAAAAGATCACAACAGCCTCAAAGAAATTATAACTCTTATGATGATGGTTATTTTCATCAACCATCATCATTCCGGCCTAATGATTATCAGAACAGAGGAGGATATAATGCCAGATCAGGCAGAGGACAAAGGTCATTTTATAGAAATAATGACAATTCTTTTAATAACAGAGGTTCTCAACTGTCGTGGAATATTCTAATCCGACTAAAGGATAAAGAGAGAGGGAGGGCTGAAAATCAGGAACGCATGCAAAATTAAACACGCGTCTCGCTATTAATGCCACCCCCAACACGCGTCGCGCGATACACAATTACTACTATCACGCGTGTTAGGCTACAAGCACTAACTTTTTCGGACGGACAGTGATAAATTCACTACCCTTCCCAGAGTTAGGTTTTAAAATCATAAAAAAACGCTTATTAGGAAAGATAACAATAGATGGGTTTACGTTTGAAAACATTACAGTACCCAGACAGCACATCTTCGAAACAGGAGGTAGAGGAAATTGCATATTTTGAACGCAGCCACGTAGCTCTTTTAAATTTGGATATTTGGGTTCCTTAGGGCTTGCTGACAAAGAATATGTAAAACGTTACGCAAATAGTCCAGGAATTAATAAATTATAACCAAAATAAAATAGTGGGGATGCCTGACAACATGAAATCATTTCTGCTCATAAAATTTTTTTATAACGTGTTTGAAAAAACCTTACGTTACAGAAATAGCCTACCATGTAAACTCCAAATTGATTGGAGCGCAACAAATGAAAGACTAACCACGATTGGTCGGGCTATAAATACTATCTTGGTTGTTAGGGAGACGTAGGAAGGTAACATTTTTTCAAACACTTGTCGAAACGTGGCTCGATTGGCCAGACTCGCTGATATAATCACTTAGGAGCGTTAGTTCGAAACCACTTGTTTAAATAAGCTTGATAAAGCAACAGTGCGTTGAAGCCAGCTCATATTTTTGCTAAATAAAAGCCTGGAACATAAGCAGATGGGAATTTGTGCCAGTAAATGTGCCAGAATTCATTGCTAATCAACGTATCTGTGTTTATTCTATGAATTGTGGTAAGCTTGAACCATTCAGTATCTTTTAATGAAAATTGAATGTGAATTGTTAATTTATGCCTGTATATATATGTGTAGTTCAGTGGCAAACAGGAGATAAAGCCTATAATGCTCCAGCCTGAACAGAGGGTGTCGGAGGAAAGTAAAACGGCATGGAATGGCCAAATAGTACACTGACACCTGGATGATTGACTAGAAAGAAATAATGCTGGAAGTGCAGAGGCGTGGTAACCATTAAGGAGGTAAATACTGGTATAAAGTATTTCAGATGAAGCTGACAGTTGGCCTAACGCTCTGAACTCAATGTTTGTGATGTATTGTGATCAGTGTAAAAAGAGAGTATAAGTTAGTTATGAAGTAGAAGGTACATCCTTCTTGTTTTCAGGGACCGTGGTCTTGATGGTACTGAGCAGCACCTGGTCAGAGCTTTGCTGAATCCAGAGTCGGACAGCATACTCCTTGGTCTTTTTAGCTATCAGTGAGGTGTCTCCAGAGCCCAGGGGAGAATTCGAGCAGAGGAGTCCTTTCCTGCCGCCATCACGCAAGATAAGCTGATTTGGCCAGCTGAGCTCAACATTATGTCCCCTCAGCTTGAAATGACTTTGTAAAAATAACATTCAGAGGGGAATTTAATTGTCTTAATATCAGGAACTGAGAACATCTCCAATACTAGTCCCAAAAGACAAACTATTGAAGTCATGATGACAAATACCAACAGAGCTTGAACAAAACAAAACCAGTATTACCTCATAATACTACTACACAACTGACACACATAGGATATTTTTAATAATATATGTCACTACAATATTCATATTGATAAAGTCTGTACATATACTTGTAATTAAAATTGATTGTGATTCCTGGTTCCTTTGTATTTGAATCAGGACACATATACCTTTATGACAACACTGAATACATATTGTTATTTGAAAAGTTATCAGTGACTCCTTAAGATATTCTCATAGAGTGTTATATGTATGTGAGTGTCACAGTGTGTCAAGAGTAGTGGATTAAATTAAATTGTTTATCTGTCTGTTGTTGTGACTTACACTTCATCATACACATACCCTAGACACATAACGTAGTCATCACACTATTCCAGAATAATTCTGACTGAGATATATAGATATGTGGTAGCAAGTAAGGTTATCTATAATACACTACTCTTAATAGATATAGATACCTTCACAGCTGATCTCAGTCAGTACACTAAGTCCCTTATAAATATTTATAACATCCCACTTCACCACATCAACAGAACAATAACTTCAGACAGTCAAGGAATCCTGAACGTTCAAATGCTGTTGTACATGTTAGTGACAATAATCCAGTTCAGACTAATACTAGTATATCTCATGCAAATGCATGTAGTGTGGATTTGTCTAACAGTACTAATTGTTCTGAATGCAATTCTTTGTTTTAGCTACAGGGAGTCCCTAGGCTTTTATGTGGACATCCTTTACTAGTCATGTCCTCATATGATGGAACACGTTCACTGGTATTTAATAAGGGTTTTGTGAACAACCAAATAGTGTCACTTCTCAGGGAAACAGGATGCACAACGATTGGTGTACGCAGGTCGTTGGTAGATCAGTCAGATTATACAGGAAAGGAGGTAAAATGCATTACATTTGGTGGCACAGTGGAATACTATACAACTGCGGAAGTATTTTTGGATACCCCATACTTTACAGGGAGAACTCTCGTGTGCCTGTTGAATAACTCTATTGCAGGAATAACCTTGGGAAATATTCCTGCTCTTCGTGAATGCACAAAGGAAGATATTGAAAAATGGGAACAACAGCATCTGATCAGTGCAAATGCTGTCATAACCAGAGCTCAGACTCGTGCTGAATTGGATCATCACAACCAAATTGAGAATGTGGTAGAGGAGGTGATGAATGATGAGAGTGAAACTGAGAAGTTGGTAACTGAAGAGGAAAATAATGATGAGGAGAAGGAAAATGATGATGAGCTACAGGTGGAACTTATTGATAAGGATTCATTCATTCAGAGACAGAATGATGATTCAGGTTGCTAAATCAGATGATGTGATGTTTGATGATAATGCTAAGCATTGGTACACTTTAAAAAATGGTATTTTGATTAAAAATTTTCAAGATTCTACATCTGTAAAAAAACAGATCATGGTACCAGCTTGTTTTCGACCATTCGTTTTACGACATGCTCACGATATTAATTGTGCAGGTCATTTGGGAATCGCTAGAACAAAACAGAGAGTTTTGTCGCATTTTTTTTTTTTGGCCTGGTGGGACAAAAGATGTCAAGGCTTTTTGTCGCACTTGCACAGTTTGCCAATGGGTGGCAACTAAAAGGCCAAAACATAATGCGCCTATCCAGGCATCCGATATTTCTTTGCGTCCCTTCGTCTATAATACAGGCAAAAATGACAGTAACAGATTACCGCACTCCCCGGGGAAAAAAAATGAAACATTTTTTTTTGAAGTCCATCAATGAGCAATATACAACAAGCTCATAACGCATGAATGATGCGCCGATGAAAGGATCAACATAAATATAACGCCATAATGTCAGGCTCAATCGACGCACAATAGAGCGTCTGGTGAGAACAAAAGATATCTCACAAGGTAAGAGAAACTATTTTCTCCAAGTACAAACATATCCGGGGAGGTGCCACCAAAGAACCCTAAGGTGCTGGCAAATGTTACAATGCTAACAAAAATTATATACATATATCAAAAGTACAATATCATCATATGTAGCAATGATGAATGTCAATACAACGAGAAGACATTCAACATAGTAATCTCTCGAAGTATAAAAATATGTCTTTTCATACAATTATGACTATACAAGTATACAATATATAAACTACTAGGAGATAACATCCGTAGTTAAAGACGACACTCCATTCAGGAGGACATTTGAAAGAAGCGTCCACAGGGTAAGCATGGACGTCATGAGGCATCAACATAACTCTTTATAGGTACTCCAAAGCATAGCACTGGTTCGCTGAGAAAAATACAAATGACACACTCGTAGAATGTTATAATGTACTATAATCACTACTACTTTTCTAAGTATTAAATGTGGCCGTATTAATTTCCGACCTTTATATCGTGATAACCAAACCTTCCTCTGTTATACCAAAGACGGTAACAGAGAAAGAAATCAATCGATTTATAACCATGAATTCAAGTAAGGTGACAACGAATGTGCTAATAGAAAGTTATTGTAAGGTACTGTCATAAATCTAGACGTATATCAGGAAATGTAGGACATAAGGCCACCACAATGTTAAAGTAGGATGTAGCCACTGAATGTTAATGCTGAATGTAGGAGGTCAAACCTGGACAGTACAATGTTGTGGTGTATTTTATTTGGGTCAGGTCACCAAAGCGTTGAGGCGCTGACAGGGTGTAATGTTGACCCTCTCTCAAACACCATACAGGCTCTCAAGTGCGTAGTGCTCGTAGAAGTGTGTGGGTTGACATGATGTGTGGGTGAGTAGACATCAGATAAGATGGTAGACACGAATGCGTATAGGCTCTTGGACAAGTTCACAATGCACCCACTCAACCACATGTAGAAGTCAGTAAACGTTGGTAATACTGATGACCTTTTCAACAATTTAATACGAGACATACGGTGACATCAACAGCACAGTCAATTGCACATGAATCAGGGACATCACATACATGGTAATGGTTGAAAACATCTGGCATCACAAATCTTGATCAGCTCATACATCAGGATGCTAATGACAATGGTCTGTCAATCTACGTTCTGCTCATACTGAAGCTTAGGTACCCCTAGCAAATATGCCGCACGACAAGGGCGGGCTCCCAATTTCTTAACAAAAAAGTCTATGGCTCTTCTGGCATCACACGCCAGGTACTTCTTCTGGTGAAGAATATAGGCCGCGAAAGGCGGGCCTCTATGGCGACAAAATCAGGCCGCAAATAGCGGGCCTCTATAACAAGGTAACCTCTGTGTTATTTCTCATAAGCAAGGCATATCCATCTATGCCAAACATACCGCCTGAATAGCGGTTACCAAACAGTACAATCTTCGCTGGGCTTCTATTCAACAATAAGACGTATAGTCTTGGTTTCTGTATGGAGCACAAATAGTAGGCTCTGTCTATCATATCATCTGTAAACTCTACTCAAAAATGTCGCCTCAAAAATATCAATCGTTCTTATGTGCAGACAGCACCTAGTCTGCACATCAAGGCATACGAGAGGATTAAAGTGTACATATTTCCTTGGCAGCATCCTAGAAAATCACCAAACACAACACTTGCCATCATTGGCGTACAGAATAAACTCTGGGAAGAATCACTGACATATCGGTCACACAGAGGACTTCATTTCCCCGTAATAATGGCAGAGAAAATCTACGGACCTTTTGTCCGTTCAGAAACCCAGGTAAACTGCCCAGATCGGAAGTGTCTCTCGATCTGCGCGCAAAAACCTGCGCATGTGCAATAAGCACAGTCCTGAGTAAAGCTAATACAGACCAGGGTGTTTCCCCAAAACAAGAGGCGAAACCGCTCCTTATATGGTCATGTGAATAGCGACTTAAGACATGACAACTATTTAAGACATTTCCCCGAAACAGGTCAACATCGATCCTTATAAGGATAGATGAATAACACAATGGGAAGATAACCACTAATCAAACCTGTCACTGAAAATTTAATCGACAGTTCTCTCTCTTAGACCATCAAAAAGTATTAAACATGTTGACGTCAATAATACAGGCAAAAATGACAGTAACATATGGCTATTGACTTTATTGATCCATTAAAAGTCACGTCAGCTAGAGGGCATAAATATGTGCTGACATGCATTGATATGTGCACACGCTGGCTAGAAGCGATACCTCTTAAAACTATATCAACTGTTGACATAGCGGATGCGCTATTTTTAATTTTCAGCAGATTGGGTTTTCCCGAAAACATTCTATCGGACCGGGGAACTCAATTCGTATCTGACGTCATGAAACAAGTGATGAAAGAGTTCGATATTGATCGTTCTCTTCGTTCAATCTATCACGCCGCCTCGAATGGTAAAATTGAGCGGCTCAACAGTAGTTTGAAGCAGATGTTGGGTAAAGTTACTACTAAATATCCACAGGACTGGGACAGGGTATTGCCCGCAATTTTTTTTGCCTATCGAGAAATTTTCAACGAACACACCGGGTTCGCGCCATTTGAGTTAGTCTTTGGTGCTAAACCAAGAGGACATATATCCATTTTAAAACAAGTGTTGGTGGGAGCTGACATGAATGAAGATGTTCAAACCTCTTACCAATATGTTGACAATTTGAGAAAAAAGATTATCGAGGCATGCCAAATAGCAGTGGAGGCGTCAGAAAATGCGAAATTAAAGGCTCGTTTGTTTGCCAATCAAAACAGGAAACTGCGCCAATTATGGCCAGGTGATGAGGCCTATGTATTACTACCCAATAAAGACAATAAATTACTTGTGTCATGGAGAGGACCTTATACAATTATTGATAAATTGTCAGATGTTGACTATATTTTATCTATTAATGGAAAGGAAAAAACTTTTCATATCAATATGTTACAGCAATTTCATGCTCGTCCTCCGCATCTTAAACCAGTCTTTGAAGCTATTGACGAATCTGTTGATCGTCGCTCTTCCTTGGCGGTAATACAGGAGGAGGGGTCTGACTTATCTGATGGTACTGAACCACTTATCATTACCAATCTTACATCTTTTAGCTACTGAGAGTTGGAAAGATGTTTCTATTGCACAAACTCTTGCTTCTCATCAGAAGGAGCAGATTTCTCAATTAATGCAATCTTTTTCTGATGTGCTCATGGATGTTCCCGGGCATACGGATATCATTCAACATGATATCTTGGTAACAGATTTCAGACCTATCAAACTGAAACGATATCCTATACCTATTCATTTACAATCACAGGTACAGGTTTAAATAAAAGAAATGATCAAGTTAAATATCATTGCTCCATCACATTCACCATACAGTTTTCCTATGGTCTTGATTAGAAAGAAAGATAAATCTATTCGTATTTGCATAGATTTCATGCACTTAAATGCCCTGACTATTCCATACGCGGAACCATTACCATTGTTAGATTCTCTTCGGGACAAATTAGCTACTGCTACTTTCTTTACAAAATTTGACTTGTCAAAAGGCTATTGGCAAGTGCCATTATCAGACAAAGCTAAGCCTTACACAGCTTTCGCTACACCTCTAGGATTGTTTCAATTCAATTTTATGTCGTTCGGTCTTGTTAACGCTCCTGCTACCTGTCACGGAGTGTTTTGAAGGGGTTTTGCATGTGTGAGTGTTCTGATGCTTCAGCAGGAGTTTATTGGTCATGTGAGTTGTTGTGAGTTGGGAATGCGTGCCTTGTGATAATTTAGCTACAAGCGGTGTTGTGAGCATTGCTTAAGACGGGCTGCTAGCTTTGGTCATGCGTGAATGGAGCTCAGTGGAGTGTGGAAGGTTTTCACGTGTTTGGTGAGTGCGGGTGAAGGGGGGCAGTCAGAGAGAGAGAGAGTAGTGTGTTGGTTTAGACGTGTGCAGAGTCAGTAGAGAGTTGAGTCAGTAGACAGGAGACAGCGTAGAGCGTAGAGAAGAGAAGGGTGGATGTCTATAGTAGTGCGCGAGTAGAGGGCCGGAGTTGTATTGTAGATGTTGCAGTAGTTATCCATGAAGCAGCCTATTTGTGGCTGTAGTTATTCGGAGAAGCAGAGTGTGTGCGGATACTCGGGATTTGTGATGTATCTAATATTTGTAATTTCCCTACGTCCATTGTGACTTATTGTGAATATAATACATTGTTGGAGATTGACATAGCTGTTGGAGTTGTTCCTTAGACAGTGAGCTAGACGAGCGGTGTATAAGTGTTGTCTGACTTTCTACATCCACCCACATACACCCTACTCGTCACACTACCTTTGTTCGCATGATGCGTAAACTTTTCTTTGACCGTGAGGATTTAATCACTTATATTGATGATATTTGTCTATTCCATCAAACTTGGGAAGAACATGTTATGGGAATTCAGTCTTTGTTGAATACCTTGCGTCTTCATAATCTTACTGCTAGACCTTCAAAAACCAGAATAGGATTCACTGAAATTTCTTTTCTTGGTCATAAAGTAGGAGGTGGATTTCTTAAACCTGAGGATTCTACTATCTCGAAAATCTTGAATTATGAAATTCCTTGTACTAAGAAACAGGTTCGCAGTCTGTCAGGCTTGGTAAATTTCTATAGAAATTTCTTGCCTAATTTTTCAGATATTACCTCAGTTCTGTCCTCGTTGGTAAAAAAGAACTCGCCAAAGAAAATTATCTGGTCGCATGCGTGCGATGTTTCTTTAA
Organism: Oreohelix idahoensis; assembly: GCA_024509875.1. Taxonomy (NCBI): domain Eukaryota; kingdom Metazoa; phylum Mollusca; class Gastropoda; order Stylommatophora; family Oreohelicidae; genus Oreohelix; species Oreohelix idahoensis. Next base: position 27,115 of record JAMPIV010004904.1, read on the forward strand.
ATGTACTTAAATGCTCTTTCTCAAAATCACCAATTTTGAGATTACCTGACACTCGATTTTCTTTTACCCTTAAAGTAGACACCTTTGCAACAGGGATCAATGGAACTTTGATGCAGGAGTTTGAAGGCTACATGCACCCAACTATGTATGTCAGCCGTAAATTATCGCCCACAGAGCAGCGGTATCCAATTGTGGAAAGGGAACTGCTGGCGATCGTGTTTTGTTTCACAAAAGGACCGCCAGCCCCTCGCTCGCTCTTCAACCATACGATTATGATATCAAAGCCATTAAGGGAAGCCAAAATGTCTTTGATGATGTTCTGTCCTGGTGTATAAAATACCCTATATCACCTATCAACTCTACGAATACAGGTGACTCACAGAATTTCAACTAACCTATGAACAAACTTAATGATGTCTTGATCAAGAAACTATTACGTATATGATGACGTGTTCGTATGACACTACTACATTGGAACAGTAACTATAATGATGATGAAGAATACTATAACATTTTGTACGCTATCTATGCTGAAAACTAATCTACATGGTTGCATTTTCAAAGAAAGAAACATTGCTGATATGAGTAGAGTTGTTCACCACAGCAACAGGATGATGATGAATTCTCAGATGCTCAAAATGGTGTGATATCTTGTTGAACTCAGCGCATTACTTACAGATATTGTAGGCGACGCGTTCTCGCCCCCAGCTGTCAGGAACATAATATTATGGTGGGTGTTGGGGTTGTATGTAGATTAAGATCAACAAAGGCTCGTACGGAATTAACCCAACGCCACTGTGATATCTCTGTGTTCGACCTTTTGATAAGATGGGGGGCAGTGTGTCTGAATGACAGTGTCTTGATAGTCAAGTTACAGACTTTCCCGAACACACCTTATGTAAAATGTGCAAATGATGTCATTTCAAGAGATTTTTTTGATACGGACATGTATTGTCAATTTTTAAATTGCAAAAAACTGACGTATGCACATTAAGGACACAACTCTGAGATGACTGACTCGAAGTATCAAGGGGACATAACAACTAAATTTCCTTTTCGACTAGTTTTTCGATTGCTGATTATTGTGTGTATTAACACTTTTGGATTCGTACGGGACATACTATCGCATGGAAAACAGTCATGGACATTGTCAACGATGTATTTCAACATACTTTCTAAAAAACGGTGTATGAACATTTATTAATTAGCGAAATGACATTGCCACTATAGACTGTAACTACTATGTGTAATATTATGTGATGATTAATGTGAATTCACCAGATATTGTTGCGTCTTTTGAAACAAATCTGTCACACTCACATTGGACTTTGCAACATTAATTGGCTAATACGCCATACTATTATCTATTGGTACAACACATAAGCATAGTCTTATCTATTGCTCACACAAATGTGCCATATACAAGATTACCTTGCTTCTCTTACCATTAATATGTTATATTGATGACACATAATTTTGAGGTACACATAATTTTGATCAATTCACAAAAATGTCGCATTCACTCATTTCATTGGTTGATTTTCTGCCTCATGTCATCTATTGTCTCTATTACATAATTGTATTAATTTTAATGCTTTGCATTATGACTATGAATTAATATGAGATTAATTGACTACTGTTACCTGACGTGACAGATAGGTGTTTTTTGGACGGTGTGCGGTATGGGAGTGCATAGACTGATACCATCATTTTTATTATATTGTTGGATGTTTCGGTGATAGCTACCTCACATTGTTGTCAAAATGATTTATGTCCTTTGTAGTCGATGGTATTAGTAATTTTTGCTAATGTCCACACATTGAGTGTTTAATTGCCTACTCTGTGGCACAAACCTCGGTGCTTGCTAGTTCAATACTAACGGTGAAATTTGATGATACCATCTTATTCACTCTAGTGATGTTATACTCACACACCACGGAAATAATGCAAACTTCGTTTCATTATTTGGAACGCGGGGGGGGGGGGGAGAAAATGTTATGATTAAAATTCATAACACGTCTTTCGATATCAAAACGGTTCGAAAAATAGTCATTTTTGTTTATGACCGGTGCCCCTGGGTTACAGTTGAAGTTACGTCCATTGCCCCCCCCTTTGGGTCGAGTAGCAGACATCCTAGAGTTGCCGTCTGCTGAAGTCAGCGATCTATTGTGAGGGGTTTTTCTGTGTGTTTTCAAGGCAGGCGGACGCATGTGTGTTGAGCTCCAAAATACTTTACTACTTCACTACAGATTCCTTAGATTTTCGACCACTAGATCATCCATACACCTCCGTGTGATGATGCTAGTTTATTGTATGAAAGGAATTCTTATTATTGTGAACGTGAGTAAATAAAGTTATGCAAAATCTTGTCAAGGACAGCGTTTTAGCGACATACGATATGGAAACGTACTGAGGACTGCCTTACTATATTATGCCTATATACTTTACTAATGATACCTGAGGAGCATCGTGTCGTACATTAAAATATATGTTCAGTTGTCCAGCCTGGCCTTTGGCAGTATCATTTATGTTGGTGGAAAAGGTTGTGTGCGGGGACTAAACTACATACCCCTATATGAACTTTGACACAATGTGTGACTCATTGTAAAATAATATAAAACACCCCGTAACAATTACAACTGGAAAAATTAGCTATGCGTTATTTAATACGCTAGTCTTAGCACCTAGAAAATCCCAGTGAATTATAATGATAAACTTAACACATTAAATCACGTAAATGCTAATTTCTATTACCGCAATCAGAAATGGAACAATCTCCACGGAATGCTATAACACACTTTCACAATGGCTCTAGAATCACGAACTAGATTATCCAAAAATTTCTGAGCGATTAGATAACTGACTTTAAGAGGACGGAGTATTTATACAGAAATGATGTTATTTCACTAAAGGGTGCGATAATTCACGCCTTCGGCGTATCAGGGAAAATCAACGAGTTCGACTCTCGAGGTAAAGGATTTTCCTGTTCGCTCGCTTGCGATGCCGAAACGACATCAAAAGACATCCCTTGCGAACGGGCTTTCTTAGCTTATCTCCCCCTGCCGTAGATCAAATACTCAGTTAAGTCCCCCTGAAAAAATGTAAACATCAAATGTACGGGAATCTTATTATCGCCCTTGATTCTTCAAACAAACTAACCATTATATTTCTACGCGCGTCTGTCTAATTGCCGATAACACTAGTCAACAACCAAAATGTACCAGAAATGAAAATAGCTGATCTTAACTAATTTTGGTGTGCTGAAAACGAAAATGACATTTAAAAAATGTTGATTGGCTCTAGTTTTCAAGATATATGCTACTAGTTTATTTAATTACGGTGAATTTATATATATGGCACAACTGTTGTGGGCGATTGCATAATTTTTTCTAATGACCAATAAAAATGTAACTAGAAGTTGAAGATGCAATCCTACCTATGATTACATCACCTTTGTGTATAAATATCTTATCTCTGATAAAATTTTGCCATTAGTTAGTGCATTTGTCCTTATCAAAAGTATCGTAGTTAGAAATGCCTAGGACATGTGTGAACAGTGCTAATAATTTCTGTTATATATGTGGTGAGGTTACATTTGTATCACAAAAACGAAATATAACTAAAGTGATTAAGAAGGCGTACAGTTTGTATTTTGGCTGCAGAATAGGAGATCAAGATAAGAGCTGGGCGCCACACATATGCTGCAATACATGTGCAGCACATCTTAAACTGTGGTTGACTGGCAAAAGGCAAGCTATGCCTTTTGCAGTCCCAATGATTTGGAGAGAGCCCACTGATCATCTCAACAACTGTTACTTTTGCATGGTCCCTCCAATTGGGAAAGGCATATCAAAGAAGAAAAAAATGGACTCTGGAATATCCAAACATCCCCTCTGCAATACGTCCGGTACCACATGGCGATGACCTACCAGTTTCCAAAGTGCCAGAATAATTTTCAGCTGCTTCCACTGATGAAGAGAAGGACATTGGTGGTCCTGAACCATCAACCTCAAGCGACCCAGATTTTGAGCAAACTACATCCACTAAACCACACTTAATAACCCAAGGTGAACTGAATGATCTTGTAAGAGATCTGAATTAACCGAAGAACAAGGCGGAGCTTTTGGGTTCCAGATTGCAACAGTGGAATCTCCTGGCAGAAGATGTTACAATTTCTGTGTATAGGAACCGCAAGAAGCCGCTTATTACATTCTTTTTCAAAGAGGGTGACCTTTCTGCGTGCCACAACATTTCTGGTTTAATGGCAGCCCTCAGAATCAATTACATACCGGAAGAGTGGAGGCTTTTCATTGATTCATCTAAGACGAGTCTTAAAGCTGTTTTGTTGAATAATGGTAATGTTTTACCGTCAATTCCAGTTGGTCACGCAGTTCATATGAAAGAAACTTATGAAAACATTAAGCAGCTTTTGAAGTGTATAAACTACGATCATCATCATTGGTAACTTTGCGGTGACTTAAAAGTGGTCGCTCTTTTGCTTGGACTACAGGGTGGATACACCAAGTACTGTTGCTTTCTCTGTGAGTGCACGAAGTGACCATTACATCAGAAGACATTGGCCAATCAGGCAGTCATTGCAGCCTGGCAGTAAGAACGTTGAGAACCCAGCACTTGTCGACACCAGCAAGATTTTGTTGCCACCCTTGCACATTAAGCTGGGTCTCATGAAAAACTTTGTCAAGGCAATAGATAAAACAGATGAGGCTTTCAAATACCTCATCAGAAAATTTCCAAGACTGAGTGAAGCTAAAATAAGAGAGGGAGTATTTGTTGGTCCGCAAATTCGAAAACTTCTTCATGATGACGAGTTTTTTTCCGTGTTGCATGGCAAGGAAAAAGCAGCATGGCTAGCATTTAAGTCAGTGGTGGACAATTTTCTTGGAAACAACAGATCTGATAATTACAATGAAAGTGTAGAAAATCTTCTTCTGAAGTATAAGAGTCTTGGCTGCAACATGTTTTTGAAAATTCATTTTCTGGATTCTCATCTGGATTTCTTTATGTCAAACTGTGGAGCGGTCAGTGATGAGCATGGTGAACGATTTCACCAGGACATTGCTGCTATGGAGACAAGGTATCAAGGCAATTGGAGCCCTTCAATGCTTGCTGATTACTGTTGGACTGTGACAAGAGACACCTCATCGATTGACTACAAGAAGCAAGCAAAGAGAGCTCGAACAGCGACTGAATAATGACGGAATGGGTTCAAATGTGCCTTTAACATGATATGGGAAATTTAAATAATGTTTTTATTTTTTCTATCATTTTATGTTGAAATATCAATTAATTGAGTATGTAACCACAATTTTTATAATGCTAAAGTAGAAAGACTAGCTGTTCACCCCAGAGAATTAAACAAGCATACATTATTTGTATTACTGTAATGTAAATTCATCATTTAAAAAAAAACCAGAGCCAATTGGTGAATTTCATTATGATATTTGAAATCAGCATGTCAAAATCAATAAGAAATGGTATATTTAATTTCTGGTACAAATAACTTTTGAAAATTTGTTGACTAGTGTAATTGGCAAGTCAGCTACCGTGATAATTCGTGTAAGCAGCCGTGATTCGCTCCCCTGTTACCTGGCATGTTGTGAAAGTAGGTAACCAAATCGTTAGCGCAAGAAAGACAGGAAAAATAGGCGTGGCTACAAATTATGAGTCAGACAAACGACGAAATTGCGTGGTTGGCTTTAGCAAAACGTAAACGCTAATTAAGGAAACAAACGAGGTCGGATAACTGTGGCTATATTTACACATATATGTGACACTTACACGCATGGAGAAGATAAATGGAGACATAAATGAAAAAGTGGAGGATGATAAGGAAAAACCTCGAGCTGATGGCACGTGACAGCAATACTTGGCTTGTATTTGTGGAAGGCCTTTGCTCCTAGGAAAACCGAATGGTCAGAATGATGCTGAAGTTTCTTCCTTCCATGAAGTTTTTATTATCGTTTTTGAATGTTGTTATTTTGTTGTGGTTGTTTTTAATTTATGCTGTTGTTGTTCTAAGTAGAACAATCCCAACTACGATGGTTTGGCCACGTCTGCAGAATGGGAAAAGATCGGCTACCACGACAAGTATGGGACACTAAGAGCCAGGGATCCAGGACGACCCAGAGCCCGCTGGTAGGACAACATCTGAAGGACCGAGGACTAGATTTGAACCAGGTCAGGAAGAAAAATCCGATAGAATAGTATGGCCCTCTCTCTTTCAAACCTCTTCACCCCAGGGTAGAAGAGGAATGACTAACTAAGTAAGTAAATAGTGAGTTGTTTTCAGCCAGTACGTTTGTTATTTGGTTAGCTTCCTTTGCTACAGTTCTTTTCCCTACTTCTCTTACTGTTCTCTTACTGCGTCATGGCAATCACCATCTCTAAACATATCATTGTGGTGTCTGCTATTTTTACTACGGATTTTTTTTTTAACCAGCGGCATTTGGGGTTTTAGCCCTTCAGCCCAATGGCATGCCATTGCGAGGCTGGGGAGCCTGTGGACTTTCCTTCCAACCCGGTCAGAAGCTTCGCTCCTTCCCATCTCAGGAGCCGTTCAGGTTATTCAGTCAAAATTCCGGTCGATGACACTTCTTCACATGCCCACGCCCGGGCTTGAACCTTGAACACCTGATCGCCAGCGCAATGTGGTAACCATTACACAAGCGCGTCTCCCGTTACTAAGGATATAATTGTGGTGCCTGCTGTTGTTACAAAGTATATAGTTGTGGTGCCTGCTGTTGTTACTAAAGATATAATTGTGGTGCCTGCTGTTGTTACAAGGGATATAATTGTGGTGCCTGCGGTTGTTACTAAAGATACAATTCCGGTGCCTGCTGTTGTTACTAAGGATATAATTGTGGTGCCTGTTGTTACTAAGGATATAATTGTGGTGCATGCTGTTGTTACTAAGGATAAAATTGTGGTGCCTGCTGTTTTTACTAAAGATATAATTGTGATGCCTGCGGTTGTTACTAATGATATAATTGTGATGCCTGCTGTTGTTACTAAGAATATAATTGTGATGCCTGCTGTTGTTACTAAGGATATAATTGTGGCGCCTGAGGTTGTTACTAAAGATATGATTGTGATACCTGCTTGTCACATAACTTGGTTCGCTCTCTTTTCCTCTCCGGCTGCATTGAACTACCTTAATTGTGCGTACTAATTATGTGAACTATTCGATTGTCGGCACATTCTATTTTCATACCTTCCGACACTATTTGGCATTTTCGAGTCAATGGTTACTTTCCTTCCATTCATTTATGTCATGTTTGTTTACCTGAAAGTTTGATACAAATCAGACTAGATTGGCTGGCAAGGTCATTTTCGTGTAGTTACCCAGTGTTATGTATCACGGTGAGGAACAGTCCATTATCGAACTGGTGACAGGTTAGACACACGAAATGTAAGATGTTGCAGGGGGATTTCGAATGTAAACATTACCGAGATTAGACGGATATAGCAACTCTTTATACGGAAAAGTGACCGTTTGAATTTTACAGGCTCATGAGTCATGCAAAAAATTCCATGAGGAAAATCATCATAACACGAACTTTTAAACGTATTAGCTGGCATTTGATGCGCGAATATACATTCACGTTGATTGCAAGTTTTGTTGGAAACGCCACATGTGAGCGTGGGCCAAGAACTGCGATTCAATGTAGAACATTTAAGACATACAACACTGCCTTCCAGAATCGCCAAAGTAGACAACGCGGGCTGAAGCCAGGAAAGAGTAGAAGTTAGAATTCTGAACTTATAGGAACGGAAAGTAAGTGATGGAACACCTTTTTAATAATACAATTAGGAAACTCCACCTTTTAATACGGAAACCGGACTCCTACAGGACCTACTCACAACGTCACAGAGGGATTCTATAATAGAAATAATACCCCAGATGTGTGTTCGAGGCATCTGCATCAAGCTACCGAGACTATTCAAACTGAGCAAGAAGTTTATGTCCCAGTTTTGGGGTACGTTGTAACATATATTTTATACTTTGCTATTTGACATGTTTGAACTTGCTGATGGTTGTACAGGTCCTTAAGTGGCTGGCAACCTCAGCATGCAAAAATGATATATTCATGAACCACCACAACAAAGCGCTGGCGATTGTTTCTTGATAGTTCTGTCAGGGAACCAAAAGCAGAGGTAACCCCAGACTCCAAGTGGAGAAGGGATTAGAAGATGATGTCATCATATATATATATATATATATATATATATATATATATATATATATATATATATATATATATATATATATCGTACTATCATTTGTAATAAGTGTATGTATATTTAAACATGTCCAACCAGGCACAAGCCACTTGCCGCTGTCCAGTCGAAATTTTCCCAGTAAATTAACTAAAAGAATGGTGATTTTCATCATATCCCCTGAGTTATATGATATACGCTCAGGGAGAGTAAAAATTCAGAGAAAAGATTCGGTTGACGGACAGCGGGAAAGGTGCTTGATCAATATCAGGAAAACAAAGTCTTAGCAGCGGAATTTTTTCTTTTATTCCCTCTAAAGTTTGTGGTACGAGTTTACGAGACCATTTGAGGTTCGATTCTATGATACCAACTGTATTGCTGTCCTGTGGTTCGAAGCTTGCGATCGACATTTGAAACGTACATTCAACGGGTTGTTAAGATACCTGCATTGACCAGGAGAAGTGACCTCGCCACAGAGACGAATTGACAGAAACAGCAGCATTAACACTTCAGCACTTTGGAAGCTAAGTGATATTTTTAGCAGGCCAACACAACAGAACTTATTGATCTGTATTCCACAATTAAGCGTCCTATAGCCGATTTCGACGACGAAACATATTTTTTAGTAACCACCAGTTCATATTTATTTACATTTGTTCCAAAGTAATTGATCATTAAATTTGTTACATGTTGTTTTTACAAATTCATAGTTGATTACGTTATTACAGAGAGTGCACACGGATGAATCAGAATCTTTAATATATCCATATTTACATCTATGGAGCCAAATAATAATAATAATTTCACAGTTAATTCAGTTGGGGGCTTGTACGAGCTAAATTAAATATATATTACCTCTTTACAAAAGTTGTCGGGCAGATAAAGGTTAACATTCATCACTATCATCATCATTCCTTTTCGTTCCCTGTGGAACATAGGGCAGAAACAGTTGCCATCGATTTCTATTCTGAGCTGTCTTTTTCATCTGTGTTCAAGTCATTCCAATTTCCCTAGCCACCTCTTTAACAGTTCTTCTCCAAGTTCTCTTTGGCCTCCCCATCTTCTCCTCAGTGAGTTCCAGTCAAGGGCCAACGGCAACTCTGGCTAAGCTTGATTTTTCTCTTCTGAGTGTATGTCTTATCCATCCCCGCTCTCTTACTTTAATTTCTGTTTGTATTGGCTGTTGTCCGCATCTTTTCCTTAGCTTTATATTTGTTATTACATCTGGCCGTCTTATACGGAGGATCCGTCAGAGATCTATTTACAAATGTCTGTAGCTTGGAGGTGATACTCTTTGAGACATGCCATGTCTCTGAGCCATACAGCAAGACTGACTTCATATTTGAGTTAAAGATTCTAGTTTTGTTCTCTCTGGATATAGCTGAGGAGTTCCATGTTGGTCGAAGGGCATTAAAAGCGCATCTGGCTTTATTTATCTTTGAGCAGACGTCACCAGCTGTTCCCCCTCCTTTGTCAGTGTTACCGAAAGATTTGGCCATTGCTGGACCATCACTGCAGAGCAAAGGGGAGGCAACCTGTGACACTGCTGTTGTTACTTCGAATATAATTGTGATACCTGCTGTTGTTACGAAGGATATAATTGTGATACCTGCTGTTGTTACGAAGGATATAATTGTGATAAAAATGGGTAGCTGATCAATGTGAGTCCATTAATACGGGGCTAATAAAAGGTAACAGCAAGGCAGTTTTTGACACATTAAGAAGACTATCAAAACCCCAACAGCCCAGGGTAACTGTCATAGAAGATAGCAATGGGGCTCTGCTCAATGAAAAAACAGCTGTAATGAGAAGGTGGACAGAATATTGTAAAGAATTATATAACTGTAAACTTGACACTGACTTAGGCATATTAAACAACATTAAGTGCGAAAACAGAGAACTCGGAAATGCAGCAATACTACGGGAAGAAGTGGAAGAGGCTATATGTTCGATGAAAGGAGGGAAGTCACCGGGTGTGGATAATATACCAGCAGAGCTCTTGAAATATGGAGGACCAGATATAGTAAAAATCATGACAACAATTTGCCAGAAGATATGGAGTACAAAAAAATGGCCAAAAGAATGGACGCAGTCATTAGTAATACCGCTTCCAAAGAAAGGAAATCTAAAAATGTGCAAGAACTACAGAACCATTAGCCTTATTAGTCATCCAAGTAAGGTGATGTTAAGGATACTTTTGAACAGAATAATACAGAAATCAGAAGAAATCTTGTCAGAGGAACAGGCTGGCTTTAGACCAAAAAGAAGTACCTCAGAACAAATCTTCAATATTAGATTACTGATCGAAAAACATCTCCAGCATCAACATGATTTATACCATAACTTCATCGATTTCACAAAAGCCTTCGATCGAGTGAAGGTTTATGGCAAATAATGAGAAAATTCAATTTTGATACCAACATCATAGATATCATTGAAGCACTATACAAGGACGCAAGCAGTGCTGTTTTTTGCAAGCAATGACATTGGAGAATTTTTTCAAAACAACTGTAGGAGTTCGCCAGGGATGTATCCTGTCACCAGTGCTCTTTAACATTTATCTAGAACATATTATGCAGGAGGCTCTCTACGATTATAAATCAACCATATCGATTGGAGGCCGACCTCTGTGTAATCTACGTTTTGCTGATGATATTGATCTGATAGCTGGAACAGAATCAGAACTTCAAGACCTTACCTCTAGACTGGAGAAAGTAACAAGAACATATGGGATGGAAATTAATATAGAAAAAAGCAAGATATTGGTGAATAGCCATAAGAAACATGTTCCGACCAACATTACGTTAAATGGGCAAACGTTAGAAGAAGTTAACACCTTTAAATATCTCGGGTCCACTATATGTAGTGATGGAAGATCAAATAAAGAAATCAAGACAAGACTTGAGATGGCCTCAGCTGCCATGACAAGGTTGAATGTGATCTGGAAAAGTAACATCAGTTTTCCTGTGAAGATCAAATTATACAAATCACTTGTATTATCTATTCTCTTGTATGGGTGTGAGGGCTGGACACTCACTGCAGATACGGAGCGAAGGATTCAGGCTTTCGAGCATAAATTTTATAGAAGAATTTTGCGCATTTGCTATAAAGAGCACAAAACAAATGTCTATGTTAGAGAGAAGATAAACACCTATGCAGGCCATCAAGAACCACTTTTGTCAATAGTGAAACGTCGAAAGCTTGCCTGGTTTGGGCATGTAACTCGTCATGACTCCCTTTCGAAAACGATCCTCCAGGGAACAGTCGAAGGTAAACGGAGAAGAGGAAGGCAAAGAAAATCCTGGGCTGATAACATCAAAGAATGGGCAGGACACTGTTTCTCCACACTTGTACGCATTGCTGAGAATAGAGAGCAGTGGAGGACCCTGTCTGCTGATGCTTCCACCATGGCACCCCTACGACCCATGACGGATTATGGGTTGAGATGATGAATTGTGATACCTGCTGTTGTTACTTCGAATATAATTGTGATACCTGCTGTTGTTACGAAGGATATAATTGTGATACCTGCTGTTGTTACGAAGGATATAACTGTAGCGTCAGCTGTTGTTAGTAAGAATATAATTGTGCTGCGTGCTGTTGTTACTAATGATATAATTGTGGTGCCTGCTGTTGTTACTAAGGATATAATTGTAGATTCAGCTGTTGATAGTAAGGATATAATTGAGGTGCATGCTGTTGTTACTAAGGATATAATTGCGATACCTGCTGTTGTTACGAAGGATATAATTGTAGCGTCAGCTGTTGTTAGTAAGGATATAATTGAGGTGCATGCTGTTGTTACTAAGAGTATAATTGCGATACCTGCTGTTGTTACGAAGGTTATAATTGTAGCGTCAGCTGTTGATAGTAAGGATATAATTGAGGTGCGTGCTGTTGTTACTAAGGATATAATTGCGATACCTGCTGTTGTTACGAAGGATATAATTGTAGCGTCAGCTGTTGTTAGTAAGAATATACTTGTGGTGCCTGCTGTTGTTACGACGGATATAATTGTGGTGCTTGCTGTTGTTACTAAGGATATAATTGTGGTGCTTGCTGTTGTTACTAAGGATGTAATGGCGGTGTATGATGTTCTTACTAAGGATATAATTGTGGTGCTTGCTGTTGTTACTAAGGATATAATTGTGGTGCATAATTGTGGTGCATGCTGTTGTTACTAAGGATATAATTGTGGTGCTTGCTGTTGTTACTAAGGAAATAATTGTGATTCTTGCTGTTGTTGCTAAGGATATAATTGTGGTGCTTGCTGTTGTTACTAAGGATATTATTGCGGTGCATGCTGTTGTTACTAAGGATATAATTGTGGTGCTTGCTGTTCTTAGTAAAGATATAATTGAGGTACCTGCTGTTGTTCTAATGATATAATTGAGGTGCCTGCTGTTGTTACTAATGATTTAATAGAGGTGCCTGCTTTTGTTACTAAGGATATAATTGTGGTGCCAGCTGTTGTTACTAATGATATAATTGAAGTACCTGCTGTTGTTCTAAGGATATAATTGAGGTGCCTGTTGTTGATACTAAGGATATAATTGTGGTGCCTGCTGTTGTTACTAAGGATATAATTGTGGTGCCTGCTGTTGTTACTAAGGATATAATTGTGGTGCCTGCTGTTGTTACTAAGGATATAATTGTGGTGCCAGCTGTTGTTACTAAGGATATAATTGAAGTATCTGCTGTTGTTCTAAGGATATAATTGAGGTGCCTGTTGTTGTTACTAAGAATATAATTGTGGTGCCTGCTGTTGTTACTAAGGATATAATTGTGGTGCTTGCTGTTGTTAGTGAAGATATAATTGTGAAGTCTGCTATTGTTGCTAAGGATATAAATGCGGTGCCTGCTGTTGTTAGTAAGGATATAGTTGTGCTATCTGCTCCTGTTACTAAGGATATATTTGGTGGGTTTTGATGTTATGAATTGTTGTTATGTATTATTATTGTATTAAATGAGATCAGCTATGAAGGTCCCTGAATTTAACAAATAGTATTTTAAACTTTCCAGAGTACCTTTCCGCTACCACCCTTTTGATCTCATTCAAAATTAATCTATATTACTATATAAAATGACTTCGTGTAGTGTCTAGGGTTATGAATGTAGAGTGTAATGTGCAATAACCAACAAACATACAAACAAATAGTTTATTATCCACAACCACCAACAGTACTACAACAATAACATACCAACGACACTTTAAAAGGCTATCTTAATTAAGACAGTGGTTGAAATTTGTGTAAATATAATTTTTTACATTTATTTATTATCCTGATTCTAATTTATTTTGAACCAGGACTGACAATCAAAAGGGAAATCAAAAGAATCATTTACACATTCCAATAACACAGTGGATCTTCTGTCCATACATACAATATTATTATAATATAAGTGGGTGGTTATATTCTTCTACTTTGAGGTAATACTGGTATTAACCATAGGTTGTTGGTTTTAATCACTCCCTTTAAGTTAAGTCTGTTTTCGTTTGTCACTTGTGGAAATATTAATACTAGGCACAGTTTTTTTTTAACATCACTTTCTAGTCTGTTAAGTTCGTTTAATTGAGCTGCCAGGTGCCGAACAAGAACTTATCTTGGCAGGAGAATACAGGTAGAACGTTTCCTCTGCTCGCTTGACAATCTTTTCCACCTTTTGATAGGCAATGGCCACTAGCATAGGCTCGAAGTATGCAGACAGAGTCCTGAATCGAGCAGTTCTCAAGCGTTTGGTACTACATTAACGTCAGGACCCTGAAATGTGAAGGTTATGCATCCTTTATACCTAGTATACTATACTATTCCACATTTAAGTACAGGTACATTACAAATAAACGAAAAGGGTCATAGCTTTATACCAACCTATGCCACCATTATCTTTTGATGTGACAATGTACACCAGTATTCCTCTCCCCTAATAGTTACAACGCCACTGCAATTCCAGCTGTCATCTTTCCATATAATAGGATAGGTGTTATGCTCCTTAATGACAATCATACATATTTTCTTGTAGTTTTACACCTCTCTGACAGTCTATCACATGGTGGATCAATCTCTAAGCTTTGCCTAATGGTTGCTATAGACCCACTCACTTACAGACATATATTATTATCTCACATTCAATTTTTATTTCAAATACATGTTAATAAAGTCAATCTTACCACATTTATTCAATGAAATACACAGTGAACGATGACTGGCACACTTTCGATCTGCCGTTTTGTCCAGGCTTTTGAGAAATATGGTTTTCACTGCACAAGCCTGAGCTCATCGCTATGTGTCAAAATTTTGTTAGAAATGGCGTCCCCAACTAATGCTTTTTCCCCAATATCAACTACTCTAGCCAATGATTACCCTTATTTCACTAGTAAACAAAGTCATTCAAAAATACAATTCAATTTTCTACTACGTTACTCGGGTGATATATGTTTAGTACGAGGTCGGCCAATAATATTTCGTCTCACTTCAAATTCCACCCAATCCCCTTCCTCGTACCATCTTAGCCTAGTTTTCACCTAATTTTTTCCCAAAAAAATATGCGATCCAATCTAAGCAGATATGACTTGACCTGACAGTATCTCTGATCTCTATGTATTGTTTTATCAATATTTGATTATTTAATGGACTATTTAGATAACTAACAACATATTCTTGGTCAGCAAGTCTTCAGGTACACGAATATACGATTTTTATGGGACTATGTGGCTTGGTTCAAAATTCTATCTTTTTTTCTATGTTAGTTTCAAGCTAAATATGAGAGCTTATGTCATTCGCAATAAGGGCTAAACGTGTTTCCATGACCGTAGTGTCCACATTTCTAACTTTTTCATCGTATTGGGGAAACACGCCTAGGGCAAAGCGTGCAAGTCGGTTGTAGTGTTAGAACCAATTTGAGACGTGATTTGCGTGTGTTTTCCAGCCTTGCCTCTCCTTTCCCCAAATGCAGTTAGGCAAATATTTCTTAGAACTAGGAAAAGTGGGGCGTTTATGTCAAGGACGAATTTGAAAAATAGGGTACCGTTTTGTTCGGCTTATACGTTTAGCAAATAATAAGCTGAAGGCGTAGGCGACAACCTACGATTCTCGCCGAAAATTTTTAGTACTATCTTATCTTGACTTTATGCCTATACTGTTATATTCTAATTTAGATATTGTATTTAGAAGCTCACCACAATATAATTGAGGTGCATGATGTAGTTAATAAGGGTATAATTGCGGTGTCTGTTATTGTTCCTGTGGACATAATTTCGAAGTGTGCTATTGTTACTTAGGATGTGATTGCAGAGTCTGCTATTTTTACTAAGGATTTAACTGCAGTGTCTGCTATTGTTACCAAGGATGTAATAGCGGTGTCTGCTGTTGTTAGTAAAGATTTAATTGTGGTGTGTGCTATTGTTACTAAGGATGTAATTTCGGTGTCTGCTATTGTTTCTAAGGATTTAATTGCGATGTCAGCTATTATTACTAAGGCTGCTGTTGATTAGCTAGGCTACGCATGAATATACTTTACCGAAAAAAAAATGAGAACACTATCGCTACAATTATCAAAATTTATATTTTATCTTAGGTTTATTACGCCTAATTTTCGTTTTTCTGTGCTTTTTTTACATGACAATTTATATTAAGTTTTATTTTAATTTACTCTGCCGAAGCATTGCACCATAATTGAAACGAATTCAATGTCTTTGAAGAAATTTATTTCACTTTACGCGAATTTCAATTTTTGCGCGCACCCCATAACAAAACCTCTCGCGTAAATTGTGGTGGTACTGTATTTGTGCTTCTGAACACGATGAAGCTGAGTTTAACATGGCGCAAGTAAAATCTGCCAGAATTTGTTGTCTGCATACTCTATGTTCCTTCTTCTCTCCATACTCTATGTTCCTTCTTCTCTCCGGCGTAATTGTATATTCCAGGGGTCTGTATTTCCCCAGCTGTTCTTTTTGCCTTCGAGTAGTAGCCCCATTCGGTCATAACTGACTATAGGAATGCGCTCCTGAAGCGATAATCCTCAGCTTGTGTGTGTGTGTGTGTCTGTGTGTGTCTGTGTATGTGTGTGTGTGTGTGTCTGTCCTTTTCTCTTCTGCTTGTTGCGAGAGCTTCTTTTCGCCCAATCTAAGAAGGCGCCGTAGGGAGCATCGCCATTTTATGCGATCGGCAGCTTCATCCGCCCTTGGTTGCTGGATTTATGCCCAGTGCCTTCATGTCTCTTTTGCACACGTCTTTGAATCTCAGCTGCGGTCACCGACTGTTTTTTTGTTCCTTCTTTTTGCCATATGCCAGTTGCCCGTTGAAAATATCTTTTGCGGATGCGTCTGTCTTCCATGTGGCCGGACATGACCTTCTTGCATATTAATTCATTACACGTCATTTCTCTGTGTAGTAAGGTCTTCGAAACATTAATGCCAAACCCTCCTGTCCTGTGCTATTCTTTTACGGTCTTTCCGTGTTTTCTTATCCCATTTATGTCGTTCTCCATTTACTATAGTTTTCTTGTCTTTCTTTCTTTCTTCCTTTCTTTCTTTCTTTCTTTTCTTTCTTTCTTTCTTTTGTTTTTATTTGCTTGAGTTAATGAGCACCAGACATGAACATGAAGCTAAACTTTCTATTTTAAAACATGTGTCAGATTAGATTTTTTGATAACTTAAGTAGATATCCAGTTATAGAACTTGAAAGTTAGTAGCTAAAAAAAATTGCAGACTTTTAGCGCGTTATTTGTTAAGGTAAACGGTAAAGGTAGTCCCTTAGAAGATACTTCCGTAGGGGAGAAAAGTGTTAGAGACGTCACCAGACTGCGTCGAGAGGTGGGGTGGCCAGTTCCCTTCCTCGTTGCCGTTTCCTTCCCTAACTCAAGAGCAGAGTAATATTCCCATTGACAACTGGGTAAACTGGAGCTTTACGATACTGTAATTCGAACAGGGCATCTTTGCCGCGAGTGGCCAGATCTCTAACAACTTTGTCACTCGGACGCTCATTATAATTATAGCTTATTTAATAAATCAAAATCAACATTTTGATACGATATTAGAAATCTGATCTAACTAAAGTTTTATCACGCAATTTAAAGTATAAATGCAAATTTTCATTTTGATTCATGAATAAATAAAGTATAAATGCCAATTTCATTCTGATTCCTGAATAAATAAAGTATAAATACCAAATTTCATTTTGATTCATGAATAAATAAGTTACATAAAACAGGGTTCTGTGAAGATCTTATTTTTTTTCCATAGAGAAAACACAATTTCTTGAGAAAGAAAAAAAAATAGTTAACCTGTTTAACATGTACTGTGACAATTGATTTTGACATCTTCAGTTTCAGGAGATTATATATAATCAGAAACTTGGCTAATCCCTAATTTTCCAATTGTTTTCTCTCTATCTTTACTCCTAACGCAGCGCCGCACGTGCCCTACCTTCGCAACTCAACAGCCGCTCGTGTCCTACTTTCGTCTCTTTCATCAGAGCTTCTTAAGTGGAAACTAACGTGCAATTTTTAGACTGAGTGTGCTGATGGTAGTGCAATGGCCATTGAATGCTTCTGAAGCTGGAGATCTCAAAGATTAAACTCGGTGCCACAGAATTCAAGATCATTTCTATAATCACGCCAGCACATTTGCATCTCATAGCTTGTCAGTAGGTGTGGGTTTTGTGTGTCAAATATTCACTTTATTATCATTAAATAAAGCTCGCATAATTTATAACAACCGTTGTCTTGTTCTTTGAAAATGTGTGGAACATAGAAGTATGAAAGCGATCAAAACCAGACTTTTGCTTATGTGAAATAAATTAAAAGGTAAAGTCTTGTAACAGATACTGTCATGTGGGGAGTGAAGTGTTAGAGAATACACCATACTAGGTCCAGACGTATGAGGTGGGGTGACCCGTTCCCCCCTTCTCGCTGCCTTTGCTTTCTCTAATACAACGGCAGTATCAGGTACCCATTTACAGCTGGGTAGACTGGAGCGTGACGCTACCAGGTTTCAATCCCGGAACTCGATAAATGTGGCGTTCGAGGTTATTCTGTCATAGTGGGGAATAATATGAGCTACATTGTTAAAATACCTTTGGAGCATAGGATAGGTCTCACGAGAAGATGACTTACCTATCCGTTCTCATCTACAGCTATCACATGAACTGTGTGTTAACTACCTGACTTGTCTTGTGCCATCCCTACCTATAGTTCACCAGTTGTCTATCCAACCTCTGTCCTGCCACAACAAGTTATTATCTACTTCCATCTCGCCACAACAATTGAGACGTGGAATTGCAGGGAATCGAATTGAATATAGATCATCAGAAATGGCAAATCTTCAATTTATATGCCCATGTAGATCACATTCCAGGAGTTAGTAACTAGGCTTTCCTAGCGGAATTGTCAGAGGAACCTATCAAAAGGTGTTTGACTGCTGGTGATTTTAACGCTAGATGTAAGGAGTAGGGAAACGTAAATAACAACAAGGGTATGGCTTTGAGCTGGGGCCTCCTCTATACAAACCTTGTTATCTTAAAAATGATGCCCCCCCCCCCCTACCCGACAAGACTGGCAACTAAACCAGGGGACACAGATGGTGTCATAGATCTGGCTTTTATTTCTAGTATTGCTGCCAACTTAGCATTTTGGGATGTTTTAGGGGCACAGGACAGTGATACCTTACCCTGCGTTGTCCTCATTGCAAAGGGGAGGATAACAAGACACAATAAATCGAAACAGGTCTTCAAATATTCTACAAGTCTTCAAGATCATAACAGCACCATACATACACTGCGTCAGAATGCCAGAAAACGGACAGCTAGAACACTTTTTATCGAAAGCCTTGGTGGAATGAGACGGTGGAGAGAGCATGGCTTGAAAAGCAAAGGGCAACCAATGAATGGCGGAAACCACAAAAGTGATATGTGAGGAATTATGTACTGATTAAAGAGGTGGAAGAAGTAAAAAAGCAAGCCATCACTAGATTTACAAGCTTTGGCGAAGGAGGGCCAAGGATACAGTATGAAGAGGGCCCTCGAGACACAGGAAGGCAACGGAAAAAAAAATCTAGATGATAATTCTGGTCTTACACAGGAAGAATGAATATGAAAAATTACAAGCCAACCTCTCCAGCCAACATTAAAAGCTCGACAGGGAAATTTTCTTTAAGACGAATTATAAGAGAAGGGAACGACCATTGTTCTATCAATATTTGGCGCAAACAGAATAAAGGTGACAAAGTTGCCCCTATTTTAAAATATTAAGGACCATATTTTGGAGAATGCATAAGATGTGAGTTGTATTTCGACCTTCATTTCTGAAGAAGACATTGTGCGCACGTTAGAAACCAAGTAGAAGCAGACCGTTGATGATGGATTGTAGAAGAGTTAAGACGTTCGTGTCCAACGAGTTATTTCACGATTAGTGCTGTTACGTGTCTTTTTTAGTTGTGAATGTTAATATTTAATAACAGGGATGGTTCCTGTGGTCAAGATGACGTCTAGGGTAGTCAATTCTCTGACACCGCAACCAGCCCATACCACCCAGGATGACTGGAGGAACAATGGACTAAATGGACGATGTATGATTTATTTAGGACTGCACACAGCTCCACAAATAAATAGTTCAAGCCAACATATAATGGCAGATCATATGCAGTAGACGAAATACCGTAGGTGTGACGTATAATGGAAATATAGCCTACAGTAATCTGACAGCCTTTGTAATCCCGCTAGCGTTCTATGATTTGTTAGCAAATACCACACATTTTTTTGCCTGTCTTACTCACACAGGCTTATTTTTCATCCACGCCTCTTTTCTTTGTACATAATCAAACGAATTTGTTTACAAACTTTCGCGACCTGCCAGTCATAACAGGGAGCGGAATCAGGTTTGTTTACCCACGTTTCTCACGCGAGCTGATCTGTCAATCATCGGATACCTGACAGACCGTACGTGAATAACACCGGACCTTTTGAAGTAGACGTACGGGCAGAAAGCTTTCCCCGAGTACCCTTTGATGTTCGTACACAGAGGGAAAACCGAGTTCTTTGATCTTCAGAAGGCGAAAAATCTTCGAGAACCGTTACACGGATTTAAGGTCTTTGATGGCGGTCTAACGCCTGAGAACAGAGCGTCCGTAAACTTTTTATCTGGGGAACCCAGGTTTCTGATTCTGTGCTATGCACAATAGTGTGAAAATTAGCATCGTCTATAGATCAGAGAACCATGATGATATATAAACTGTGCTTTCTTAAACCTGCTATCAATTGTCACTCAGAATTTTTCGGATAGTCTAGTACACGTAGTCTAGAACATTGTGGATAGATGTGTTAATAGCATTCGTGGGGATTGTCATTCTGATTTTTTGGTAATAGAAAATTAGTACTTTACATGTTAAAGTGTTTTTTAAAGCTTTTACCATTATAATTCATTTAGTGAGTTCTAGCTGTTTTAAAACAGTGAAATAAAAATAACGCGTAGGCAATTTTATACCAGATGTTTCAGTTTATAATGTAATTTTTACTCCCGCTTTCTCAACAAGAAGGAGACGGTTAGCTGACTGGATCTATGTTGGATAAGTGGCAGTTATAGAACTTTTTATTTAATACCAAAAAGGAAAAAATATGACTGGAAAGATTGCGTAGCAAGGCTAAGGAGACGCAATTGGGGGGGATGGAGGAAAGTAAAAAATTCACGTCCCCCAAATTGACACGAGGTACGGAAATGGACGCTTTTGCGATACTAAGATTTTGATTTGAATTGAGCGGCAGAACGCGGATGGTAGGAAAATTACAAAAAATTTAAAAAGTAAATTTTCTTAATATTAATGTTAGGAATATAAAAATTAGCTGGCCGGATGGCCTATTCTGAGCAGTGAACTAATATGATCTTAATTTTACAAACGGATAGATAATATTGAAGATAATGACAAAAGACAGTGTAGTTCACATCATCGCTAGACTATATTGAATCTAAAAGTGTCACAATTTGCACACAAAAACACGACCTTGGGAACAGGTGTTCAAAGTTACTTATTATGGAGGAGAGGGTTTTTGAGCGGTAGCTGTGTCTAAATATAACTTTTTACGACAAAATTTTAAGGGGAGAGAAAGGTTGCTTCAAAAATCAAGCACATTTTTTTTAGAAACACAAGTAGAGACGGACAGACTAACAGATAACCATCCATACTTGACTGAAGCATGACTGAAATGACTTTAGTGTAGAAATTTGAAATTAAAAATAAACCTTGGCAGTGATTGGCCACAGACAATCATATCATTAGCGCTCAGAGCGCATTTGGGGTCATTCTTCAATAATTGTTCAGTGTTAGACACAGATTTTAAAGTGTGGTGTGTTCCCATATGAAAGACAGTGAATAAATTTAGGGACGCCATACTATAGCCAGCAGCTCAGCTGAGTTTTGCTAGCAATTCTGTGTTATGTATTCTTAATCTGGTAAGATTGAAATTATTTCTTTATATATTTTGAATATTGTTTCATGTTCGAGTGATTTGATACTGCCATATCATAATATAGCCTTACAAACCAGTAGGGATTTTGCTCTAGACCCCCCGCCCAAGTCAGGGTCTAGGGACCAACAAGGTACATAAACTACAGCAAGGATTATGCAAGATATATCAAGCGTTGAAACAGATTACCTATCTTCTTTTAGGGCCAACAACTAATAAATATTTTTCAGAATCTATAGTCTGGGAGGATCTATCTGAGGTAAACCCACCATGGTAACTGTGCTGTTTGGTCAGAGAGATCTGACCTGTCTGTATGATGTGGTTGTTGTGTCAGTGTGGTGTCCAGACGTGGGTATAGAATAGATTTTGACACATAGCCCATACTTTGATTGCAGAGCTGTGAGTTTTCTATCGACAACAAAGCAGAGTCTATCCGGTGGGTGACTTTACTCGAGTGTATCTGTGCAGTTCTTGTGACAGAGACCACCATTATTGTCCGCCAGCACGGAGAGGTGGGACCGCAAGTTTTCAGCACCAGAGCTACAAAAAGATGAGTGAGCCTCTGGTCTGCTGGACATTCACCAACTATTGGTAGTGACTAATATCCCCATAAAAATTCCCACCAGTTTCTGGACACGGTGTAGTCAATATAGACAGGTGTGATGAGACCACCCCAACAGCACAGACAATAAATATCCTCCCTAGTAGCTGACTACCAGAACATTTGAATAAAACTAACTATTCTAGTACTTAAATATGTACACTTTTGTATTTATTATGTAACATTCCATGCATAATTTTCATAAATTTTAAATCCTTCTTTTTAAAACAAGTTCTGGTCAAAATAAAACTTGATCCAGAACAAATAAATGTAATATAATTATATCAAAAACTTTATACACGTGAGTTAGTTCAGTGTATTTTAACACTTGTTAATCTTATTAGTCTTCTTAAATGCCTGTGGGTGTATTTATAACTAACACACCACATTACACATCATTACCCTAGACACTTTACGTAGCCACATTCATTAAGAAAAAAAAAAATTAAGTGTGAGGTCGTAGTGGTAGCAAGAAAGGCCTTCTGATAATTCTCAACCACATTTTATCTCAGGAGCCTTCACAGCTGGCCTCATACAAGTTACATGTAGTAATAACACCATCATACAATACCATCAACACCACTACATAAATTGGGGTCTTGTCCAGGGATAATTAGCCCAACAGTAAAATTAGGATCTCCTGGTGGGAGAAATAAAAGTAGGGAAATAAATTGTAAAATTTCCTTTAAAATTAAAAGTGTCCCTGCAGATAAAAGTTGGTGAATCTTCACAGCCAGTAATAATTAATTAGTTAACTGGTTAGTTAGAATTAGTTAGACTATAGTCATATAGTAATTAGAAGTACTTAGTGTATTTACTGGTTAGAGATTTATCTTGTATATTATTATATTGTCCAAAAAGTATGGCAGAGCTAGCAAAGTTTAGATCAGCTGCTGTGCTCACTGCGAAGGAGATGGGGATGGATGGTCAAATTTTAATTCAATACGTAACGACTGAATGTGATAAATATATTGAACGGGAAGAAAGGAGATTAGAAAAAGAGGCTGAAAGAAAATTAGAGGCTGACAGGTTAGCTGAAGAAAAGAGATTACAAATTGAGGCTGATAGAGAAATTAAGAGGCTGCAGATTGAGGCAGAAGAAAAACGACAGCAAAGGGAGGCAGAAGATAAAAAGGCCGAAAGGGAGGCAGAAGATAAAAAGGCCGAAAGGGAGGCAGAAGATAAAAAGGCCGAAAGGGAGGCAGAAGAAAAAAGGTTGACTGCCGAAAGGGAGGCAGAAGATAGAAGGTTGCAGAGGGAGCACGAATTACGACTAAGGGAGCTGGAATTACAAGGCCCGGCCCCTGAAAATGGTGCCAGCCCTTTTGCCTCAGATGCTACGCCCAGTATGGGAGCCTCAAACTCAGCTATGGGGTTTCATTTAGACCATTTTGTTGAGAAAGACGATGACATAGAGGGGTACCTGGGACGTTTTGAGTTATTAGCTACTACATATGGGTTAGAGAGAGAGAGGTGGAGTTTAAAGCTATCACAGGGATTGAGGGGTGCTTCTTATGAAGTATTTGCCAAAATGAACAGAGAAGACCAAGACAATTATGACATGTTAAAGCAGGCTTTGTTATTAAGGTACGAGAAGAATGGTGAATTTTATCGTAAGAGATTTAGAAATGCCAAACTGTTGTCTGGGGAGACATACCACCAATTCTCTGCCAGACTAGAAACCTATTTGGAGAAATGGACGGCTCTGGGGAAGACCCAAGATCTTAAAGAAATGATCATGATTGAGCAATTGAGAGAGTCCATGGCTCCAGACATGAGAAAATTTCTCATGGAACAAGGTGCAGAGAAGTTGGGGGAAATTTTAAATGTTGCTGAGAGGTATCAGGCAGCTCAGGCAGAGGTAAGTGGTGCTAAGAAGAAGCACATAGACAATTTTAAAGCTCCACAGCAATTTAATAAATTTGATAATAGAGAGCAGGGAAATAAGGGTAGGACAAATTTTGAGCGGCCAAGAAATGACTATCGCGACAGAAACTCACAGTTCAATGACCAAAAGTTCAATGAAAGAAAACCGTTGAACCAAGGAAAAAGATGGTGCAAATGGTGCAAGAAGGATAACCATAACACCGAATTTTGTAGAAGGAAACCTTCAAACATTGCTGCAATGAAGTCGGGGACGCAAAGATTAAAGGTTAATCCTAAGGGACAACAGGAACCTTATCACCCCCCAGTTTGTGAAGATGTTATTTGTAATGGGGTCACCATAAGGTGCCTTTATGATACAGGTTTGGATTATGATTCAGTTGTGAAGTCTAGCCTAGTGGACCCAAGTCAGTATACCACAGAAACAGTGGAAATACAAGGGGCGACTAAGGACATACCACTCATGACACTTCCCATCGCAAGGATAACGGTGAAAACTCGCTATGTGGAAGGAGAAATCAGAGCAGCAGTGATAGATGAACCAATCTACCCTCTGATATTGGGGTGTAGATACGTCTTCTTGGGGAATCCCGAGAAACCTGTGATCATGGCGACAGTGCAGACCAGGTCACAGAAGAAGGAGGAAGAAGGTGAACCTATAAATGCTCATCCAGAGGAGATGAGGAAGGCGCAGGCTGAGGATAGGACACTCCAGCCATGTTTTAAAAAATTGCCCAAATGCCACACACCTCCGAGCAAGGGGGAATATTTCATGAAGAATAGATTATTATACAGGAAGACAGGAACTAGATTCACTGGTCACGGACAGTTAGTTCTTCCCAAGAGATATAGGGCAAATTTGATAAGGAGCTTACATGTTGGAAAAGATGGTGACCATGAGAAAGTCGGTACCATCTGCCAAAAGATTGCTCTAAAATACTATTGGCCCGACGTAAATGTCGATGTTGAAAACTTTGTAGAAGCATGTGGCGTATTTCATGAGGGAACACCCACAAAGGGAAAATATGTGCAGGACCTAGAACCGCCACGGGGCAACTTTAGGCCTGAAAGGAAAACTAATTATACACGGGTAGACAAAGTGGAATGGGAGCCCCCTTTTCACACCCAGTCTTCACTTGAATGGATTAACATGGCCGCTATGCGAAGAGTACAAAGAAGAAATTTAACCCAGGATAGGATGACAATCCCTCGGTCAGACTTATATAAACTGGAGGAACAGACAAGAGAGCGAAGATCTCTCATAAACAATCTTAAGTGGGGAGACAAACCCCAGAGAAAAATTGGTAGTGGTCGATTTGTGAGTGATGATTCTAGGAAGAAAAGTCCTCATTATAGAGCTTCTAAGGGACGGGACCCGATGGGTTCCATGAAAAAATAAGTATGGTAAATTAAAGATCCAGATGTAACTCTATTAAGGACCTGGACAGATGAGAAGGCGGAAGAGACTGTTACCTCATCGTATCAATACGTGAACGAACTGACCACTCGTTTGAAAGCTGGATGGAAACTGGCAAATGATAATTTGAAACAAGCCAGGAAGAAACATGCAGCATATTTTAATAGGAAGGCAAAGGACAGGGAACTGGCAGTCGGAGAGAAGGTGCTGCTTTTACTACCCGGAAGCCAGAATAAATTACAAATTGGTTGGCAAGGTCCATATACGGTTCTAGAGAAGGTGTCTAGAACAAACTATAAAATTGACAAAAAGGGGAAGGAAAAAGTTTATCATGTAAACCTGTTAAAGAAGTATCTGGACAGACCACTCCAGGAAAGCACCCCCTTATTGACCTTAGCTATTGCAACCCAGATGCAAAAGGAACCACTCACCTCACATGAATACCCATTACATCCTTGTGAAACCGCAGCACAGGTAAAAGTCAGTAAGCACCTGACTAAAAATCAGAGGGAGAGAGTTCAACAAGTTCTGGAGGAACATACAGATGTATTAACAGATAAACCAGGCCATACAAATTTGCTACAGTATGACATGAAACTGGTAGACTCAAACCCAATCTGTATGAGAGCCTATTCTATTCCGTTCGCGAAGGAGAAGGCATTAAAGGAAGAAATAGATTATTTATTGAAGGAGGGGATTATTTCGCACAGTGAATCATCTTTTAGTTCTAGTGTCGTTTTGTTGAGGAAACCGTCTGGGGAACACAGACTGTGCATAGATTACAGGAAACTGAATGCTGTCACAGAAGGACAAGTGGATCCATTACCAGACACAAAACAGTTATTTGCCAGACTGAACAAGGCAAAATACTTTTCAAAAGTGGATCTTAGTAAAGGCTATTACCAGATCCCAGTGAAGCCTGAAGTGAGACCTTATTTGGCTTTTAGCACTTCGGATGGACATTATGAATTCAATATGCTACCATTCGGACTGAAAAATGCTCCGAGTGTGTTTTCAAGGATGATGCGAAAATTGTTGGACCCCCTGAATAACCCATGTATCACGAATTTCATGGATGATATACTCGTCGCCACAGAGACATTTGAAGAACACATTGAAGCTCTGGAGATGTTGTTTGATAGACTTCGGGAGGCGAACTTAACTGCTAGGCCAACAAAATGTTGTATTGGATGCAAAGAGTTGGAATTCTTGGGGCACACTGTATATCAGGGTAATATGACCCCTGATCCTAAGAACTTGGAAAAACTGCAGAGAGCACCTAGGCCGCAAACCAAAAAGGACGTGCGATCATTCGTGTCGTTATGCGGATTTTATCAGAAATACATCAAAAATTTTAACGCCATTTGTGCTCCTCTGACTGATCTGACTCGCAAGGGACTTCCAGATAAAATTATTTGGACTGCACAATGTGAATTAGCGTTCCAAGAGTTAAAGGAAAAACTCACTAGCAAGCCTATTCTCAAACTGCCTGATTTGACACAGGACTTTGTCTTAAGAACCGATGCCAGTAATGTAGGACTTGGAGGGGCTTTGTTGCAAAGATCATCTTCACCTGATGGGGAACTGAAACCAGTCGCTTATGCAAGCCGCAAATTGAATAAGGCGGAACAAGGATACTCCACAAGCGAAAAAGAATGTTTAGCATTAATCTGGGCAATAAAGAAGTTTCAAATCTATCTGTATGGTAGGACTTTTGTGGTGGAGACGGATCATCAGCCTCTCGTGTTCTTGTCTCAGGCTAAGCATGAAAACGCAAGATTGCTGAGGTGGTCTTTATTGCTTCAACCATATCAGTTCAGTATCCAATATATCCCAGGCAAATTGAATGTCGGTGCAGATTTCCTCAGTCGGCACCCCTGTGATCAAAATTAGAGTAGTGGCAGACGTGAGGAGTAATTTTACCTATGTGTATCGCTGGTTTTGGAACTTGCCATAGGCATGTTTTCAAGTGGGGAGATGTGTAGTGAAATTGACCGAGATACAACGGTAAAATACTCCAAAGATAACATTTAAGGATAAAAAACATAATGCGTAAGCTGCTGATGTACATGATCGCCTAGACCGCGGGTCATCATCCTCTATAAATTTTGCCTTGCTAGACAGGAGGGGAACGGAGGATCAAAAAGGAAAAAATATGACTGGAAAGATTGCGTAGCAAGGCTAAGGAGACGCAATTGGGGGGGATGGAGGAAAGTAAAAAAATTCACGTCCCCCAAATTGACACGAGGTACGGAAATGGACGCTTTTGCGATACTAAGATTTTGATTTGAATTGAGCGGCAGAACGCGGATGGTAGGAAAAATTACAAAAATTTAAAAAGTAAATTTTCTTAATATTAATGTTAGGAATATAAAAATTAGCTGGCCGGATGGCCTATTCTGAGCAGTGAACTAATATGATCTTAATTTTACAAACGGATAGATAATATTGAAGATAATGACAAAAGACAGTGTAGTTCACATCATCGCTAGACTATATTGAATCTAAAAGTGTCACAATTTGCACACAAAAACACGACCTTGGGAACAGGTGTTCAAAGTTACTTATTATGGAGGAGAGGGGTTTTGAGCGGTAGCTGTGTCTAAATATAACTTTTTACGACAAAATTTTAAGGGGAGAGAAAGGTTGCTTCAAAAATCAAGCACATTTTTTTTTAGAAACACAAGTAGAGACGGACAGACTAACAGATAACCATCCATACTTGACTGAAGCATGACTGAAATGACTTTAGTGTAGAAATTTGAAATTAAAAATAAACCTTGGCAGTGATTGGCCACAGACAATCATATCATTAGCGCTCAGAGCGCATTTGGGGTCATTCTTCAATAATTGTTCAGTGTTAGACACAGATTTTAAAGTGTGGTGTGTTCCCATATGAAAGACAGTGAATAAATTTAGGGACGCCATACTATAGCCAGCAGCTCAGCTGAGTTTTGCTAGCAATTCTGTGTTATGTATTCTTAATCTGGTAAGATTGAAATTATTTCTTTATATATTTTGAATATTGTTTCATGTTCGAGTGATTTGATACTGCCATATCATAATATAGCCTTACAAACCAGTAGGGATTTTGCTCTAGACCCCCCGCCCAAGTCAGGGTCTAGGGACCAACAAGGTACATAAACTACAGCAAGGATTATGCAAGATATATCAAGCGTTGAAACAGATTACCTATCTTCTTTTAGGGCCAACAACTAATAAATATTTTTCAGAATCTATAGTCTGGGAGGATCTATCTGAGGTAAACCCACCATGGTAACTGTGCTGTTTGGTCAGAGAGATCTGACCTGTCTGTATGATGTGGTTGTTGTGTCAGTGTGGTGTCCAGACGTGGGTATAGAATAGATTTTGACACATAGCCCATACTTTGATTGCAGAGCTGTGAGTTTTCTATCGACAACAAAGCAGAGTCTATCCGGTGGGTGACTTTACTCGAGTGTATCTGTGCAGTTCTTGTGACAGAGACCACCATTATTGTCCGCCAGCACGGAGAGGTGGGACCGCAAGTTTTCAGCACCAGAGCTACAAAAAGATGAGTGAGCCTCTGGTCTGCTGGACATTCACCAACTATTGGTAGTGACTAATATCCCCATAAAAATTCCCACCAGTTTCTGGACACGGTGTAGTCAATATAGACAGGTGTGATGAGACCACCCCAACAGCACAGACAATAAATATCCTCCCTAGTAGCTGACTACCAGAACATTTGAATAAAACTAACTATTCTAGTACTTAAATATGTACACTTTTGTATTTATTATGTAACATTCCATGCATAATTTTCATAAATTTTAAATCCTTCTTTTAAAACAAGTTCTGGTCAAAATAAAACTTGATCCAGAACAAATAAATGTAATATAATTATATCAAAAACTTTATACACGTGAGTTAGTTCAGTGTATTTTAACACTTGTTAATCTTATTAGTCTTCTTAAATGCCTGTGGGTGTATTTATAACTAACACACCACATTACACATCATTACCCTAGACACTTTACGTAGCCACATTCATTAAGAAAAAAAAAAATTAAGTGTGAGGTCGTAGTGGTAGCAAGAAAGGCCTTCTGATAATTCTCAACCACATTTTATCTCAGGAGCCTTCACAGCTGGCCTCATACAAGTTACATGTAGTAATAACACCATCATACAATACCATCAACACCACTACAGTACACTGATCGTTAACGCGCGCGTAAGGGGTTGGGAGGTTGCATACCTTCATCCGACCTAGAAAACGCCGCGCTAGCGAAAAACCGACCGTATAGGTGTAAAGAAAGTCACCGTGTGCCTTTTAAATTTAATCAGGACTGACGGAGCGGATAAGAGATCGTCTTGTTCCCGTCCGTGTGCATCTATGTAGCTATATATGATAGTAGCATTTTTCCATAATGTTTCTTTATTCCTAGCAGACCTGATCACAAGAGCGGCCAGTGGTCTTTTCATAATTTACTGAATGGTTAATGTTGTCTTTTTCTTGGCTTGTGCGTCCCCAAGTTCATTTGTGAACAGGATTGGCCAAAGATATACGAGAAACATTTTAACTTGTAAATTTAACTGGACTTATAAAACCCAGCATTATAATTTTTCAATTTTATCAGCCCACTGGGGTTGTACAGAAAAATAACATTATCTGACGACTGACAGTCGTATTCAGGTGTATCATCCAGAATTTACGCTGTTTCAGAATCGTCACTCACCATAGAGCCAGCCGATAGGATTACCATCATTTATCGATTGTAACAGTTTTTAGCAACCAGATGTTTCCCAATACTGGAAGTATTTTCCTCTGTTTACTGTGAACCCAAGATCTTGGTTTCTACACTAACTATTCGAAGTGACATTTGTCCATCCAGGAATAAACCACCAAATTAGGCGTCCACTTTGTTAATCTTATTTATTGAATGATGGACTGGGGCCAATTTGGGAAATACACCTGACATTTTGTATATTCAGGAACCATTGTAATTCCAAGGGATATCACCAAGATTAGGTAAGCGTGATTGAATGGCCACTGTATGTCAGAGAGAGAGAGAGTGAATATTTTTCTTTGTTACAGAAATTGTACCAACCTGGGACCCAAAGATGCAGCAATAGAGAATGCAGTCAGCGACCCATAGCTTGACTGCTTGCGTCAGGGTCAGCGAACCAGAGCTGACCAAGACCCTACTCCACCTCCACGTGGTGGTCCTGGAAACAGGCTGCATCACTGCAGTCTGGCTGAGAAAGTAGGGATCGAAGAGGGAAGGCAAACCCGGTCCCAAAAAATGCCGTGCTGAAGTCGGATGTGTCGACCGAAAGATGCAAATATCGCAGCTACGGCGTAAACAGACACAACGCAACCAACGTCCTTTTCAGGACGAACGAGGAAGAAGAAGAAGTACCAACCTGGATTTATTTTGCTTAAAATTGTTTACTTTACTGAGTAGCATTTAGTAGGAACTTTGTTGTTCTTTACTGTCTATTCTGTAACATAATGCTAACCTTTGACCTTTGGGTTATTAACATTTTTGGGTTCTTTTCTCAGGAGGAGGAGAGCACATTTATTATGTGATTTCATATGTATGTAAATCTGATTTTATTTGATCTTTCTTTAGATATTTGGTGTTGTCAAGTTTAATGATAATAAACAACAAAAGAAAATTAACTTTGTGTGTTGGTCAGACCCATACCCAATTAACTATAGTTTTTTTCACGTTTGTGTGTCTTGTTGTCACATAGTTGTGTGTGTGTAGTTAAACGTATATTTCATATATGAGGAGGGAAATATTGTCTTGTACTAAATTATTGTCGTATAGATAGGCTGGACTAGAGAAACTTACTCATTCCAGAGAGAGATCTTCTCCTTAAACTATTCACCCGTGAAATCTATTTCTCACACTTTCATCTCACGTACTTATCACCATCCACTCTACTCAGACGGGACCATAAATAACTTCCAAACCTATCAGTACGACAGTAGGCAGTCAGTCCATGTCAGGAAGGCTGTCCATTTGTTCTCAATAAGCTTTATTCACTTAACACTCGACACTGAGCAGTTATACTTCTTGTCAATACAGATACTAGATAACTAGATACATCTCACCGAAGATCTTGATGTATTAGTGATAACAGAACTCCATTTTATTTTTTCATTGGTAAGTATGTTCTTTTGCTGTGAATTCGCAGAAAGCACGTATGGCCATCGCTAGTACCAGTTCATGAAAAACTCCATTGATATGTTAACAGTGTAAAGTTTCTCGAGGTTTTCTTCATATATATATATTAATTCTGATGTCTGTGAGTGTTCGAAGAAGAAGCATATGTTAGCATAATCTTTTCCGCAGTTTATTATTATAACAACTGCTCTAGCTGTCTCTGTTTGTCCTTTTTTTTGGGGGGGGGGGGGGGGGGAGGGAAGGGGGGGGAGAGAGGGGAAGGGAAGGGGAGGGGGGGGGGGGGGAAGGGAAGGGGGGGAAGGGGGGAGGAACCTGAATTTCTGTTTTTGGCAATGAGTTATTTTTCCGAATTAGGATAACCAATTTATCATCATCATCAGCCTTTTCCGTTTCGCTCCCTGTAGAGCATGAGGTAATCGCTACAGCTGGCCCCCAGCAAAAGTCTTCCCCAAAACATTCATGTGCTCTTGCAACAGTGTTTTCTGTAACAATTTGTTGCACACGATGAGGCTCTCATGAGCAACCCCATTGTAAGTCCCTGTTGTTCAACCCAATGGTTTGGATACTTCTACTTTGGAATCTGGTTCGTGTTTGTATGTATTTCTTTAATGCAGGTCGTACTTGTCTGTTCGGTGTGAAGTTTTATTTTATACTTTACTTTTTCCTTCCATTATTGTATAGCAGTAATTTTCTATCTCATTTTAAGTGAAGGAAGTTAAGTTTGCTATGTACCATTAATACTGCTTACAAGTTATTCAAAGGACAGTGAGTGTGGGCTTATATCAATGTTTTTAAACAATTGTAACCCCATTTTTTGCCACAAATTCATTAAGAGATGTGGGTTTGGTTTTAATTCCTCCTAGGAAAGTGTTCATATCAATTTGTTGATACAATTGTAAACTCCACTTTATTTAGTGCAACGAGTTCCTTGAGAGAGGGGTGCTTATTTTTTCCCCTAAAGGATGGGTATAAAGGGTACTCAGGGAATGTCTTATGTAAATCAAATATATAACTGAATAATTGGGAGATTCCTGATAAGTA
The DNA here is from genome assembly GCA_024509875.1 of Oreohelix idahoensis. NCBI lineage: Eukaryota > Metazoa > Mollusca > Gastropoda > Stylommatophora > Oreohelicidae > Oreohelix > Oreohelix idahoensis. Next base: position 59,926 of record JAMPIV010004904.1, read on the forward strand.
TTGTCAGGGGCCATGTTTGTAAATATTGATTTTGAATGTCGTGTGTGACTCTATGTGGGGGTTGTTGGATAATTGCCTCACGGGCACAACATAATTTATTTTCGCAGACCGCATATGCCCCAGCGATCCGGAATGAGGAGTTTGTTTATATCCAGGCCTAAGGCCATTACGCAACTCTGCTCGCGAGCGGGGTGTGTGTTTATTAGCAGCTGATCACTGCAAACGAGAGACCGGGCACTCGCTTAATCAGCCGGCTCGCACCGGTCTGACATTCCAAGATAAATTCGGATGGGGGAGAGTGGGGAAATGGTGCGTGTTTGTAAACATTACTCGTCTCGTTGTGTTCGTGTATATGTATTTTAACTAGCGGACCCTAAAATTAGGCGCCTAGTTTATTGCTTGTATTTTATTATATTTCTACAGCAGAGAGAGAGCAAATATCCACACGCTAGTGGTGACTCAACCTGGAAACAAGCATTTTTTCACACATCGAATAGCACTCCCTTGATCGAGTTTGTCGAGTGGGACCAGTAAGGTCAATCATAAGACCCAGTACCAAGAAAGCAGAAGGGGAGTCTCCAGCTGGTGGTGCCCCATGCCCCTTGGAGCTGCTTAAACTTTTGAAGACCACCATCACCCAAGCTCACCAAACTCCAAAATAGCGAGCTCATCCAGTCTTAAGTTATAGTCTGGTGGGCCCTTTTTCTTATAATCCAAGTCGCATTTAAACTGGCCGCGTCTCTCAGGTATAGTAAGTCGCGTCGCTGGCGCAAACCCGAGTTTAGATTCATTGTAACCTGCCGGATATCACGGTTCATTTTATGTGAGGCTCTCTGAACGGATATTTCCCTCCGACCTTGTCAGTCGTGGATCTATTAAATTCTCACCTCGTCGGATACGCACGGGAGTGGCCACAGACTTAGTTCAAGTCAGGATATAGTCACAGGCAAACAGGGGACGTTATCTTAAGACGTGTAGCGGAGAGTACCGGTAATTAAATTGTTTAAGTACTGGAGGTGCTTATAAGTGGGTGTTTTCTCCTCTACATTTATTGTTGGAGAACTGGTTGTTTATTCTGTGGTGGTGCACAATTTTGCTGTAGGTCGTTTAATTTATTTTGGGTTTGTGTAGCCTAGTCGCATTCGCTTCTGTTTGAGGCTGGGGACTGCCAGACGGGGGACGCAGATCAGATTTGTTTCGAGTTTATTAATTCAGTACCCAGTGTGGGTCGAGTTTTATTGGGTTAAGACTTGGATTCTTTTTGTGTCTGGGTACAACCTAACTTTTCCACATTGGATTAGTAACCAACCTAAGGTTGGGATTGGTTGTTGCCATTGTTTTTTTTTTCTCTGTGGATATTGTTAGTAAAGACACAGTTGTTCGAACTGATGTTTATTTTTCCTGCCATCGTACAGTTATCGCCCTTTTGGTTCCTTATATATATTTATATATATTTATATTGATATATATATATATATATATCTATATATATCTATATATATCTATATATATATATATATATATATATATATATATCTTAATTAACATAGAAACTAATTAGCGGCTGATCAGAATTTTCTTCTACCTGTGCATCTGTGATCGTTGAATGTGAAATCACTTGATATGTATCAGTTCCTTACTTCATGTATCTATTCATTTGTTGATCGTTGAAGGTGAAACCACTTGATGTTTATCAGTCCCTTACTTCATGTATCTATTCATTTGTTGATAGGTGAGAGGGGGAGTGGTGTTGAAATTTAAATACGTCCGAGTGGCAGGGTAAAAGAGAGTATCATCTTTGTACACCTGACTGTCACACTCTCATTCACAATCACATTCATTTTCTCAAACTTTACTCTATTTTCAAATCTTCACACAGACATTTGTCTTGTCTCAGAAGTCACACAGACCTTTGTCTTGTCTTAGTCAGACACCCTATATAGCCACTCGTGACATGTAGTGTTTTCGTACACCTGATAGTGCGCTTGCCAGACATAGCCTCTTCACGGAGTTCAGCAAAAATGCCGAGCTCGCGTTTTTCTGTTTTAAATTGTGTGCTACAACAGATAATTGATACGTTTAATTTTTCTTTTGTGTTGGATATTTGTTCCTTTATTTCTAGTGTCTCACAATCTATTTCTTACACAGTGAACGTTCGTTTGTGATTCTCAGTCAGTGAAATTGTAGTTTGATATATTCCTATGTCTTCTTGTGTGACGGACTCTGTTTAATCCGTTACATTTTAGAGTAATCCGCCTCAAACATTTCCAGTGACGTTAGAAAGCTTTTGAATATTTAACATAAAAAAAAATCATTGAATATTATTTTTTTGCCTTTTTCATCTGTCTTTTCCGCCATTTGCTGATCCTCTTGTCTGTTGGTGTGTTCGATTATTTGCATATGTCTTTCTCTGTTACTCTTATTGCGTAGCGTTTATGCTTCCTTAAGATATATGCACTAGTTTTGTCACATCTGTTGCCATTTCTTATTGTGTTCGTTTGTATTTTCTTTCTCACTTACAAAGCTGCTGTTTTTACTTTTTTTATATTATTTATTTTGCGTGTGTGTGTGTGCTTATAGACTATGTATTTTATTGTCGGTTCTTATTGTTAACCTTTATTTATATCTTTTACCTGCTTTCTAGATTTTTTTTTCCTCTGATTTCTTACAATTCCTGTGTCATTTTTTTAAGTTCCTTGTTAACTGCCATTTTCATTCTTGAAATATTCCATTTTCCTCAAAATTTCTATCATGTTTTCAGAACACTTGTATTTTGAATGACTGTAGTATCAAAGAAAGGATCCCGTTACACGCCCATGGAGGCATACTGGGAATATGGTGTTAGGCCCATATTTTCTCGACCATCGGCACACTAGGGGTGATGTGATCAGCATCACGCCGGCCGCCTTAACCTTCCCAGAGTTGCACTGGTACCCAATTCATGAGGCTGGGTTAAAAAAAATTCCCACCTCAACTAGGGATCGAACCTATGGACTACCGAACTAGGAAGCCAGTGTACTTACCACAGTGCTACCGCATCAAAGGCTTCCTTCGATATTAATTTTGTTTGTCGGGCATCCTAACAAGATGATAGATTCTGCGACTGACAGAGAAGTTTTCATTTGTGTTTTTCTTTCACGTAGTAATCGCTATTGTTATCTTTTATGCGCTTTTTGCGCAAATGAGCTGTGCACTATTTGCATCGTGTTTGACTTTATATGTAATTGTTGTGTGTCCGACTTTTCAACAGTTCGAGCATTTGAGGGCTTAAGATCACATACGCAATAAAAAAAAACCTTTCGGAACAGAAACAGTGTACATTTGGATCACAAACTAAGAAAAATGACACCTTGGACGAAGAAGATGTTCGGTGTCAAAATAAGTGTTCTTAATGTTTGCTAAGTCCCGTGTAGTGTCTGGGGGTCTCTGAATAGACAAAGAAAGAATAGGACTGTTACGCCCTCATGCATGTCGTACCAGGCGCATGATATGCTTGGCCATGAGCTGGCAGCCTCGTCATGTTTTAAAAGAAAGTTGGCACAAAACCCACCGCTGTACGAGCATGTGAATGCTTGATGCAGACTTCTTACAAGGGACCAGCTACTGTGGTGGTGTCATGCTCAGTAAGAGATGCAGAGAGAAGTGACGAGGATTATTGTTAACCAATGTTCGACCGTACGTATGATACGTATTGTATTTTTGACGATAAAATACGTATAATATGCGTACAGTAACACTTCCGTACTGTTACGTGTGCAAACGTGTTACGTCATAGACAACCGATGACGTATTAAAGGTGCAGCGTTCAATATAAGTTAAAACCCGTGCAAAAACATGAGTTACCACAAAGAGACATATTTCCTCAAAAGTACTGGCAATAAGTCTATGTGTGGCAACAATACAAAACATATCAATATTCGTTCTTTAACACGTACGTTGAAATGCTGTGAATCACTGCGTCAAATATTTCAAAAGCTGAAAATTTATCTCCAATTGAAACATGTTATGCTGTCCTACAGAAGCTAGACAGCTAAAACTGAACGCAATTTAATTTACTTATTTGCATTCTAATATCGAGCACAAATAACAGAAGTAACAAGACTCTTGTTACATAAAAACAAACAACTTTTTTTTCCTTTTTTTTTTACACGTAATGCGCCAATGACGTGATATCACGTTATACCTATGGAAAGCGCTCCATGTCGAACTTATGCATATTAATTTAACTTATAATAACGCATTATACGCGTATTTAATTTTTGCCATAAAATACATTTTATACGCTTATTTTATTTTTTGCCATAAAATATGCAGTATACGCGTATTTTATTTTTTGCCATAAAATATGCACTATACGCGTATTTTCTTTTTTACCATAAAAAATGAACTATACGCGTATTTTATGTTTGCCATAAAATATGTATTATGCACGTATTTTGTTTTTATGCCATAACATATGTATTATACATGTATTTTATTTTTTGCCATAAAATACGTATTATACGCGTATTTTTTTTTTTTGGCCATAAAATATGCATTATACGCGTATTTTATTGTTATGCCATAAAATGCATATAATACGCGCATTTTATTATCAGACGAGCATCAGAATTGTACGGTCAAACATTGTTGTTAACTACGGAGCTGTGAACAAGAATGTCTCTGAGATTCATATCGCCACCTTTGTTCTGGAATTCCCGCGGTAAGAGACATAACGTGAGACCAAACAAACAAATACAAAGGTAGAAGAGAAATGAGGTATCTGAGGAAGGTGGTTGAAGTAACAAGAAGAGACATGGTACGCAACCAGACGATACGCCAAGGCCTAAAATGCCACCCCATACAGACCCAAGTAGAACAGTCCCAACTAAGATGGTTTGGCCATGTCTGCAGAATGGGAGAAGATCGGCTACCACGACAAGCATGGGAAACAAAGAGCCAAGGATCCAGACCCCGAGGACGACCCAGAGTCCGCTGGGAGGACAACATTAGACAATCTTTGAAGGACCGAGGACTAGAATGGAACCAGGCCAGGAGGAAGACAGCCGATAGAATAGTCTGGCTCTCTCTCTTCCAAACCTCTACACCTCACGGTAGAAGGGGAACGACTAAGTAAGTAAGTAAGTAAGTAAGAAGAGAACTTTACAGGGACATTAAAGGGATAAAGCAGACATGGAAAAACGTTGAGCGAATGCAAGAATGTGTCGTGTTTTTTTATTTAATTTTTTAAAATACCCTTGCTCCACATAAAGCTGAAAGCTAATGATGATGATGATGAATTCACGATGTTGACGATGATGATGATAGTGTCGCAAGGCTATATAGATTTTACTTAATGACCATGTTGAATTGAAGAATGATACTAGTTGCATAAAATACCCTAGGCCCTCTATGGTAATGGCTCGTTAAGAATGAAGGCGTATTTAGGACATCATGCGAGAAAAGCGAAGGTAAATCCTCAATGAGAGTAAGAATGTTTCAGGAGGTGTACTGATCTCTCGCAACAAATTCACTCTAGGATTCCGAATGATACGAGAGCCCCCACTTACGGTTTAAAAGGAAGACAACAATGATACAATCAACAGTACAAATGACCAAGTTATAAATTAAGGCGAATATTTATTTACCTCTCTATATTGTAGCAAGACAAATTTTAAAATACAAGAGGAATTATCTTCTCCTTCGTTGGCCTTTTGCTGCTGACTGACAACAATCAGCGTACATCACGCCTGGTGGCAGTAACAACCTGTCTCCACTTTGCTGCTGACTGACAACAATCAGCGTACATCACGCCTGGTGGCAGTAACAACCTGTCTCCACTTTGCTGCTGACTGACAACAATCAACGTACATCACGCCTGGTGGCAGTAACAACCTGTCTCCACTTTGCTGCTGACTGACAACAATCAACGTACATCACGCCTGGTGGCAGCAACAACCTGTCTCCACTTTGCTGCTGACTGACAACAATCAGCGTACATCACGCCTGGTGGCAGCAACAACCTGTCTCCACTTTGCTGCTGACTGACAACAATCAGCGTACATCACGCCTGGTGGCAGCAACAACCTGTCTCCACTTTGCTGCTGACTGACAACAATCAGCGTACATCACGCCTGGTGGCAGCAACAACCTGTCTCCACTTTGCTGCTGACTGACAACAATCAGCGTACATCACGCCTGGTGGCAGCAACAACCTGTCTCCACTTTGCTGCTGATTGACAACAATCAGCGTACATCACGCCTGGTGGCAGCAACAACCTGTCTCCACTTTGCTTGGTCGGCAGCCATCCTTCGCATGGTGCCCCAGCTCAGGTTCATGCTTTGCATCTCTGCCTCCACACTTCTCCGCCTTGTAGCTTTTGGCCGGCCTCGCTTTCGCTTTCTTCTGGAGTCCATAGCATGGCAGTTCTGATGATGGTGTCAGGGTCTTTTCTGAGGAAATGGCCAACCAAATGTCTACCCCCTGTGATGGTGAGCATTTTCTTATTGGTGGCTTCGAGTTAGCAGTTCATGGTTGGTGAGGGTGTTCGGCCAGAAAAAGAAAAGAATTTTCCTTAGGCAGGTTGTATGGAAAGAGGACAGTTTGGACATTTAAGTCGTACTTCCGAAAAGTCTGGAAAGCTGAATTTGATGAGTTTTTTTTTTTTATGTTTGAATTTTGATGTAAAGTATTTCCTTTTTTTCGATTAGATGATGAGTTTCAGTTTTTGTGATGAATATTTTCATATGTTTCCATTTTATCGATTCGTACGTCTTTATACTTCAATGTTGAATATGAATATTTCCTTCTGTTTCTTTTGTACTGATGAGTACTTCCTTATATTTAAGTTTAGATGATAAATATTTTCATTTGTTTCGATTTTGTCGAGGAATATATCTTTATGCTTCACTTTTGGTTATGAGTAAGTCCTTATGTTCCAGTTTTGATGATGAGTAGGTTTTCCTTATGTTTTCATTTTGATCAAACCCAAAGGTCTTTTATATTTGGACTTGCGCCCTAATATAACCGACTAGGTTGAACGGGACGCGCCTCGCCAAAACCAGACAAAATTTGATTTTTTAAAAATAATTAGTTCCGTCTGTTTCAGTTTTGGTGACGAGTAGTTTTTCCTTATGTTTCCATTTCGAGAATGAGTAGTTCCATGCGTTTCCATTTTGATGATGCGTGTCCTTATGTTTAAGTTTTGATGATGTGTATTTCTTCACTTCAGTTTTGATGATGAATATTTACTCGTGCTTCAATTTTGGTTATGAGTACTTTCTTACGTTTTTTTACACGTTTTTATTTAACTTCACTTGTACGTCACTTTCATGTCACTTTCAAATCTTGCAATCGATTTTTCAATCACTTCCAGGTGGGCAATAGCTCTGAAACTTGGTATAGTCGTGTATTCCCGACGACAATACAATAATCAGTCAATTATTTAATAATTTACTATTGTATTATGACATTATGAGTAATTAAAAGTTTTTCGTAAAGTAATATAAACAAATCAGGGGCCATAATCAAGTTAATTAAAAATTCAAGAGTATGTGGTACGCTTTTTTTTCTATGCGTAAAACAGGGCAGTACTCAAACAAGTGTCTAGCTAAATCAAGGGAAAGAATCCAAGTTATAAAATTATGAATCATAGGAAAGTCGAAGGGGTCATCTACATGGCCTTCAAATTGAAGAAATTGATTGCACCAAATTAACAGGCACAAAGCCATGTAATATTGACGCTCTAAAAGACATGGATCACTTAAGAAATTTTAGACCAGATTTACAATAAGTAAAAATATTGTTTATGTTTTAGTATGTCATAATTTTTCTAACACTAAAAAGAAGAAAATAAAAAATAGAAAATAAGTATTTTAAACACACGCTTTTAACGCACTAAAAACCCAAAAATACTTTTTCAAGGAGTTTAAAGCTTGCATTCAAAAAATGTATAAACTTGAAAAACTATTCTTGGGTTTATAGTGCATTAAAAGCGTGTGTTTAAAAAAAAATTTTATATTTTTTTCCATAGTTGTAATGTCTAAAAACTTTACTAGTGTTGCATGTTATGTCGCTAGCTCTGTCTTCGTGCTGTGTGATTAGCTATACATAACTCTCTGACTCTTTCTAATAGTTCTTATAAATCTGATAAAACGATATTGTCTAATTTGTTTTTTTTTTTTTGTTTTTTTTTTGTTTCAGAGACTGTGTGATAATACTCGGCTATCGAAGTCGTCTGTGGTATTTTATTGTTGCAGATTTGTTTAAATCCGAAAAAAAAAACATGTAAACTAAGTCATGTCGTGGTATTCGTAGAAAGGTCCCACGGTAACTTTGCAGTGGGTATCGATTACTCTGGAAACTACGTAAATCAGACTGCCCGTTCTAAGATGAAAACACGTTTTCCATAGAGCAATGCAGGCTCCGGTTTCAATTTCATCGTTTTGATAAGGTCTGCTTGAATCTGTGGAATAATTACGTACAGAATCGTTCTGTTGGGTGCTCCTCGTGTCGGAAAAACACATATCATCAAAAATTTGACTCGTGAGAACTTTGATCAAGAAACAGAAACCGAATAGTTGAACGAGTACAAGCATGTATTAAAATGTGATTCTAGTAAACATGAACTGCTCCTTACAGTACTGGACATTGAATCTGCTGAAGAACAGCTTACTACGGAGAAGATGAATAGTGACTCGAAGGAGGCAGAAGCTGTCAAAAAACAGTGATGGCTATTTAGTAGTTTACAATATCGCTAGTAGTGACACGTTTGCTGTGGCTAAATCAATTCTAAATGACCTTCATAAGATTTGGGGTTTTGATAGTAAATTAGCGGCTGTTTTTGTTGGCAACAAACTTGATAAACGCTCCGATAGAGAAGTGTCAGAGTTCGAGGCCTCCAGTTTAGCAAAATCGTAGGACATTCCTTTTGTCGAGTTGTTAAATGCAGACGTGGAGAGCCTGACAAATCTGTTTGTTCTGATTGTAAAAGAGATTAAAAAGCGTCTGCCACCCCAACCACAAAAGCCTGCATCAGACATCCCTGACGCACAGAACTCCTGTTACAGTTTTATTTGAGGGTCATATGGTTTCCTTTAAAATTGCTAGCACCAGGTTAGAATGTCTTGACTTCTTACTTCGTGTAAATGTATCTACCAATAAAAGTAGCCTAGATATATATAATTTAAAATATGTTTTTTGTGGACCTGTGGGACGAGTTTCATAATCTTCATAGCTAAACGGTAATTTTTTTTTCTCAATGGTTATCAGGTGTTTATGTGATAATAATTCTAAATTCATTCATTCATTATTCGTCAGCAAAGCGTCCGATTGACAGTGTATTAATAAAGAGACGCAATTGGGGGCGGGGGGGGGGGGGGGGGGGCGGGGGGGGGGCGCGCGCGGGGAATGGATGAAAGTAAAAAAATTCAAGTCCCCCAAATTGACACGAGGTACGGAATTGGACGTTTTGCGATACCAAGCGCTTGATTTGAATTTGAGCGGAAGAACGCAGATGTCTGAAAAAATTACAAAAATTAAAAAGTAAATTTTTCTTAATATTAATGTTAGGAATATAAAAATTAGCTGGCCAGATGGCCTATTCTGAGCAGTGAACGAATATGGTCTTAATTTTACAGACGGATAGATAATATTGAAAATAATGACAAAAGACAGTGTAGTTTACATCAGCCACAGACTGCATTGAATCTAACATATCGTTATTTGCACACAAAAACACGACCTTGGGGACGCAGGTGTTCAAATTTACTTGGCATAGAAGTGAAGGGACATTGGTGGTAGCTGTGTCTAAATATAACTTTTACAACAAAAATTTGAAGGGGAGAGAACGGTTGGGTCAAAAATCGAGCACAATTTTGTAGAAACACAAGTAGAGACGGACAGACTAACAGATAACCATCCATACGTGACTGAAGCTTGACTGAAATGACTTTAGTGAGGAAATTTGAAATTAAAAATAAACCTCGGCAGTGATTGGCCACAGACAATCATATTATTAGCGCTTAGAGCGCATTTGGGGTCATTCTTCAATAATTGTTCAGTGTTAGACACAGATTTTAAAGTGTGGTGTTTTCCCATATGAAAGACAGTGAGTTAAATTTAGGGACGCCATCCTATAGCCAGCAGCTCAGCTGAGTTTTGCTAGCACTTCTGTGTTAATTATTCATAATCTGGTAAGATTGAAATTATTTCTTTATATATTTTGAATATTGTTTCATGTTCGAGTGATTTGATACTGCCATATCATAATCTAGCCTTACAAACAAGTAGGGATTTTGCTCTAGACCCCCCGCCCAAGTCAGGGTCTAGGGACTAACAATGTACCTAAACACCAGCAAGGATTATGCAAGACAGATCAAGAGTTGAGAATAAGGAAACATATTACCTATCCTCTTTTAGGGTAGAAAACTAATAATTATTTTTCAGAATCTATAGTCTGGGAGGATCTATCGGATGTAAACCCACCATGGTAACTGTGCTGTTTGGTCAGAGAGATCTGACCTGTCTGTATAATGTGGTTGTTGTGTCAGTGTGGTGTCCAGACGTGGGTAGAGAATAGATTTTGACACATGGCCCATACTTTGATTGCAGAGCTGTGAGTTTCTGTCGACAACAAAGCAGTATCTACTCGAGTGGTGATTTACACAAGTGTATCTGTGCAGTCCTTGTGACAGAGACCACCATTATTGCCCGCCAGCACGGAGAGGTGGGACCACCTGATTTCAGCACCAGAGCTACAAATACAAGATGAGTGAGCCTCTGGTCTGCTGGATATTCACCAACCCCAATTAGTTGCAGATACCCCATAAAAATTCCCACCATTTTCTGGACACTGTGTAGTCAATATAGACAGGTGTGATGAGACCACCCCAACAGCACAGACAATAAATATCCTCCCTAGTAGCTGACTACCAGAACATTTTAATAAAACTAACTATTCTAGTACTTAAATATGTACACTTTGCATTTATTATGTAACATTCCATGCATAATTTTCTTTAAATTTTAAATCCTTTTTTTTAAAAACAAGTTCTGGTCAAAATAAAACTTGATCCAGAACAAATAAATGTAATATAATTATATCAAAAACTTTACACACGTGAGTTAGTTCAGTGTATTTTAACACTTGTTAATCTTCTTAGTCTTGTTAAATATCTATGGGTATATTTATAAGTAGCACACCACCGTACACATGATTACCCTAGACACATTACGTAGCTACATTCAATAAGAAAAATTAGGTGGGAGGTCGGAGTGGGAGCAAGAAGTGCCTTCTGACAATTCTCAATTACATTTTATCTCAGGAGCCTTCACAGCTGGCCTCATACAATTTACATGTAGTACCATCATCATCATACAATACCATCAATACCACTACATATATTGGGGTCTTGTCCAGGGATAATTAGCCCAACAGTAATATTAAGATCTCCTGGTGGGAGAAATAAAAGTAGGGAAATAAATTGTAAAATTTCCTTTAAAATTAAAAGTGTCCCTGCAGATAAAAGTTGGTGAATTTTCACAGCCAGTAATAATTAATTAGTTAACTGGTTAGTTAGAATTAGTTAGACTATAGTCATAAGAAGTACTTAGTGTATTTACTGGTTAGAGATTTAGCTTGTATATTATTATATTGTCTGAAAAGTATGGCTGAGCTAGCAAAGTTTAGATCAGCTGCTGTGCTCACTGCGAAGGAGATGGGGATGGATGGTCAAATTTTAATTAAATACGTAACGACTGAATGTGATAAATATATTGAAAGGGAAGATAGAAAGGTAGCTGAAGAGAAGAGGTTACAAATTGAGGCTGATAGAGAAATTAAGAGGCTGCAGATTGAGGCAGAAGAAAAAACGACAGCAAAGGGAGGCAGAAGAAAAAAGGTTGACTGCCGAAAGGGAGGCAGAAGATAGAAGGTTGCAGAGGGAGCACGGATTACGACTAAGGGAGCTGGAATTACAAGGCCCGGCCCCTGAAAATGGTGCCAGCCCTTTTGCCTCAGATGCTACGCCCAGTATGGGAGCCTCAAACTCAGCTATGGGGTTTCATTTAGACCATTTTGTTGAGAAAGACGATGACATAGAGGGGTACCTAGGACGTTTTGAGTTATTAGCTACTACATATGGGTTAGAGAGAGAGAGGTGGAGTTTAAAGCTATCACAGGGATTGAGGGGTGCTTCTTATGAAGTATTTGCCAAAATGAACAGGGAAGACCAAGACAATTATGACATGTTAAAGCAGGCTTTGTTATTAAGGTACGAGAAGAATGGTGAATTTTATCGTAAGAAATTTAGAAATGCCAAACTGTTGTCTGGGGAGACATACCACCAATTCTCTGCCAGACTAGAAACCTATTTGGAGAAATGGACGGCTCTGGGGAAGACCCAAGATCTTAAAGAAATGATCATGATTGAGCAATTGAGAGAGTCCATGGCTCCAGACATGAGAAAATTTCTCATGGAACAAGGTGCAGAGAAGTTGGGGGGAAATTTTAAATGTTGCTGAGAGGTATCAGGCAGCCCAGGCAGAGGTAAGTGGTGCTAAGAAGAAGCACATAGACAATTTTAAAGCTCCACAGCAATTTAATAAATTTGATAATAGAGAGCAGGGAAATAAAGGTAGGACAAACTTTGAGCGGCCAAGAAATGACTATCGCGACAGAAACTCACAGTTCAATGACCAAAAGTTCAATGAAAGAAAACCGTTGAACCAAGGAAAAAGATGGTGTAAATGGTGCAAGAAGGATAACCCTAACACCGAATTTTGTAGAAGGAAACCTTCAAACATTGCTGCAATGAAGTCGGGGACGCAAAGATTAAAGGTTAATCCTAATGGACAACAGGAACCTTATCACCCCCCAGTTTGTGAGGATGTTATTTGTAATAGGGTCACCATAAGGTGCCTTTATGATACAGGTTTGGATTATGATTCAGTTGTGAAGTCTAGCCTAGTGGACCCAAGTCAGTATACCACAGAAACAGTGGAAATACAAGGGGCGACTAAGGACATACCACTCATGACACTTACCATCGCAAGGATAACGGTGAAAACTCGCTATGTGGAAGGAGAAATCAGAGCAGCAGTGATAGATGAACCAATCTACCCTCTGATATTGGGGTGTAGATACGTCTTCTTGGGGAATCCCGAGAAACCTGTGATCATGGCGACAGTGCAGACCAGGTCACAGAAGAAGGAGGAAGAAGGTGAACCTATAAATGCTCATCCAGAGGAGATGAGGAAGGCGCAGGCTGAGGATAGGACCCTCAAGCCCTGTTTTAAAAAATTGCCCAAATGCCACACACCTCCGAGCAAGGGGGAATATTTCATGAAGAATAGATTATTATACAGGAAGACAGGACCTAGATCCACTGGTCACGGACAGTTAGTTCTTCCCAAGAGATATAGGGCAAATTTGATAAGGAGCTTACATGTTGGAAAAGATGGTGACCATGAGAAAGTCGGTACCATCTGCCAAAAGATTGCTCTACAAATCCTATTGGCCGTACCGTAAATCGTCGATTGTTGAAAACTTTTGTAGGAAGCATTGTGGCGTATTTCATGAGGGGAACACCCACAAAGGGGAAAATATTGTGCAGGACCCTAGGAACCGGCCCGGAGGGCAAACATTAGGCCTGAAAGGAAAAACTAATTATACAACGGGTAGACATATAGTAGGAATGGGAGCCCCCTTTTCACACCCAGTCTTCACTTGAATGGATTAACATGGCCACTATGCGAAGAGTACAAAGAAGAAATTTTACCCAGGATAGGATGACAATCCCTCGGTCAGACTTATAAAACTTGGAGGAAGGAAGCCCCACGACAAGAGGGCGAAGATCTCTCATAAACAATCTTAAGTGGGGAGACAAACCCCAGAGAAAAATTGGTAGTGGTCGATTTGTGAGTGATGATTCTAGGAAGAAAAGTCCTCATTATAAAGCTTCTAATGGGCGGGACCAGATGAGTGCCATGAAAAAGAAGTATGATAAATTAAAGATCCAGATGATAACTTTACTTAACGGACCTGGACAGATGACGAAAAGGCGGTAAAGAGGACTCTTTATCTCATACGTAATCAATATGTGAACGAACTGACCACTCGTGTGAAAGCTGGATGGAAACTGGCAAATGATAATTTGAAACAAGCCAGGAAGAAACATGCAGCATATTTTAATAGGAAGGCAAAGGACAGGGAACTGGCAGTCGGAGAGAAGGTGCTGCTTCTACTACCGGGAAGCCAGAATAATTACAAATTGGTTGGCAAGGTCCATATACGGTTCTAGAGAAGGTGTCTAGAACAAACTATAAAATTGACAAAAAGGGGAAGGAAAAAGTTTATCATGTAAACCTGTTAAAGAAGTATCTGGACAGACCACTCCAGGAAAGCACCCCCTTATTGACCTTGGCTATTGCAACCCGATGCAAAAGGAACCACTCACCTCACATGAATACCCATTACATCCTTGTGAAACAGCAGCACAGGTAAAAGTCAGTAAGCACCTGACTAAAAACCAGAGGGAGAGAGTTCAACAGGTTCTGGAGGAACATACAGATGTATTAACAGATAAACCAGGCCATACAAATTTGCTACAGTATGACATGAAACTGGTAGACTCAAACCCAATCTGTATGAGAGCCTATTCTATTCCGTTCGCGAAGGAGAAGGCATTGAAGGAAGAAATAGAGTATTTGTTGAAGGAGGGGATTATTTCGCACAGTGAATCATCTGTTAGTTCTAGTGTCGTTTTGTTGAGAAAACCGTCTGGGGAACACAGACTGGGCATAGATTACAGGAAACTGAATGCTGTCACAGAAGGACAAGTGGATCCATTACCAGACACAAAACAGTTATTTGCCAGACTGAACAAGGCAAAATACTTTTCAAAGGTGGATCTTAGTAAAGGCTATTACCAGATCCCAGTGAAGCCTGAAGTGAGACCTTATTTGGCTTTTAGCACTTCGGATGGACATTATGAATTCAATATGCTACCATTCGGACTGAAAAATGCTCCGAGTGTGTTTTCAAGGATGATGCGCAAATTGTTGGATCCCCTGAATAACCCATGTATCACGAATTTCATGGATGATATTCTCGTCGCCACAGAGACATTTGAAGAACACATTGAAGCTCTGGAGATGTTGTTTGATAGACTTCGGGAGGCGAACTTAACTGCTAGGCCAACAAAATGTTGTATTGGATGCAAAGAGTTGGAATTCTTGGGACACACTGTATATCAGGGTAATATGACCCCTGATCCTAAGAACTTGGAAAAACTGCAGAGAGCACCTAGGCCGCAAACCATAAAAGGACGTGCGATCACATTCGTGTCGTTATGCGGATTTTATCAGAAATACATCAATTATTTTAACGCGCCATTTGTGCTCCTCTGACTGATCTGACTAGACTTGGGTACTTCCAGATAAATTATTTGGACTGCACAATGTGAACTAGCGTTCCAAGAGTTAAAGGAAAAACTCACTAGCAAGCCTATTCTCAAACTGCCTGATTTGACACAGGACTTTGTCTTAAGAACCGATGCAAGTAATGTGGGGGGACTAGGAGGGGCTTTGTTTGCAAAGCTTCTTCTTCACTGAGATGGGAACTGTAAACCAGTACGCTTATAGCGAAAAGCGCAAGATTGAATACGGCGGAAAACCAAGGATACTCACAAGCTGAAAAAGAAATGTTTAGCCATTATCCTTGGGCACTAAAGAAGTTTCAATATCTATTGTATGGTAGGCCATTTGTGGTGGTGACGATAATTCAGACACTCTGTTGTTTCTTGTCTCAGGTAAGCATGGTAAACCGAAGATTGTGAGGTTGGTCCTTTTTTTTAATTTTGGGGGGGCTTCAACTTATCAGTTTAGTAATCATTACTATCCAGGCAAAATTGAATGTCGGTGCAGATTCCTCAGTCGGCACCCTGAGATCAAACTAGAGTAATGGAGGCGGGCGGCGTCCATTTACTATGTGTTCACCGTGGTTTGGAAACTTGCCTAGGCACTTTTTATACGGTGGGGGATGATGTATGTGCAAATAGCGGATTAAACGGTAAAATTCCTCCAAGGATAACATATAAGGATAAACAACTAATGCGTAGGTGCTGGAAAGTACCAGATGTAGCGGGGTCATCATCCATAAAATTGAACTTTGTAGACGTGAGGGGAACGGAGCTATCAAAAGGAAAAAAATATGACTGGAAAGGTAAGCGCGACTTGGGGGGGGGGGTGGGGGGAAATGGATGAAAGTAAAAAAATTCAGGTCCACATGACACCGAGTACGAATAGGAGTTTTGCGATAAAGCGATGAATTGACTTGAGCGGAAGACACGGAGATGTCAGCACAAAAAAAAATACACACATTAACAAGTCAATTATTTTCATAAATTAACATGTTCGGCAACTCCCACATCGAGGCGAAGGCTAATTGGAGCCTGTGAAGAATCATGTCTTAATTTTCCAGAGGATCGATATATTGAAAAAATAATGACTAAAAGACAGAGTAGTATTCCATCCGCCCAGCTAGCTTGCCATAAATTCGTTATATGCACACAAAACCCCTGATAGGACCAAGATGATCACACAATTACTAGGCACTAGAAGTGAGGGCCCTTGGGTCGGGTAGCTGTGTTAAAATATAACCTTTTTACAACAAAATTTGAGGGGAGAGCTAAGGTTGTGGACCCACACCGGCCCCCTATTTGTAGCCCACACAAGTAGCGACGGACAGCTAAAGTAACCTCCATACGAGCAGTGACGCCAAGACTGTGCAGGAATATACGAGAGGACCAAGACCCATCCCACAACCAGTGCAGTGCTATTCCCAAGCCATATCATAAAATCAACGCGTAGATCGCCTATTGGGTAATCTTCATAATTGTTCAGTGTATCGACAAGGATTAAAGTGTGGTGTTTTTCCAATGCCCGGCCGTTGCGTATCCAAAATCTGGTGTCTCTATCACGAGTCAGTCTTGCGTAAATGCACGCCCAAAACTGAGTTCAATATCATAATCTGGAGCATTCTATCCCAATCATATAAAATATCATACATTAGAAAATAGTTTCCATGATTCGCTTGTATTTTAGAACTGCATATCATAAATTGCCAATACAACCCATACGGGCAAATAGTTTAGCCTGCCCAAGGTAGGGTTAGGGCTACCATTCCAACACCCAGCCCAGGCATCAGCCAGCCAGCACTGAGAGCTATCGGCCCCAATAAACACTCTTTTAGGGTAGCAAAACTAATAAAATCTTTATAGACTCTATAGTTGGGAGGGGAAACACACGGCTGAACACCCCCCATGGTCACTGTGCAGTTGGTCAGCGAAGAAATGGACCTGTCTGTTACAGTTGATGAGTGTCAGTAGTGGGTCCGCGTGTGTAGCTGCCTCGCAATAGCCACTAAGGCATTAATACAGAGAGTTGCGCGTTTCATGTTGTACGCCGAAGTATCTACTAGGGTGGTGCTATACCCACGTGTATAGTCTAAAGATCAGAGACCACCCTTATGCCCCCGCAGGACGGAGAGGTGGGACCCAGATTAAGACCCGCGTCAAAAAAGATGAGAGCGCCTCTGGTTTGCTGGATATATCCCAACCCAATTCGTAGCATCTACCCACACCAATTCCCATTTCATGGTTGCATTGTGTGGTTTCTTCACTATCTCCCGTGAGATCATGTCTCCCCCCAGCCTCCCACTCAATCATCCTGTACTCTGGATCCGGCCCCTAATAATAAAAACAACCTATTTCTATCTTAAATAATTACCCTTATCAATTAATTATGTAAACAATCCATGATAATATTAATACATTTTACAATCTACTTTAACAACAACGAACTAGGTACCACCATCAACAATCACCGCCCCCTAAAATTTACTATCATCACACCCGCCCCACATACCACTATGATACGTATTCGATTCTATTTAACCTTGTTAAACTTAATAAGTTAAGTAACAACAAAACTGTGTGACATATCATACACCACTCCCCCCACCCGTCCCCTCAATCCTAGACACCTACCGACGCTACTTCAAACACCCTCCACCCACCAAAAATGATAGGAGGTCGAATGGTCAAGCCCGAACGCCATTGACCATATCTCCATTACATAATTAATCTTAGGCGCTACAAGCTGGCCATCATAATCATGTACGTACTCATCATCATACCAATTAACTTCCAATCCCACTTAAAGTTATAACACTCATTCCTCGGCAGTAATCACTTATATCATTCTTTATTTAATAAATATCTCTCAATTCTTAGGCCAATATTAGTTTACTTTCTTTCTGTGACACTCCCAACTGTTTACTTTCGCCCAGGACCTGAGATCAAACCCTCCTTTATTGAACCGAGTCAGCGGTTAATTCCGTTTTATCGCTTATGTGTTCGGTTGCCTTAGCACGGAGCCGGCACTCAGATCGCGCCCCCATTGGTCTGTCCGTGGCTGAATAGGAAGACCAATATTCGTTTGTTGCGATAACCTGTTGGGAAGACAATATTTGAAAGTAGCATTGGCCATCAAAAGAGTCTACGATTTGTTTGCGAGGAGTGCACAGATGTCCCGGACTATTATGTATTATTGCTAGCAGTACGCCATGGCTTCTTCAATGTCATAAATACTAAACACCCCGGGGGGGATTTTGAATATATTACATTAAACACCCCGCCCACCTAGTCGAAAGAAATTATTTTCATTCGAAACCTTGGACTTTGGGACTCACCGTTCTACATAGAACTTTCAGCGACCCAGTGTTTGGCCGATTCACCCCGTCATACAAGGGATTAACCATTTACAGATCAAAGTGGTTCGCGAGGCCTCAGCTAAATTGTCGTATTCGTCCTACCCAAGCGCTGGGATGTGACATCCCCCAACAATAGGGGTACAGTGTAAACTACTTTACAAGTAAATTTGGACAGTTTTTCTTGCTAAAGGGGTTCAATATTGAGGCTGTCACTACAACATTTGAAAATAGAAAAATTATACACACTCACGAAGGCAGGCTGTTTTATCAAGCTAGGCGTGCGGACATGCCCTCAGCGTGACCCCCTTAGCCCACCGCCAGGCCCGTGCTGACTGAAGGCTATACATCAATGGGGCTAAAGTGTAAAATATTTTGTGAAGATCTAAGCCCCTTTGTTCTTGTAACTCAGCGCAACCTTCATTGTATCGCGTACGTTTCGACACATTTTCCCGTTAATTACTTACTTACTTACTTACTAAGTCGTTCCCCTTCTACCGTGAGGTGTAGAGGTTTGGAAGAGAGAGCGCCAGACGTCTCTATCGGCTGTCATCCTCCTCGCCTTGGATCCATTCTCGACTGGGCTTAAAAGCAAGTTAATGTTGACCATCCCGCGGACTCTTGGTGTCTCGGTAGTCTGGATCTTGGGTCTTTGTTTCCATGCTTGTCGTGGTATCCGATCTACTCATCTAGCAGACATGTGCCAAAACCCTCTTATTGGGGGATGTTACTACTGGGTCTGCACGGGGGTGGATTAAAAGTTGGACGTCTGTTGGTTGGTACCATGTCTTTCTTGTTCCTTCAACCACCCTTCTCAGATACCTCAATATGAGGTGTGGATCTGTCTTTTTATGGGTTGTCTGTCATTGCATGGACTCGCCTCCATATGTCCAGCTGGGACTCGAAGGAGCGGTATTTTAATTTTAAACAACAACAACCCCTGCCATCTTGTTAGTCTTACCAACCTTTATTGTGAGGAATCCTCGTTCCCAGTTAATCCTGCGGATTTGGTGAATTTTTAATATCTTCTCTGAGCTACACTTTGTACTCGGGAATTTCTTTTTGAGCGATCCCTATGGTGGTGTGAAACTGCGAGAAAGCGCCAGTATACTAGGCCGCCCCACAGTGACCTTAGCAGAGGCATCTAGTTATTCTCTTTTGGTCCTAAAAAAGTGGTACGGGCCTACTTGTGGTTACAAGCTATTAGATGGTTCGAAGTATGAGATATACGCACTGTGATGATGACGTACAACATCTTCCCGACGGAGTCCCGCGTGCACTCGAGTTAAGTTTTTTTGACCCACAGGTGCCACGACGGCTTGAAACACTCTCCACTACGGTTCCGTTAGAACCCTTGTATCTAACTGCAAACTTAATCATTCCTCTTTTTTAACTGTTCAAGGGGCCTAATTCAATATTAAAATTAGTTTATGTTGTTTTAACACTAAACCCCATCTAGTTACGCTTAGTTATATTATATTTCTGACAGCAACCGAATGCGCACATAATAATATACTACTCCGATCCATACCTACACCTCTACCCAGCGCACAATATAATACTCGGGAAATATTGCTGAATTCATAACTTGGGCTTGAAAGGGTAACAAACTTGTGAAATCTGCACAACGGCGATGACCGATATACGTTAGCCTTGTCAGACATGGCAGGTTCTATGCTTAGCATTCTCTAGGTGCACATATATAGTTACCTCTCTGCACGCGTATTCTTGTGCGAAGGTAACACCTTTGAGGACCCGATTCGCTACTTTGAGGTTTTGGCATTGTAGGACCCTACTGCCCAGAGGGGCGGGCACCTTGCCAGACGCCGTGGTTAGAGCGTGGGATCTGGTCCTGGGAGTGCGGTTCGCCTCACGGACATCGACTTGCTCATTTAGATAGCTACAATCGGTTCTGCCTCTGCTGTTGAGTAGGGGCCGGAACACGGCCGGCTGAAGGCAAGGGTCACACCTCTTCAGCTGGATTGTAAGTGGTTACTAAAATTAATGCTCATACGGCAGTATCTGCCTTTTTTACATTCAGTCCCCAGGTCGCATAGCCTATGCAGCTCTGGGCCAGTCTGTCGGTGAGCATTTCGGTAAGGTCTTATAACATATCCCTATGACTATTTTGTTCCCATTATTTATATGTTTACATTATTTTCCGCCCTTTTTTGGGTAGCCCTCTAATCTCATGTCTGGGTCTACGGAATAAGCAGGTCTTGTACCGCTGATACAGGTTATCTCGTATGAGTCTATAAATCGCCAGTGTCAGTTCTCTTTTATGATCCTGGACCAGATGGTATTAGTCCTCAAGTTATTACACTGATGACTGATTAATAAGTAATTGGGATGGTCGATATTGTTGATACATCATTTCCGCTTGTGCAATGCGTGTGGGTTCCATAGGACATGAGGGATGTTATTATCACCACTGTTGCAAAAGTGCATGTTGAATCCTGAGTGCACTGGTTCACTACAAAACAGCTCACGTACGAGTCATGGATGTCATAAAAGGTTGTTACACGCCTGACCAGTTCTGATTCTGTTATTCGTTTACCCACCACAACGAAGTACGATGATAACCAAGACAAAATTATGATAACTCAAATGATTGGCAATACAAATTCTCCTGTGCAAACTCCTCAAAGACTCTTGCAAAAGGCGTTCTATATCTTCTGGTTCCACAATCTCATGTCTCCCAACATCCATTAATGATGCACAAACGGCGTTATATTATTATTGGTTTACACATTTCTTCATTGTCTAATCTTCAAAGATGCATACACGGCAGTTAATAATAATTATGGCCTTACACTCTCAACCTGATAACATCTCAAGGAAGCCAACGGCGTTCTAATTAAATAATGGGCCTTACCACTATTTCGGTCTCAACCCTCTCAACGGCTGCCAACACGGGAGTTATATTACTTTATGGCTTCCAAAAATCTCTACACTGTCTCAAATCCTCAACAAGGATGCAAACCGGAGTTATATATATTATGGCTTACAATTTACAAGATCACATTCACCCCAGGCCTGACCACAGGCCCTCGTTATCTACATTAAGGATTACATCTCTTATGTCTCACATCTCAACGCTGCCCAACGTAGTTTATATTAATTGATGGTTACCACTCTCTACCTTTCAACCTCCACACCGACTGACAACACGGCGTTATATCATCTAAGGTAACCCTTTCTACACCTGATCAGGCTCTTCCTTCACGGCCCACAGCATACACTTAGATAGCAAACAACAGGGTTGCGACCACACGGTCTACGCCCAAAAAACCTTTCTGGACGCACACTCCAAGGGGGGGGGGGGGGGGTGGGGGCCCCCCCTGGACCTGTAAGATCACCGTAGTTTATCGACCACATCCCAACATTGCTCAACGCGCGCGAGCTAATACCCGGCATCCCACCACCCACTACAAGAACAATTATTCACACATAGGATCCAGGGTATCTATCGATTTTCAAGACTCTGTATCAACCTGCTTCGGAGCAGATTAATTATACACCCATCGATACCTAACGGCAAGAAGTACATCCACTATCAACTACCATAGTCACCTACTCAGCATTATCTTCACTTTGATTCGTAACAATTTACATCCTGGGGAAAAAAAATGGATTCTATTCTTTTTTTACACAACCGTTACATTACCACCAATCACGGGAGAGCAACAACTTAATACATACTACGACACCCTTAACTTAAGTACCAGGGACAAGGAATATCCTACAATAACATAACAACATAAACTGAAACACACAAATAGAAAAATGGCGACCCACGTATCGTCTACGGTATAGACATTCATCTCATACAAAACCAAGTTATTTAATTGGACCAACTATGCCCACAGAGACCCAAACACTAGCAGAGAAACGGCCAAGATAAGCACAAAAGAAGACTGATCTTATGCAGGTCAGTAAGCCTGGTAAACTGGTGTGGACACAAAATTTCCCCACGTGTCCACACTATCTAAAAACACAACCCCATATAAAAAAAACATACACTCCACCATTACCTAGGCACCTTCAATCCAATGTAATTAACTTCAACAATACAACCGATAAACACGTCTCGGTCGCACGCAAGAAGAGTGCACCCCGCCCCAAGTGACCGGAAACTGGAACATGGGTGCATAATCCCACAGCCCTATCCCCCACACCGCCACGTCACAGAAACGCAGGAACGAAATTCAGACAAACCGGAAACCGGAGACCGCACAGCCAACAGACCTGAATGCGAGAAACGGTCCATAACTACTCCCAATCTTCCCGAACATACAAAAGGTATTGTAATCACTAAACCTCTCTAACAGAAAAGCATGCAGTAAAGAAACCCCAATTAATGTATATTTTGTATACAAAACATACGGCGAACGTCTCGCATAAATTACGCCTACTACGTAATTATACTACAGTTAAAAATATTCACTAACTAACAATAAATGATTGCCCCCGCCCCCCAACCCCATGATACCTCTATCAAACAGTTTTTGGCTAGAGATATGTCACGCTGATCAGATAAAGAATACTCATAATATCAAAACAAAAAACAACCAACCATCAAAGCGACCACTGAACTGCAACACCATCAATACCGCCAGTCCAGTTTGGACCCGCAACAACCATAAACTGTTTGAAAACAAAACAAATCACTATTTACCAACAGAACACCTGAAAACTCTTTGGCCCCCGTAAGTTAAGACTAGAATTATCTATTCAGTACATTCGAGCTATCATTATAAATAAAACGAACATAATTAACAAATTAAAAGCCTTTAACCAAACATCTACTCTAATAGAACACCCCAATACCAATACACGTAGTTCTTTTTATTTTTTTTCTTTTATTTATTCTTCTAAAAAACTACGTCCTCGCAAAATCACATGGAACAACACACTGTTCACCCACCCTACAAAGATAAAAAACACTCAGTGCCCCCAACATATTTACACTCTGAGTATGTTAAATCATTCAAGTCTCGCATACCGTATCGTACATAGAAAACATCAGTGTTTGGACTACTTCTCCACATTAAATCACAAAATTTATCATAATACACTAAGTACGTATCAACATACCTTTCCTGTAATGTTATCCTGTTTCTTAAAGGCGTGTATCATATATTAAACATAATGGACACACACTGAGCAAACGATAACCAGAGACTTCTGAAGAAGATACGCCCCATATAACTCAGAGGTTTGTGCTTGGTGGAATTATCTGATAACAAAAAAATTATCTCACCAAAAGCTGCCAAATACCACGTTCAAAGATAAGTCCACAATATACACCTATATGGACAAATCATACTAGGTTATGACTTTAATGTGGCGCACTATAACACGCTTCCATCAATTAGGTCAGCAACCGTGGTCACAACCATGATAATGGTTCACATTTAATTAATATAACAGTTGACCAATATCATAAAATACAATCATATACGGCCTACACAGACCAACTCTCCAAAATCAGGGCACTATCGCAATCTTCATAAGAAACACCATGATATTCGATACCATCTGATATAAACTACTTGCTATACCCTACATAACTATCTTTTATGTTCTAAACACACTTAAACAGACACACACAAACCTCCTAGCGGCATTGGTAAACATTAGGGGGGGGTTTTTTTTTTTATCACGCCACAAGTAACTATCTTGCGTCGTTTTAGTCGCGGACAGGATAAGGGATTTGCACAGATAAACTTGCAGCGCGAAGGCGGACCTACTTTTTGACAGTACGTAAACTGGGGAGCGCGCGTTTTACGTACCGCTGTGATCACTACAATGCCATCTCCTTTTAATCCTTGTGGTATCATATAGGGTCACGGAAATCAATCCACGAAATTCAATCTGTGGTTGAATCTGGTTTCTATCACGACCCATCAATTGCATTCACTGGTCTCACCACTGGGAAGAACGGCCCACAACTGACCCTAATGGGGAGTTGTGTCTACTGTCATACATAATATACACTTAAACAAAATCGAGCTGCAATCTGACCTCCCCCCTTAGAAAAGCGTACACATTACCTCGAATTTATTATTTTATTTACAGCTTATCACCAATACGTTGATGAGGCAAGTCATCTGGGATGTGTGAAGTGACATTTGGGACATCCTTTCTGTTTCTCGACAACATAGCCCTTTCCCTCTCTTGTGATCATTGTTCATTTTTTTTGCCAAAAGATCGCCTAGTTTATCATTACTATATTTTAGCATATTATCTCTCCATGGGCCTAGATTTTTTTCAGAACACTTACTGTAAGAACTTTAGTTTTCCAAAATTTGACAATTCAAACTGTTTGCTCTGTTTAAATTGCCTTTATTTATTTATTTTGGCGGGCAACCAATTATAATTAGTTTTGAATATCCTTTGTATATTGCTTGGGTTATTTATTTTCTGACGATGTTTTTTTTTTCTACTGTAGGATATGCTTCATCATAGGACCTCCATGGCAGGCTGAGTTATGCAAAGTGTGGCCTGACAGTATATTTAATTGCTAGCCATTAAGGTCCTCAAATTAGGGCGGGTGTTAATCGTTTTAATTTTCTGCTGTCCACCTATGACAAACAATTCTCCGCGCTAAATGAATGTATTACTAGTTATTGACAGCCAAAAATATCTGCCTTTCTATATCTGTCAGTGTTTGTCGTATCGAATTCTTGGATAGTTCAGAGCGCGAAGCCTCCGCATTAACGATGTTGGTCATCCATTCGTGTGAATAAACCAATCCACGACCAGGATCGGTCATTTTGTTGCCTGTCTGTACGCAACCAGTGAAATGTGGCGGATTTATGCCGTGAGGGTTGTTGAAAAACACCAAAGTTTTAGTCTAGCGCTGACCAAATGACAGTCGGAACAAGTTTTGTTCGACAACATCCAGAAGCAAAAATTCCTTCTAAGAAATGTTCATATACTGTTTTAAGTTGAAAATTTCTATCACTAAGCTTTATCAAATTCCATCTCCATTAGATTTCTCTTTCTCAGCTTTAACTCTTATCATATTTTTTCCACATTGCTATTATCTATGTTCTTCTGTGTCCACTAACTTTGTTTGAGCCTTGGTTACTTATCAAAGGGCTATTTATAAGCTCAATACCCTTTCTGGTCAACCCGATTTTTCTTTACATTTGGCGACCGAGGGAACTGTATATAAGTTAAAAGGCCAAACGTGTTTTATTCTAGGACTAATCACGTTGACTTAAATTCACCTGAGTTTTCAATCTTAGCATTTCGTTCCTGCCGCCTACACACATGGTGCCAGACAGTTCCGGATGTTTGATTATAACCCTACATCTGAGCGCAAGCACTGATTTTTTGAAGTTACCTCTTCCGCACATCATTCTTTGAAACTTTATTTATTGTATGTAGACTCTTCCTTTCATCATACTACTTTTATTCTGATTGAAGAGATGCCGAAGCACCCCTTACGTGTGTCTAATGCTTAACTAATGAATCCTGTTTCACATCTAATAGAGTTATGCCACTGCCGACGGAAAGTTCATCACATGCACCAATCTTGCATTTCTTAACTGAGGATAGAGACTGCCATTGTACCTAGCACCCTCACCTTAGGGCTTTTGGGACACATTAATCAAACTGTGTCCTTCTTGGAATCCGGGCTGTGCTCTGTTACCATATGACTATATTATAATAGTTCTTCAATCACTATACCCAATATAGGCCTCCTATCATCAGGGATCTCTACTATCAGATCCATAGTTCCTTATTAAAAGTTCCCTTTATATGTAATCACTGATCCTATTATACGAGTTTGGTAACATACTTTACATCCACATAGCTCAAATATGTCACGAAATGAGTTTCTTACCTTTGTAAAATTATTCTTATTGTACCTTTTTTCCGTATATCCTTAACGGACAGTTATATATGTAGTACACGCCTCAATCTCATGCACAAACCTCTAACATATGCACTCGATCTCGCCAATACCACCAAGCACATCGTAGCCATAGGAACAGAGACTCAGGAATATGCGGCCAACATGCGAAGACCCAACACCCCCTATAAAACATTTCATCAGAAAATGACCAGATTTACGCCAGACCTGGATTTACAAAACGATTTCGCTATAACACATCCTGCGGGCAGGGCACAGGGACCTTTATTCTCGGGTATCGCTATCCAAAAAAGCAGTGTGCACCCACCATGCACACCATGACAGGAACGTTCAGATTACACCGAAGTCATTGACTCAAGGATAGTCGTAGCTGAACCGGCCAGTGTCACCAGACATTAAGCCTTGCGATGAGATACACAGGACAGGTACGGATTATCGCAGGACATAGTAAAACCGTCCAAATGTTGGTAGAAATCGAGATACGTGTACTTGACCTTCGTTGGAACCCAAGCCGACGTAGTTTAGGTCTCCGGACCTAAAAATCTAGAGGATGAGGCAGTGGAGTTTCTTACACTGCGGCCACGGCCAAAAACGAACAGGTCCAAGATTTTGAAGAAATGATTAATTAGGTGACGCCTACAAGGCTATATTATGAATTTCGATGCGTTACTGTTGTAATAATTTACACCCGGCAAGTTGTGGCTGTTAGAGTTGGTTAGGTCACAACTGATACAATCGTCATGGATGGTTCGAATTGTTGATAACATCCTTTACGCTTGGATGCCTTGCGTGTGGGTCTTGGTATAGAGGATGTTATTATACAATGTTGCAAAGTGAATGTTGAATACTGTGAGCCATGATCACTCCAAGTCGTCCGAGTCATGGATGTCAACCCGGTGTCCAAAAACGCTGGCACAGTTCGCTCATGTTATACGTTACAACCCACGACGTCACGCAGCCCTCACCACAGGCACCACCTTCCTGATCCCACTGCTTGGCATACAACTTTCACTGTTTCAAACTCCACAAAGGCCTGCCCACGGAGTAAATTAATTTGGCTTCCCCTTTAATGTTACACATATCCTGTGAACCGGCGAACAATTAATTATGGAATAACCCTATAATGTTCAAAACAATCACAGAATGCACAACCGGAGTTAAACTTAATTAATGGCCTTAAACCTTCATGTTCAATCTCCAAGCTTGAAACAGGAAGTTATATTAATTCAGGATTTCATTTACATGACCCACAAATTCCAGGCAGCAACCGGGTTATTTAATTATGGCTATAAAAATCTTACAGTTTCCAACTCTCCCGGATGCACACACGCAGATCTCTTAAATCTAGGTTTCCCACCAATCATTTACCTAAGTTCTCACCCTTCAGCCTGCACCCGGCAGTTCTCTTACCTACTGGCTTACCAAATCTTAATGTCTCAACGCCTCTCCCAGGATGACAACGGGAAAACTACTTATGGCACTCAAACTTTACTGTTCAACACTTCCCAGGACTGCCCCACCGGAGTAATATTAATTCAGGCAACCACCTTTATCCTCTGCAAGGCCTTCATCGGACCCCCCGCCCAACATTAGCACAAAGGGCATGGACCGGTCTCGCCCAACAAAACACCTCTTTGGAAGCTCTCAAGGGCCCTGATGAACCTGTCATGAGATCAGTTGTTATTAGAAACCCACTCAATAATGGCGTTAGCGCGAGCGCTAATCACCCCGGCTCAAAACTCCCACCGTAAATATATTACAACTCGAGATAACTGGCGTCTTACGTTATTTGTACTCTGTCTCATGACTCTAGGAGAAGATATTTTTAACAAATCGATTCCTAATCGGCAAGCAAGTACCATAATTCAAAAATTCAATCTGTCCCACAACATACTAAGATTTTCTTCCCTTTGACCTTAACAATGACCTTGTCATACAATTTCAGTCGTCTGTTCTACGAGAAACCAGGAACTGCTTACTCGGTGCAGTCAAAAAGGTATGCACATCATTATTGCGGGCAAACGCTGAAACTGGGTTGGCCATGTCCTCAGAAGGGACCCTGACATTCACCGACACTGCTAAGCTTTGGACCCCAGAAGAAAGACGAAAGAGAGGCAGATCAAAGACAACCTGCCGGAGAACAGTGGAGGCTGAGATGCAAAGCATGAACCAGAGTTGGGACACGGCCCGAAGGATGGCCACCGACCGAGCAAAATTGGGACAGTCTGTTGCTGCTCTACAAGATGTCACTAAACGTGACGGCCACTGGCTGCTTTGTCGGTCAGGGAATAAGGATCCATGAAGAAGAAAAAGAATTCTATGAGAGCAACCGTTAATGAAAGTCTATAGCTTATTGGTTGTTTTTTTTTTTTTTTTTTTATCCATGTTTCAGAGCCACATAATAGGACTGACTTGACATCTGAGTTGAAGATTCTGAATTTTGTATTGGCAACATTGGAGTGAAGATTCTGATTTTTGTATTGGCAACATATGAGTTGAAGGTTCTGATTTTTGTATTGGACTTTTTTATATAGTTTTATGTCCAAATATTTCCCAATGCAATGAAAGTTTCTCTTGCCTTTATATGCTATTTTTTTTTTCTTTACTATACAGTATTACATTTCATTCATTCTAATCTTATTTCGTCTTATTCGTAAACAAACTTTCGATGATTTTTTTCGTCGCCTGGTTTATTCAGTCTCACTATAAACTTATCGTTTTTTGAGACATACGTATGATTCGTCATCATGAAGCGAAGTACGCTGCACTATTCCGTTAAGCCTGTAGCCCATTGCATCCGATTTCAACAGG
This sequence comes from Oreohelix idahoensis, assembly GCA_024509875.1. Taxonomy (NCBI): domain Eukaryota; kingdom Metazoa; phylum Mollusca; class Gastropoda; order Stylommatophora; family Oreohelicidae; genus Oreohelix; species Oreohelix idahoensis. The sequence continues at coordinate 89,374 of JAMPIV010004904.1, forward strand.
CATTTCTGTCTGGTCATCATCCTTAGCCTTTGATTGTTCTCAGCCTACCTGCAAGGCAGCAGGTGGTTAAAAATCAGAGTTTTCCTTCTCCCAGATGAACTTCAGTCCAAGGTTTTACGAGCTTCATCTACCTGGAGCAATCTGGTTTTAGAGCGCCAGATACTCGCTCCTCGCCCGTTCTCCTGTATAACAGTTACTGGGCCTGGTTACGGCATCAATTAGTATAGGGAAACAGTGCTACCTCGTCTAATCTTTACTAGGTGGCAGGTGGCAGGCCTAGTTGTGACTCACACCAGTTTCCTTGTATATCTTCCACGTTTTAAGTTAGTAGTGTTTTGTACTGGCCTTCTCCGCCAAAGTTGACAATTCTTGGATGAACTACTTTCCTTCTTATTTTCAACCCTTGGCTCGTTCGTACCCTTCTTTGTTGTTAATCAGTGACTGATCCGTATAGTGGAGTTATTATAGTGATTGATGATCAGGCATTCAACAACAATCCTTCATGGATCAACTCAAGCATTTGTTTGTTCTCTTACAAAATTCTATTTATTTACATGTAATATAAATATATTTCAAAGATGCAGGTAATTCTTCATATAGAGCACACCTGCAGTCATATCATAGTTACCTCAAGTATACATTCTGTACCTCAAAAGTATGTAGGCATTTAATCCCCTTTGTGCTTATCTCATCTCAAAGTACTTAATTAGCTTCCTCAAGCTCTATTTCATTTTGCCCAAATCTGCCTCAAAACTCCTGATCAACTTTATGCAAAGTACTCATCTCAAAGTACTTAATTAGCTTCCTCGAGCTCTATTTCATTTTGCCCAATCTGCCTCAAAACTCCTGATCAACTTTATGTAAAGTACTCATCTCAAAGTACTTAATTAGCTTCCTCAAGCTCTATTTCATTTTTGCCCAATCTGCCTCAAAACTCCTGATCAACTTTATGCAAAGTACTCATCTCAAAGTACTTAATTAGCTTCCTCAAGCTCTATTTTATTTTGCCCAATCTGCCTCAAAACTCCTGATCAACTTTATGCAAAGTACTTTGTATTTCTATTCCTCTGGTACATCCTGGGCATTCTATTGCTTCTCTTCTTTAAACTTCTCGCCCAGTACCATTTCATTTACTCATTTTTCTAATATATCGTCTTGTGATTTCTCTGCTGCGAGTCAGGAAAAATGTTTATCAAACTGCATAATAATTCATAATAGGTCAATACTTACAGGTGATTCCCTGAATCTCTCCTGTGAATACACTCACTAGTGACATTATAAAACAAATTCTCTTAAGTAGCATTTTTCTCTGTCTATAAAACTTCTTAGTTTACTCATACTGTTCTGACTAATCTTTATCACATCCTCCGAATTTCCTAAGACTAGCATCTCCTAACGTATCTATATACCTTATGAGTTTACTTTGTCACTTCTAATCTATCTGTGATAACTTCTACAGATCTTATCAAACTTGTGGCAACCGCACAACATTCTCTGTCTATGAAACATCTTAGTTTACTCATACTGTTCTGACTAATCTTTATCACATCCTCCGAATTTCCTAGGACTAGCATCTCCTAACTTATCTATATACCTTATGTGTTTACTTTGTCACTTCTAATCTATCTGGGATAACTTCTACAGATCTTATCATACTTGTGGCAACCGCACAACATTCTTGTTTCTTCATCTTCAGAAATACACGACCGCACACTTGCGAGCCGTAAACTGTTCTGCCCTTGACTTCTAGTCAATGCTCAGCTGATCTATCCCTGTTTACCAGCTAAAACGATTGGTCGGCCCTATTTCCACTCACTGGAAAAAAATGCTCACGCTTTTACAACGTAAGCGAATTCAGTGAACTATCGTCTGTTATTTTTAGACTTCTCTCACTCTATTCCCGTGTGTATTTTTTCCCTCAACTCACTAACACCTGCAAGGGACTTAATTCTACGTTATCTCCCTTTGACGTTTTTACTGAACTCTATATTCTCTTCTTTAAAGCTTACTACAGCTTCGTTACATGCTAATTTTCTCAACCACAATTGAGAACCCACTAAATCTGCTTAACCCTAATTCAAGACCTTTATCCACCAACCGTAACATGCGGAGTTTCCTCCCTTTTCTCAAAGCATCCCTTCACTCATTTTATCTCCCTTCAACCAAGACAAACAGTCTGTATCCAAATCCATTCATATTTCCTAAACTATTTTTCTACACTCTTTTACTTGACTAAAACCAAATCACCGTTCATATAAACCTTGCTTGAAGCACAAATGATGCTTTGGGAAAACCCAACGCCCTAATATCCGGCCTTTGGCTAGGATCATGTGTCTAGACACAGGGACCAGTGCAGTGACATTCATGTGTCATTAGGTCCTTTGTGTGAGAACACAGAAGATCACTACAGTGATACATTTTGTCATTGGGTCTTCTTGTGTTGGAACATGTGGTCTTGACCAGAGCCGGGTTTGGGGCGGGTGCCAATGCGACCTCATGCGAGGAAAAAATATGCGACCTCATGCAAGGAAAAAAAAAATTTTAAAAAAAAAGTGACACCTGTTAGTTAAAACAGGGCCGCGACGAGAAGGCCAGGAGCTGGACTTTGCTATCAGAGGCTATGTTTTGCGCATGCCTTAGAATATTTAAACGAAGTTGAGAGCTCGTCCTCAACTTCACTTCCGGCTATGACATCACTTTGGACCCCAGTATGAGTCATTCTTCGTGTCTTACCTGTGTGATAACTTTCTGATTGATCTGTTAACTCCAAGTTTGATATCGTTACATCACGTTCTATATCTGTATTTCTCCATTTTGTTTGTACGTTACTTTATACTACATTTATAATAAATTTGTTATAAAGTCTTATGAGGCATTGTCGTCTGTATTTTTTATTTTACCTGTTTGTTCCTCTGTACCAGAAGTGTAGTATTTTAGTGTTATCAGTATTAATACTTCTTTCTTGTTATTTTCTGTCGTATTATCGTCATAAATAACACCACAAAATACGACTTAACACTGTCTGCTACTAAGATAAACGTTAATTACATAACACGACACTGTCTGCTACTAAAATAAACGTTAATTAAAGAACGCGACTTAACACTATGAAGTACATGAAGAAAAATTAGCGGGGAAAAAATAATAACTTTACATTGTGTGCTGCTAAACTGAAATGAAACAATAGAATACGACTTAATACTGTGTTTTTTTTAAAAATAAATGTTAAAAACAGAAAGCGACTTAACACTATGTGCTACTAAAATGAAAGTTAACAATAGAATACGACTTAACAATATCTGGTACTACAAGAATTTAGCAAAAACAAAAAAAACGACTTAACACTATGTAGTACTAAATGAAATGTTAACAACAGAATACGGCTTAACACTATTTGCTTCTAAAATAAAAGTTACAGAAAACGACTCAACACTATCAGCCACTAAAAGAAAAGCTAACAACAGAAAGCGACTTAACATTATCGTCCACTAAAAGAAAAATTAACGACAGAAAACGACATAACACTATCAGCCACTAAAAGAAAAGTTAACACCAGAGTACGACTTAACTTATCTGGTACCGTACTGAAAGAAAAATTAACAACAGAATACATTAACACTAACAGCAAGTGAAATAAAAGTTAGCAATAGAGTACAACTCAACACTATCTGCTACAAGAAAAGTTAACGACAGAAAACGATTTCACACTATCTGATACTACCAGAAAAGTTAGCAACAGAATAAGACATAACACTCTCTAGTTCAACGCGAAAAGTCATCGATCGAGTGCAAACTGTCATACTTCTGAGTACTGGCAGGAATGCTTGTTTTTTTTTGTTTTTTTTTTTTTGTTAAAAGAAGTTTTGACGAGGCGCACACCGTTCAACCTAGACACAAGGTTCGTTGGTTATACTAGGGCGCAGGTTCCAAATATAACAGATCTTGCGGTATGGTGATTAAAAAGGTATATGTCAGGAATGTTTAACGAAACTAAGAACTAGATATTCATATTTCAAGCATATATAAACGTAAGGGAAATTATGAATGAACGAAGGAAATCTTCATCGGGGTAAAGAGATTGGCATTATTGTCTTTTTTTAAATAAGACATTAAAAAAATTATTTTTTTTTTTTGTTATATTTTTGTTGATAACATTTTAAACTCTTGTTTTTAACTGATTCCGTACGCAAGATCTTTTAAAAGACGCAATGGCCGACCGCTGTATCCGCAAGATCTTTTAAAAGACGCTGATTTATTTCCTTGTTTCTTTCCATTCTGATATTTTATACTGCCCGGAATTTATCTCGAACGGAAGTAAACACAAAACTGGGCAAATTTCAACAAGCTTCAACGTCTTTTATTTGCGTTTGAAGGGAATTTTTCACATTTATCTTCATCTTTAATCGTGTTTTGTCGTATCGCCATAATGGCCGGAAACACACAGGATATGTTACTAATATGTGAACAGTGAACAAACTGTGTGATCAACCATAACTTTCTTACTTTTTCTGTGTTTCTAAATGGATTACCTGCACAAAGAGAGCAGTGAAACTGTATTGTGATAACAATTTATGTTACAAGCCTTACGTAAGTCGAAGATGTTTGTTCAAAATTTCAAGTTATCTTTTTTTCCATGTACATGTTATCTGTTATAACATAAACATAACATAAAATTAGCTAGAAAGGCATATGGATTTATATTGTTCATCCAATGTACTTTAATTTGATATATAATATGTTTTATCCGTTTTATTAGTTAATGCCGCAGCAAAGTGGGCAATGAAGAGCTTATACGATGCAGGAATTGATCCCATTATTAACGTTAGCAGCCCTGTTCAGTTGTTAAAATTTTTTATTACATAATCATCATCATCTTCAGCTTCCCAGGGAACTTATGCCTTCAACAAATGTGTGTTATGTCCTCCTGTCATGTGACATCCGGTCAAGAACTTCCATATTGTTTTTATCCCTTTTAATTCAAGTCTCAGTTCAAAGTGTTACAGCTAAGAAATTTTAATTGCTATCCTTACTGGTACGGTTATAACATAATAAGTACAATATTGGATCTTAAAATGCCAGAAGAAGAAACAGAGGACAGGGTATTTGCCAATGTCTAGACTTAGCAAAAGGATAACCAACAACCTAGGCATATTGTATGAAGTAAAGCAGGAAAAAGAAATTGTGCCAGACGTTTCGATTTCTATGGCAGTGACAGAAATAGTGCATGTTCTTTTGATATTTGCGTAAGAAACGAATGGTATAAGAAATCGCGAGGTTTTTCCGCTGACAAAAATGTCAAGTATTGTTTTCCAGTTTCATACGCAAACTCTCGCTCTGACAAGGTCAGTGCTTCCGATTTCGACAAAAATCTCGATAGCATAAATGATGTGAATAGCCCAAGATGGCTTCTTGAGACAGTTAGATTCCAAAAGTTTGCGTGCTTCTTCTTTCACATCTAACGTGTCCTTAAATATGCAAAAGACAAAACACGATTAAAGGTAGATGATGAGGACAATAGACAAGGTCTGCCATGTTACAACCGAATTTACGTTACAGCTAGCCTTAACCTAACCCCAACCCTGGTTCGAGCTTTGTCCAACAGCTAGCATTAACGTAACCCCAACCCTGTTTTGACCTTTGTCAAAATTAATAACGTCCCATAAGGGCTGGGGCTGTTTTAAAAATAACAAAATAAGAAAGTTCAATTTGAAGCGAAACGCCGCGTTTTTGTCCAACATGGCGGCCTCCAGTCTACTGTCGCCTACAAGAACCTATTTGAGGTGTTGTGTTTTGAACCGTTATGTTATAGCTTTCACTGTCAAATAAAGTCTCGGAAAATACTAGTGGCCAAAATATATCTAGAACTGAAATAGTCAGAAACTAGATCATGAACTACCGATCAGTGTAACTGTGGCACTGATAAAATGACTGCTGAACATCTGCTTCAAAGTTGCCCCTTATATGTGGTACAGAGAAAGCGCATATGACCGACGCCAGTTCCTTTCGTGGCAAAGCTTTACGGGGATTCAAATAGCCTCAAACTGACTACTGCTTTCTTTGAGAACATTCAAGTGGATGTCTGAGAGTGTACGCAGAAGAAAAAGAAGAAGATCATGAGAGTTATCGGCCCCTTCGCCGTTCATTCCTGTCTTCTTCTTTGATCCTTAGCCGCTGACTGTCAAAGCAAGTCACGGGCCATCACATCTGGTGGCGTCTTGTAGGACAGCAACAAACTGCTTCCACTTTGTGCAGTCGGCGGCCATCCTTCGTATAGTGCCCCAGCTCTGGTTCATTCTTTGCATCTCGGCCTACACAGTTCTCCGCCAAGTTGTTTTTGGTTGGCCTCTCTTTCACTTTCTTCATGGGTCCATAGCGGTTCATTCCTATAACCACATTTATTTCTCTTATAAAGTGGACGTGTTGTCTCTGGTTTTTACAGGCTTTTCTTTAACTTGCAACGTATGTCACGTCACCTTCAAATCTTGCAATCGATTTTTCCAATCACTTCCAGATGAGCAATAGCTCTGAAACTTGGCATAGTTGTGTATTCCCCATGACAATACAATAATCTGTTGTAAAAATAATAAAATGAATAAAATTAAAATTAATATTAATTTGTGTGTGAGTATTTTATCATCGGTGACATGGGCGATAACTGCAAATAATCTGGGTGTATTCTTTCCAACAAGATTGTCTCTCTTCCACATACACACTATCGCACGCGCGTGTACAGACTGACAACTACATTAAAAAAGAAATGTAATTTACAACTCTTATCAAAATTATTTTTTTTTAAATATATATGTATATATATATATTAACTTTCCGTGTAATATACTGAATAATGAAATCCGCCTCCTGTGCTCTGGACTCGTTTATCGTAAACTGATAATGTCATTAGCGGATCGATTACATTTGACTTAAATTTAAAAACAACAAAAAAAAACACTAAACAGAAGAAAATAAAAAATACTTTAAACACAGGCTTTTAATGCACTAAAAAGCCACAAATAATTTTTCAAGGAATTTTTAGCTTGCAGTCAAAAAATGTAACATCAAATTGACAAAAAGCCTGGGGCGCTGATTTTACATGAAATTAACTTCTGCTTTATACTTCATTACACACTTATGGATAAAATATATGATAAGCACTTAAGCGCCCCACGCTTTTTGTCAATTTGATGTTACATTTTTTTACTGCAAGCTATAAACTCCTTGAAAAATTATTTGTCTCTTTTTAGAGCATTAAAAGCCTGTGTTTGAAATATTTTTTTATTTTTTTTTATTCTCATCGTCATATTGTTTCTATCTCTATAGGTTGGTAAAGGAAATTCTTTCTGTTGAATCACAGTTTGCTTTGCGGTCGGCCGTTTTACAGTAAACAGGGTTAGGGTTAAGGTCAGCGTTAGCGGCCATTATTCTGTCTAACCGTAACCCTAAATCAGAACCTACGGTAAACATGTAACCATGTTCTCTGTAAGTAAACACTAAATAGCACACATAATTTACTACAAAACCACTAACCTTAACCCGGACTCGAGCCTTTCTTGCCTAAAAATTACGATAATATGGCCGATTGCAAAGTAAACTTGAATTTAACCCATTCTGTCAGTCGCCCCATTCGTTTCTCTATGTAATTATCTTTTTCTCTATGTAATTTTTGGAGTGCAGTTTAGAGGAATTTCGGTAGGTTTTAAATTTTAAGATTTTTCACCAGTCTTCTTTCCTCTAAAGTAATTGCGATCACGTAGGCTTTTAGTTGTAATGTAATCGCGTTCAATTTTATTTAGTAAGCAGTGAGCGCGTCGTTATTATTTAGAATGGGTAAATTGTATGACGTTATAAAAACACCCACCCGTTGAAACGAGGGATGGAGGGGGGGGAGAAACACACACACACACACACTACCCAGGTACGTCGAACTTATGTTAGAGCGAATCAAAGTTAATTTTGCTCACGCGGTCGGTATAACATGATTTAACATGACGCAATTGGAGTGAGCGGGAGCCGGAATAAACATGCGTCACGAGTAGCTTACGTTATCATTGGAGCGTTTCAATAGTTTATTAAATGCAGAGATATTATTGGTTTAAGAGAGACGCTACGTGATGACGTAGGGCGTGGGTCTCAGTGTGGGTATTCCAATTATAAATACCAGAGAAAATCTAGTAGCAGTCTATTTTATCTCCAGAAATTCAGCCGTGAAAAACAACGTCGTTATCGCTAGCTCTAAGTGAGATATTCGATAAAATTGGGTATGTCTATAATTTAATTAGCGTAGTACTTATAGTTAGTTTCTTAATAGAGTCTTAGCACGTTAAAGTAAAGGTTCTCCTGGGACTTAATTTAATTTTATATAAAAGAAAGTGCCATCAATTACTATCTTATAGAAATAGATAAAATGTAAGTGTGCATATAATTGTTTCTATGATAAGCTAGTACGATCTTTGGTTGGTGTAGCGGGGTTGAGATATTAACTGTGTGTCTAGGCTTTTGAGATAGTAAGTGTAAATACGCTTGTGAAATTCATTGTATAAGGTTAAGTCCTTAGGCTATATCAATACGGTAATTGTGAGGTCCGAGATATATTGATAACCTCGATTTGATTATAATATTGGCAGTGTAAAATACGATAGCGAATTGGGTGTACGTTATTTTATTGGGCATTTAATTGGGTGTGTACGTTATTTTATTGGGCATTTAATTGTGTGTACGGTATTTTATTGGGCATTTAATTGTGTGTACGTTATTTTATTGGGCATTTAATTTGTGTTACTCGAATCAGTCTGTAATACAAAGTAGGCCTAGGAATTTTATCATGTAGGTTTCGCTTCAAAGAAGCAAATATTGTGACGGCTGACGGGCCAGCCGGCACGGTAAAGAATTAAGTCAGCTGCGTCTGGGTTTACCTAACAGAGAGTGTTGAAGTGGGATAGTGTTGTGTACGGCTTTTGCGCATAGGCGTATGTCAATCCTTTGCTGAAATACAGCTGTCTGCATTAGCTATAAATATATAACGTGACGTATGTATCGTCTGCCCATGCGCAGCCGAGCGGTCAGTTTCCCGTGTTATTGATAAAATGTAAACAGCCCTGACGAGACGTGCCATGGTTGTGTTCCCGTGGTGGATGTGTTATTCGATATATTTTCTCAGTGGCTTTTAATAAGATTTGGTCGTCACGATTGAATAAGATGTGTTTATGGGCCGTCAAGTGCTACAGCTTCCACGGGAAGTATTGTGACTGTATTTTGAGGTAAACATTTTCGATTGTCAGCACATTTACATCGGCCGCCATACTTCGTTCACGTCCTGCTCGAACCTGAACGCTAGTCTCTTACGGCCAGAATTGAGATTTATGAATTATATGCCTCTTACATTGTTTACCACGATGGACTGACACTGGACCTTAATGAATGCAATCTACCTAATGTTATTTATGCTGAAATTATTGTTGGAGCTACTGTGAATAAATTTGGATGTGGACCAGTCTTCACCAACTCATTGATTAATCATTAACACTGTTGTACGAGCTAAGAACGATACTGTGTGGCTGTGTTCAGGTGAAAAGTATGATGTTAACCCTTCGTCTACTCAACCTAGCATTCACGTAAACATCAGCAACGATTGAAGACATACTCACCAAGCCAGAACCTAACTGCCCCCCGCATATAACATTCCTTGATAGCCATTACACAACAGATAGTTTGACCTTTAGTTAGGAATTTTGTCTATCGCTGTGCGTAGATGGGTGTAGGGGATAGACGGGAGATGTATTGATTTAAGGGGCAGAGGGGAGTTGAGGATTTAAGGGAGTTAGGTGTTAGAGATGAGTAAATTTTGATGTGGTGTGCATCTGTTATTATTATTTGTTTCACAGCAATTTTTCACGGCACACAGGGAGGGTTGTACCAGCCGTACAACTTGCCTAGATACTTGACCTTCTCAGGAGTCGAAGGTTCGAGACTTTGCCAGTGGTGAAGAAAATTGGTGACGCGGTAGTTACCGGCGCCAAGTACGTCTGCACCAGGAGAAGGAAACAGTTCTCGTGCAGTGAAGCAATAATCTTCAGCTGGAACGAAACAGTTCTCTTGCAGTGAAGCCATTCTTCAGCGGGAACGGGGTTGTCCTTAAACTCCAGAGCTCTGAGCTCTTTATCACAACCCATATAGGCGCGTTGCCTGGTGTTTGTGTTTCCTTTTTATTCACGACCATAATAAAGTCGTTTGTCCCAAACCCGGAGAGGATAACGGGGCAAGTAATAGAACTATCATCAGCAGTGAAGCAGCTACATTTCCGAGTCAAGTACCTGAGTCTGAAAGCCCAAGTCATCAACAGCAATATTCATGGAGGGAGATAGGGTTAACATTTCTTCTGAATGCTTTAGAGTGGAGAGACAGAAGTTATAAAGAGTTAGATAGTCAGAGCAGAGGACAGCTTCTGAGGTTGCCTGGAAGAAGTCAGTTAGTGGATCAGTGTTCGTGATGTGCAGTGTAGGACTTCAGAAAGTTCATGCCTAGTCTTTTTTGTTTTGTAGACAGTTAGTTAGGTCTACAGCTGGACAGTGGTGTTAGATTTTATTAATACCTAATAATAGATAGTTGGAGTGGTGGCTCGAAATTCGAGACCCCACCAAGTTCAGTGTGGTTTTTTTTAAATCTTTAATTCTTTTCCCCATACAGGTTGAAATCGTGGGTGAAGGGTTGGGGTTGATTACAAATCATTTTAATTGTTTTTGTTCTTTTCAGGAGTGCGACCACGCACATTATTTATTTTGATATGTAATTTATTTTATTGTGTAAATAAACTATAAACTTTATACTGGATCAGTCTCTCTATATATAACTATACTGTACGTATACATAATTGTCTGTATAGTGTGTCTGTGGACTTTTTTAGTGAAACCTTATCTCCTTTTTGGTAGTCAGAGGTGGTGGGCTTTAGCTCTTAACAAAGTCGCGAGTGGCGAGGGAGAGTCAATCTCGGTTCTCACCCTCGAGGCTATAAGCCTCATCTTCCACATTCACTGTCATTCTCATACAAATCTATCTTCTCAGCCTTTCTCATACTAGGGTCTTGTCTATACATTCTGACATAACTCTATACTTAAATCCACTTCGTGACAAGGCCTGAGGCCTGAGAATCGTAACGAAATTGTTATAAATGCATATATAATATGTACTTGTGTTACATGTCGTAATGTTAATTATTCCAGAGATATTCTCCGTGGCCAACGTAGACTCTACAGGCAGTCATACAACACGAAATCGGCATAACTGCACTGAGCGGACAAACACCTCCTTCACAATTTTACAAACATGCAGTTTATTCGTTTTGAGAAAAAGCTCCATGGTAATAGATATATAGACCCAAAGGCAAAATGCGGTAGTACGTATAAGTCCAGTTTGTTCCCTATCAAACGCCGGTCATTGGCAATCAGTCAAACTTTATTTAATATCGTCCTTTGGACATCTTTATGAATAAGCACACATTTCCTTACTAGAATAAGCCAGGTCCACCTCAACCAAGTATATTGATGTCCTGGTGATGGAATAATTCAGGAAAAACACAGAATACTGCAGGAGCTCAAAACACATACGTCCGCGCACTTCCAAACACACGCCGCATCTCTTTTGCAGACGATCACCTCACTTCTGCTTCAAATGTGTTCACGTCTGCCAGTAAACCATATCGGCATGACGTCACTTTCTTTATTAATAAGTGACTGCGTATAAAATAACAAAAAAGGAGCCCTGTTGACGTGCCTATTATATCGACATAAATGTTATGAATTTTAATCATAACAACTTGCAAGAAAGAGATGTAAACAGTCAGACAACCAGACAGACAGAAAGAAAGAAAGAAAGAAAGATAAAGAAAGAAAGAAAGAAAGAAAGAAAGAAAGAAAGAAAGAAAGAAAGAAAGAAAGAAAGAAAGAAAGAAAGAAAGAAAGAAAGAAAGAAAGAAAGAAAGAAAGAAAGAAAGAAAGAAAGAAAGAAAGAAAGAAAGAAAGAAAGAAAGAAAGAAAGAAAGAAAGAAAGAAAGAAAGAAAAGATTCGATCCATCTCCATCCAGATGACATCATCGCCTCTCTGAGAGAGTCGCTGTGCTATTACCGTGGAAGTCGCCATTGAAAACACAACTCACAACTATGAAATTATAGATCTGAACCATCTAGAAGTCTTACATCATTTACTTCCCCGCTGTCTAGTTTTCTCCCTTGTCTTTCTCTTTCTTACAAGTGTTTACCAGTACTCAAGAGCGTACGAGTTGCTAAGCAGTAGAGTGCTTTTCTTTCGCGGCGCAGTTACCAGGTTCCGGGACCGCAACCTAGTAGCGTCACGCTCCAGCCTACCCAATGTAAATGGGTACCTGACTGTGATCGTGATTTAGGGAAGCCAAATGCAACAAGGAACAGAACTGGTCACCCCACCTTTATTAAAAAAAATGCTGGACATAATAAGGTGCATTCTCTAACATTTCACTCCCCTGAGACAGTTTCTGCTATGGGACTACCTTTTCTTTTCTTTTTTTTAAAAACAATTTTCCTAATTTTATTTATCTGTTTTCGATTCGCTGGCCTCGAATTTCCCTCTATTTTTTTCTGTTTGTACGTGTGCGTTCCTGAAATCACCCAGTGCTGATGCTGTATTTTTTTTTCTTGCAGGTTGTGCCTTTTTTTGGTGGCGAGGCACGTTTCTTTCAACCTAGACTTTATTCCTTTGGTTATATCGAAGAGTAATTTTCCATTCAATTAAAGAAAAAAAACTGAAGTACACCGTCGATAGCTACTATATCCTGAAAATGACTTCTACTTCTTTCACTTTCAGACGTTGACTTGAATACGTTGAAAGAAAGCAGAAGTCAGCTTCAGGCTGTCGGTGTCTCCGTAGAGATTTTCCATTAACTTTACTGGTGACATCCACATGTGCTTTCTCTGTTCCTCCCTCGTATGTTGGGCATCTTTGAAGCAGACTTCTAACATGATGAAGCTTTGAAAAGAGCTGCCAGCCACGCCAGCGCTGCCCGTACTTGCTGAAAGGCCACCTGCCTGTTAATAACAAATTCTCTGACAAAGGAAACAGGTTCGTCTTGTTCTACTAAGATCTGCTGTATAAACTTTTAAACAAATAAAGTGGGAATACGAGGCCTGTAAGCAATAAATGCATAAATAAATATTACACACATAATGGTATGTTTCAGGCATTCATGAAAAATAATGAAGTAGAAAAACTAGACAACAGACAAACAACAGATAAGCCCGCCGGAGAATCGAATTCAGGACCATCCGAAGGGTTACACCGCCAAGCTACGGAAGCGAATCACACTATCCTATACTGAAACATACCTTTATGTGTGTAATATTTATTTATTTACTATGATCTGCTGTGCACGAGTATTGCGGTATTTGTATTGCGAAATATTCGGCTTATACTTGTTAATTAGACATAGACAATTGGGAAGTAATAGCATTTATGAAAATCTCTGGATCTGTTAGGTCTAAATTTCTGTAGAAGCGAATTGTGTGCGAAAGGGACTAACTGTGTGATTCTACTTCTTTCCGGTGCTTAGCTATCTGGTCGTATATCGTAACATGTTCACTTGGCGATTGGTATCATATAAAATCGGTTGGATTGATAATGATAATGATGATATTTCAGATCTGCGCACGCTCTTAACAATCTTTAACGTGAGAAATGTGTATACTATATCATCTTTCCGGTTTATATTGTCTGGGGCTTTAAAATGTTACATTGCTTTCAATAACAGTTTCTCGTTCTATCATTTATCACCCCACCTCATAAAGATGACAACTAGTAAACGTCAAGTCTCTAATACTTCAAGCTCCACGACGGCAGTATCTTTATGGGACTATCTTTACAATTAAGTTTCATAAGGCTTGAACTCTAGCATTTTAAAATACGTTTAAGGATATTTTTATTGCTTGATTGTACACTTTTTTGTTTTTATTCTTCATAGATTATGATGATTGGGCTGTATACCTGGCCTCCGTTATCTTATTTTTAACAAATCTGCCCTTAACCCCAGGAGCAGGGAAAAAATTAAAATATTAAGGACCGTCAGAATTTCTCGTGATTAGGCTTAACAGCAGCGGATCCTAGAGATAGATTGTAGCTGAATTGAAACTTGTTCACGCATCCAGAATCCGCTTTGTAGGAAGAACCAAAGACACCTCTTTGTGTATTTGGTGATAACTTCAGATGAAAGAACTTCGTCGTGTAGACATTAGCTGACGTCAAAATGCGCATGTTCAACATTGTTCTCATTGGAGACGAGGCTGTGGGAAAACAAACTATGATCCATACTTACACCTATGTTAAAAGCAACATCTTTCCAGAAACGAAATTCTTTGTCGATAGCTGGCACATTCACTACTTTTACATTGAAAATCGCCCACACGAAATGCACCTTGCATTCACTCTCAAGTAATGTGAAAACGGAAGGGGGGAAAGACGACTTTTTAATGAACGCAAATGCTTTTATTTTAGTCTACAGCATTATTAGTAAAGTTTCGTTTGTTGGCTTGCAGACGTTTGTAGATGATACTTTCAAGAAACCAGGGAACACTTGTAACGTGCCGTTGATGCTAGTGGGCACAAAGCTAGATCTGGAATCTGAAAGGCAAGTCTCAACCGCTGAAGGTACAGCCTTAGCAGGGCGCTGGGGAGTACCTTTTGTTGAGCTGTCAGCCGTAGACAAGGAAAGTGTGACTACTCTTTTCGTACAGCTTATAGACGTTCTCATGAACGCTGCAACAGCTGGCAAAACGCCTGTGGATAAATCAAAGAAGCGCTGTTGCACTGTTATATAAAGATGGTTCTATTTCTTGTGTAAGTTATGCAGATATTATAGTAAAAGTTTCATTATTGCTTGTATGTTTGCTGATCTTTATTTTATTGTCTTTCTTGGCATAAAGTGTAGGCTGGTTGATGACGTATCCTTCTTACTGAAAAAAAAAAAAATTTACAGCCAATCGATGATCCGTCTTCCTCTACGTCATCCTTCAGCCCTAATTCCGGTGGTTCAGCAGACGAATGTTTGATCGTGTTTGGCAGTGTCATCTATTCGTTACATTTTAACTTCTTACGTTGCACAGTCCTTCAACAATCGTATGCCAAGCCTTTCTGTACCGTGCCATCAGCTCAAGGTCTTTCTATGTCGTCATCCACTTCATATCTTCTTCATTTCTCTTCTCCGTGTGTTCTTTGGTCTTCCTCTACCTCTCTCACCCTGGGGATTCCAGAACAAGGACTTCCTGGCAATGCTATCAACAGGTTTCTTCAATGTGTGTCCTATCCTGTCCACCTCCAGCGTTTTCTCTTGTCCTCTCTTGCTCCACCGGCGCTTATCTGGTTAATGTCATCAGTTCCACATTGGTGATCTTGTCATACCACTGTCAGTTTAGATAGAACATTTATGTTGGCATCATCTTTGTTCAGTAGCAATATTAAAACCACGTGTCTACGTCTACTTCTCCGGACCGAAAAAATACACACGGAGAAGAAGACTGGTGATAAAAAAAAATGATTATGAAGACATGGAAAGACCTTGAGCGGATGGCACGTGACAGGAGGACTTGGCATGCGGTTTTTTGTTTTGAGGGCCTATACTCCTTGGGGAACATGAACTAATGAATATTAAATCCGGCATTCTAGGTTGGTCAGATCTAATATAAAACCTCCTTTACAGGTGTAGGAGGCAGAAAGCACTGAACCGGCAACACGCACTGTACAGTGCATGCTACCGTCAGGTAGAGGACACTGGACAAGTGAATCCTACCTAGGTAATGGGCACTTAACTCAGGCACGAAGCACTGAACAGTAATTCTTGCCTGAAAAATAAATAGGTATCTCGCACTGCGTTGTAGTTATTATTATCCATTAGGCAGATATTTCCACCGTTCCTTCATTTATAGGACAAAAGACTGTAGATAAAAAAATGAAGATGTTTTTATGTTTGATTCATATGGTATTCATTTGTGGTGTGTAAACAGTTTTCATCTAAGATATATGGTGGGAAATTATTACTTCAATGATCATTCCAAACAGGTATCGGTATGGTGCGTGTAGTGGGATCATAATTTGGGCAGTGAATAATAAATACAAGGTAAAGGTGGTCCCATAGCAGATACTGCCGCAGTGGAGTGAAGTGTTAGATACTTCACCATACTAGGTCCAACATCGAGAGGTGAGGTGACCAGTTCCCTTCCTCGCTGTCTTTTCCTTCTCTAACTCACGAGAAAAGTCAGGTACCCATTTACAGCTGGGTAGAATGGAGCGTGTCGATACCGTGAATTGAACCCAGCAGCTTTGCCGCGAGAGACCAGCGCCCTAACCAGTCTTTCAGTCGGACGCTCAATAAATATATAAATAAATAATATTGAGTATAATTGTCATGAAAAAATAAATATGAAGATCACTGAAAATCACATGTGAAAATTGTCAACATTACACGAAATATGACTCTTTTAAAAGCTTTCATAAAGATTCGTGTTTTTCTCAAAATGTGCTCTTGTATCGTAATTCAAAACAGCTACTTATCTACAACAACTTGAACTTGATTACAATTAAACTTATTACGGACGAAAAAATATGCTTCTGTCGTTGACCGCACCGCGATTAAGTACGGTCTGGCCAAAGAGAAGGTTTATTTCATAATGCGAGCAGATGACGTTATAAATTATTTGACTTATTATATTAAGGTAAAAAAAAAAGTTTTTAATGCTCTTTTGGTAATTCTTCTTCTTCTTTGATCCATAACCGCCAACCGTCAAAGCAGTCAGCGGCCATCACGCCTGGTGGCGTCTTGTAGGGCAGCAACAAATTGATTCCACTTTGCTCGGTCGGCGACCATCCTTCGTACAGTGCCCCAACTCTGGTTCATTCTTTGCATCTCAGCTTCCACAGTTCTCCGCCAAGTTGTTTTTGGTCGGCCTCTCTTTCGCTTTCCCTCGGGGGTCCATACCATAGCTGTTCTTGCGATGGTATCAGGGTCCCTTCTGAGGACATGGCCAACCCAACTCCAGCGTCTGCCAGCTATGATGGTGTGCATGTCCTCCTGGTTACTCCGAATAAGTAGTTCTTGGTTGCTGATGGTGTTTGGCCAAAAGATTCGGAGAATTTTCCTTAGGCAGATTGTGTGGAAGGAGGACAGTTTCGACATTTCCTTCTCTGTTACTCTCCAACATTCCGCACCATAGAGAAGCACAGAAAGTACGCAGCTCTCATACAGTCTTAATTTGGTGTTTGTGCTGTACTGGGAAGACTTCCAAATGTTGTTGAGAATAGCAAAGGCTGTTCTCGCTTTATTCATTCTGTTGTTAATGTCCTTGCTTGTTCCGCCGTCAGGTGTTACTATGCTTCCTAGGTAAGTAAATGTGTCTGTCTGTTCTAACTTCTGGTTCCTTACTGTTATTGGCTCAGGATTGCCCACATTTAGTGTCATGACCTCCGTCTTCTTCAGATTGATGTTCAGGCCAACCTGCTGGCCATACTTATTCAGTCTATCAGTTTTGTCTTGAATGTGTTGGTGTGAATGCGCGAGCAGTGCAATGTCATCTGCATATTCCAAATCTTCCAGTGTAGAAAACATTGTCCATCTAATTCCTCTTGGACTGCCCTCTGTTGTCTGGCGCATCACCCAATCTATGACTGTCAAAAATAATGTTGTTGATAAGGGGCATCCCTGTCGTACTCCTGTTTTCACTTCGAAAGTTACATTACTCGATCCAACACTGCACGTAAAGTTAGAATAGAGGCTTTTTATAATGGAAACAATGCGGCTGGGAATTCCATAAGCCCTCAGAATTTTCCATAGGCTGTCCCTGTGTATGCTGTCGAAAGCCTTTTCAAAATCAACAAAGTTAATGTACAGCTGTCTCTGCCATTCTGAGCACTGCTCTATAATGTTCCTGAGGGCAAATATATGATCTGCACATCTTCTGTTCTTTCTGAAGCCCGCTTGTTCTTTCCTCAGTTTATGGTCAACTGCTTTTGAAATTCTCTGGATGATTATCCTGCCTAGTATTTTGTTGGGAACTGAGAGGAGGGTAATTCCTCTCCAGTTGTTGCAGTCTGCAAGGTCGCCCTTCTTGGGCAATATGACAATTGTTCCTTTACTCCACTCTGTTGGTGTTGTCTCAGTTTCCCAGACTTGTGCAAATAGTGGTTCTAATAGTTCTGCTGCTAGTTCAGGGTCTGTCTTGAATAGCTCAGCATTCAGATTGTCGTGACCAGGCGCTTTTCCATTTTTTAGCCCTTTGATAGCTGTGATAATTTCTTCTTTTCGTGGAATGTCTGTATTTACGTCTAAGTCACTTTCAGCCTCAGGAACATTCAGCTGAGTCTCTGGTGGTTCCTTATTCAGTGTTTCTCTGAAGTGCTCTGCCCACCTTGTTTCCTGCCCCTGTGCTGTGGTGATGAGATTTCCTTGCTTGTCTCTTACTAACGTTATGTTGTTTGCACCTCGTTTTCCACTGATAGCTTTAGTTATTTTATAAACTGTGCTTTGTTCATTTCTCAGTGCTGCCTCTTCTGTCTGTCTTGCAAGGTCATCCAGAAATGTCCTTTTGTTAGCACGGGTTTGACGTTTTACTTCCTTGTCCAGCTGACTGTACTGTTCACTATATATTGCCTTTAACCTGGGAGACTTAGCTTCTGTTTTCTTCCTTTTCATTTCCTTTCTCTTCGCTATGGTGTTTAGCGTTTCTGGTGTTATCCATTCTTGGCTCTTTCTTTCCTGGAATCCCAAGCATGACTTGCTGCTTTCTTTATATATTGTTGAGATGGTGTTGAATTTCTGGTCCACATCGTCGGTCTCTGTTCTTTCCTGGCTTTTGGTAATCAGATATCGTCTCTTTACGTCGACCACAAACGCTTTTCTGGTGAGGGGGTCCTTAAGTTTCGTGATGTTGTATCTTTTCTGTTTGACTGCAACTGGTCCAGCAGCTCTGAGTTTCACCTTCAGTCTTGCTACTACTAGGTGATGATCACTTCCCACATCTGCGCCTCTTCTTACTTTCACGTCTTGTAGTGCATGTCTCCATCTGCCATTGATCATTATGTGATCTATCTGGTTTTTGTCTCGTCCGTTTGGTGATTCCCATGTTAACTTGTGCACTTCTTTGTGTTGAAAAAGTGTTCCTCCGATGACCAGGTTGTTAATACTGCAGAAGCTTATTAATTTGTCCCCATTCTCATTTACTGTTCCACTGCCGCATTTCCCCATTACTCTTTCGTTATAATTATTGTGTGTTCCAACTTTCGCATTTAGGTCTCCCATTACTATAATAAGATCGTACCTGGGTACAGTTTCCATTTCCTTTTGTACCTGTTGATAGAACTCGTCCTTGATCTCTTCGTCGCTGTCATTTGTTGGTGCATAACATTGTATAATTGTGGTGTTGGTGAATCTCCCTCTCAGTCTTGCTCTTATTAGTCTGTTGTTAATGGGTTTCCATTCCAGTAGAGACCTTTCCATTCCTTTCTTAAGGATAATGGCACACCTTCGTTGTGCTGACCGTCCTCTCTACCAGAATAAAGTACTGTTTCCCCTGTAGCTGTTTTTATTCTCCCCATCCTGTCCATCTGCTCTCGCTTATTCCCAGGATATGTAGTTTGTAATTCCTCATCTCTGCTGTAATCTGTCTCAGCTTTCCTGCCTCGTTCATAGTTCTGACATTCCAAAAACCAATTCTGGTTTCGTGTTTTGCGGTCTGGGCATCCGTTTTCATGCCAGTGGCTTCCTTTCGGCTTTCACCACTGTCAGTCATACGAGCCTGAGACTCCGGATGTCCGTCCCGCATCAAAGTATTTCCATTTATTGCTGTTTCCGTAACGTGTGTGATTTTTTACACAGACAGGGGTGTCGGCCCTGTGCTAAAACCCCCAACCTGGAGGACCAGGGTACCAGCTTTTGTCTGACCCCTACCCACGCAGACCAGTCCAGCATGGTTGAACCTACCAGGAGTAAAACTCCCACTGGCATAGCTCTGGGGATTGTCAGGGTACACAAGCTGCCATACCGCTACAAGGTATAGGTACCATTGATGGCAGTCTTTTGGTAATAGTAGTTACTAAATAAGCAATATACATATTTTTAACATATTAGACGCATACTGATTTTCGTTGGTTAGATTTATGTTTCGAAGGAATGTCATCTATCCAGTTTTACTTTATTAATACTCTTTACTTATACACCGCCAAGTAGAAGAAAAAAGCAATTATCATGTATTATTGCCTTGGTTTTGCTGGCACATCCATTTCTCAATACATACAATACAGCATTATTTATATTTATATACGGGTTTTCCAATTTATTTTTTACCTGTCAGAACAAAATAGATTTAGTAACCTACAACCTAGTCTAGTTTGATCTGCGATCGTTAAAAATTCCCTCTTGGTCGAGGTTTTGTGACGAAATGGGACAAAGGATGGAGGGTGGTTAAAAAATGGCCAAAACTGTGTGACGTCATACTTGGACGACCCTAAACTACGGTAGAGGCATATCAGTAAATCTGATATGATTATTTCTTATTTTTAATATACTGTCAACTTCCTCTTTCCGGTTTAGTGGCAGCCATCTTGCTTCCCATGTGACTGGACTTAATATTAAGGGAGTTTTTTTCTCTTATTTTTATAGTTTCATGTTCTCTACTTAATTCTCATTTTCTTTCCCTCCTGTCTCTTGTTTGTCTGTCCCTGACGAAGGCCTTGTGGCCGCAACGTAGGTTTTTCTTGTCCTTCTCCTTGTAAGACGTATTACTATTTGTGTGGGTGTGTGTGTTTTTTTTTTTTTTTTTTTCATCAGTAAATCTAACAGCGTACTTCCCGGGATCAACAATCCTTTACTTCACGCTTTTTTCTCTTGTTTTTCTTCTTTGCGCAGCTCAAGAATTGTTTGACTTATTATACATTTTCTCCCGTGTTGTGTGACAAACTCTAAAATTTCGATCGTTTTTTTTTTTTTTTTGTTTTTTTTTTTTAATTAATGAAGAAAAATATCCCGTTCAACCTCTGATGGGTTATAATTAGGATATATATTGTTTTCACCTCCAAATAATATGAACAACTGCCGATATGAGAAAGTGGCATCACATTTGTCAAATCATTGTAAATAGGGACAATCACAATTATGCATATACGTTAAATAAATAAAATAAAATAAATTAATAAAAAATAAAATAAATAAAAAAATAAATAATTAAATTAAATTTATAAAAATTTAAAAAAAAAAACCCAACAAAATCAAGGAGACACTCTCAACAAGAATAATATTAAAGTGGAGGGGTGTAAAAGCCTGGTGGTTCCAGTTATATTACTGACTTTAACAGATATTTAATTGACTTACATCTGTCAAAAGTCATTTGCATTGTAAGAACAGCGTCAGACCTTCACATCCCCAGCCACTATATATTACCATGAGATTCATCTGCCCAATATCATTATATCACTAACATTCAGTGACTTATCGCTTTCGTAGTCAACAAATATACCATTTACCTTCATTTTGTTTGTTAATCCTCATTGTCACACACGGGCTGTCTAAGGCCTCAATTATTTGCAATACTATTATTGAAAGCCTCATTTACATTTCATAAAGCCTTGTTTGTTCATTGAATAATTGTGTAACGCCTCATGTGTTATAGGTTCATGTTAGTCGAAATACACGCTTCTATAGTGTGTCTTATTTTATTAATGTTCCCTCTGTTCGCTTCCCCCTTCTAAAAGTGTAAGTGTTCTACTGTTTTAAATTCACGAAAACTGCGCGTTTACTTCGGTGATATATTTATTTTTATTCATTTAAATAACATTCTATTTCTTACAAATGTTTTCTATCGGTGAATGTGCTACAAACACCGCGTTCAAAATAAACCAACGGGAGAAGTGATGGTGTTATTGCAAATGAGACTTTGCATCGACAACGATAATGCAACCCAAAGTACAAATGATTACAACCTTTTCTAAATACCTGCAATCTAATAATGTCTGTGAAATGTAATGTGTAGGTAATTAAATACACAGACACACACATGTAAACACTAAGTCTAATAATAATAATAATAAGCTCTATGATCAAATTAACCAACACTGGCTTTAGAAGTTTAGATTTTACAATTTTTTGAATTTATTTAGTCCTGAACCAAATGTTTCTTCTGGTCAGGACGTATGAAACAATATGTATTTATCAATAAAAGTGCATATATATATATTGAATAATCAAATGAAAATTTTATACATAATTATATTGTTACATTGGTTAATATTAATACTAACTACAGTGTCTTTGGAAAAACTAGCACTGGATGTCTAGTCTGGTGGTATCATCATGCCCAATCTCTGTATTATAATGTTCATTGTCCTTGAAATATGGACTGAGCTATAGTGTTTATACAATAGGATTTGGTTTATTTATTTATTGTATTTGTGGAATAGTTTGATGAATCCACAACAGGCCAGGTTTTCACTTATCTGGCCTGTGACGATGCAGTAAAGAATTCAAGTGGCCCACTCCTCACAGTAGCTGGAGTAAAATAGTAGGCTGCTTAGGCATCCACTCTTGTACTTCTACAAAGCATCTGGCACTAGCGTAGTGCCAGACCAGAAACTCTGAAACCAAAATTTATGCCATGTGTCAACACACTGCCTACTGCACGAATTTTATACACATAACAACGAAAAAACATTACAAAGATCGGGTCAGATCTCTCTGACCAACTCAGCACATCTCACCCAGGTGTTACCCAATAGCACCAGTTTCCCATGACTGCATTGCATCCGAAATATGTTCAATAGTTTCCTCTTCCATCCAATAAGGTGGGTGATATGTTCCCACTGATCTCAAATATAGATCTGTCTTCTATAGTCTTAGATATGTTTTCCTATATTATTTGTTTGTCTCTAGGCCCTGGACTGCTGCTGGGGACCTAGAGTAAGCACTCACTTGTCGTAATCATTTTTCATGACATGGCAGTATCAATCACTCAAAATATTAAAATAAAAAAGGTAAATGCTTTTTCCCTTACCACAATTCAAAATTGAATACACTGTTACGTTGTACTAGCAAAACTCAGCTGAGCTGCTGGCTAGAGTATGGCGTCCCACTGATAACATATAATATTTCCTGGGAATCACTCTTTTAGCATTAACGAACTGTGTAACTGGACAGTCTTCTACAAAATGGCACTAGCGGGCGTCTTTCTTTCCATAATATGAAAGCTTCTGTCCAATCAGCGGACTTCCCCTCTACCTTTCGAATATTCAAACTACAAATGTCCAATTTCGGTCCAGTCTCAGTCTAGTGTGTAGTATTTTTCTGTCGGTCTGTCCGTCCCAACTTGGCTTTTCCCAAAATTACACTTGTTTTTGGACGAAACTACAAGAAAAAAACTACACAAATTTTGTCTCCCCCTACTTCTAAGATTCTATGCTAAGTTATTTTTAGCTACTACCCTCCTACCCTGCCCCTAGTCCATCTGCAGTTTGTTTTTATGCGTTAGGCTCAAGGACGCGTCAAAATGTAACTTTAGTGAAAATATGCACAAAAAACTGTTTGCTAGTCTGTATTGAACAATACAGTCTTTCGTCAATATCTTCCGTGTTATATGTCCGTCTGTGTAATTAAAAGTATATTATTTCTCAGATTAAGATGGGCTATCAAACTAGCTAGTTTTTATTCTCCTAAACTTATTATTAAGAAAAAACCTACTTTTTTCAAGGTTAGTTTTGAAATTTGTTTTTGAACCTTCGGGCACGGCGTTTGCCGCTATATTCAAACTAAAACGACTAATTACCGTAAAAACGTCCAAGATACGTCTGTTTCTAACAAGAGCTAAGGTCGTTTTTTTCGTCCACTTTCTTACATTGTGTCAACTAGTGGCGTAATTTTTTCTTTAAAAACTACAAATTGCGTCTTTTAGACTTTAGATTCAAACACGTGTTCAGACCGTCACATTTTTTTCTTTTATCTCCGTTTCTACCCCGTCTAAAAGGATAAACCGTTTGTCTGCATGTTCTAACTAGTTAATGTTCAATGACCCTAGAAAACGCTGGCGTAGGTGAAGAAGCCTCGGCATATCTTGCCTATATTTTTATCCCTACATGTTATTTTACCTGTTATCTTTATAAATGGAGGAATTTTAACGTTGCATCACTGTAATTTCACCACACATCTCCCCACCTGAGAACATGCACTAATGCAAGTTCCAAAACCAGTGATACACATAGATAAAATTAACTCCTCACGCCTGCCAACTACTCTAATTTTGATCACAGGGGTGCCTACTGAGGAAATCTGCACCGACATTCTGTGACCCCGGGATATATTCAATATTAAACTGATATGGTTGCAACAATAAAGACCATCTTAACAATCTTGCATTTTCATGCTTGGCCTGAGATAAGAACACGAGAGGCTGGTGATCTGTCTGGACCACAAAAGTCCTACCATACAGATAGATTTGGAACTTTTTTATTGCCCAGATTAACGCTAAACATTCTTTTTCGCTTGTGGAATATCCTTGTTCCGCTTTGTTCAACTTGCGGCTTGCATAAGCGACTGGGTTCAGTTCCCCATTGGGTGAAGAGGACCTTTGCAACAGAGCCCCCAGGCCTACATTGCTTGCATCTGTTCTCACCACAAAGTCCTGAGTCAAATCAGGCAATTTGAGAATAGGCTTGCTAGTGAGTTTTTCCTTTAACTCTTGAAATGCCAATTCACATTGCGCTGACCAAACAATTTTATCTGGATTTCCCTTGCGAGTCAGATCAGTCAGAGGAGCACATATAGAGTTAAAATTTTTGATATATTTTTGGTAAAAACCCACATAACGACACGAATGATCGCACGTCTTTTTTTGTTTGCGGTCTAGGTGCTCTCTGCAGTTTTTCCAAGTTCTTGGGGTCAGGGGTCATGTTACCCTGATATACAGTATGTCCCAAGAATTCCAACTCTTTGCATCCAATACAACATTTTGTTGGTCTAGCAGTTAAGTTCGCTTCTCTGAGCCTATCAAATAACATATTCAGAGAGTTAATGTGTTCTTCAAATGTTTTCGTGGCGACGAGAATATCATCCATGAAATTTGTGATACATGGATTATTCAAGGGATCCAACAATTTGCGCATCATCCTAGAAAATACACTCGGAGCATTTTTCAATCCGAATGGTAGCATGTTGAATTCATAATGTCCTTCCGAGGTGCTAAAAGCTAAATAAGGTCTAACTTCAGGCTTCACTGGAATCTGGTAATAGCCTTTGCTAAGATCCACCTTCGAAAAGTATTTTGCCTTGTTCAATCTGGCAAATAACTGTTTTGTGTCCGGTAATGGATCCACTTGACCTTCTGTGACAGCATTCAGTTTCCTGTAATCTATGCACAGTCTATGTTCCCCAGACGGTTTCCTCAACAAAACTACACTGGAGCTAAAAGAAGATTCACTGTGAGAAATAATCCCTTCTTTCAACAAATAATCTATTTCCTCTTTCAATGCCTTCTCCTTAGCGAACGGAACAGAATAGGCTCTCATACAGATTGGGTTTGAGTCTACCAGCTTCATGTCATACTGTAGCAAATTTGTATGTCCTGGTTTATCTGTTAATACATCTGTATGTTCCTCCAGAACCTGTTGAACTCTCTCCCTCTGATTTTTAGTCAGGTGCTTACTGACTTTTACCTGTGCGGCTGTCTCACAGGGGTGTAATGGGTATTCATGTGAGGTGAGTGGTTCCTTTTTCATTTCAGTTGCGATAGCCAAGGTCAGTAAGGGGGTGCTTTCCTGGATTGGTCTGTCCAGATACTTCTTTAAAAGGTTTACATGATATATTTCTCCTTCCCCTTTTTGTCAATTTTATAGTTTGTTCTAGACACCTTCTCTAGAACCGTATATGGACCTTGCCATCCAATTTGCAACTTATTCTGGCTGCCGGGTAGTAGAAGAAGCACTTTCTCTCCCACAGCTAATTCTCTGTCCTTTGCTTTCCTATTAAAATACGCTGCATGTTTCTTCCTGGCTTGTCTCAAATTATCATTTGCCAGTTTCCATCCAGCTTTCAGACGAGTGGTCAGCTCGTTCACATATTGATATGATGAGGTAACAGTCTCTTCTGCTTTCTCATCTGTCCAGGTCCTTAATAATGCTTCTAATGGACCTTTTATTGGCCTCCCAAATAACAGGGTTGCGGGAGCCATCCCGGTTGAACTATGTGGTACTTCCCGATACGCAAACAACGCAGCGGGCAGAAATTGATCCCACATATCAGGTTTCTCATGTGCCAGCTTCCTCAGGATAGAAATGAGAGTCCCATTGAACCTCTCTACCTGGCCGTTCCCTTGTGGATGGTACGGACTACAATGAAAGTGTCTGGCTTGAAATAGCTTAAAAACTTCTTCCGTTAGTTTCCCCTTGAACTGTGAGCCATTATCAGTCAAGATTTGATGCGGGAATCCTAATCTTGTGAATATTGTAAGTAGTGCCTCTGCCACATGTTTCGAATCAATTGATGGCAGGGCTACCGCCTCTCCCCACATAGAACAAGTGTCCACCAGAGTAAGGATGTAACTGTTCCTCCTCTTGGTCCGAGTGAGAGGTCCCACAATATCCACTGCAACCCTCTCAAAAGGTGTTCCCACTATGGGCATTTCCCCTAGAGTTGCAGGAGCAGTCCAATGCTTTGGAGCTACCCTTTGACATTCTGGACAGGATTTGACATATCTTTTTATATCTTCCGTTATCCCTGGCCAGAAGTAATGACAAGCTATACGCTGTCCTGTGGCGCTGATCCCCATGTGACCACTGAAGGGAATCGCATGCCCTAGTTCCATCACTTTATCCCTATATGAAGTGGGAAGAACCAGCTGGTTGTGACCATTTGTTCCAGTTCCGGCCTTCCTGTATATCAATTTGTTCTTCATAAAATACTCTCCCTTGCTTGGAGGTGTGTGGCATTTGGGCAATTTTTTTAAAACATGGCTTGAGTGTCCTATCCTCAGCCTGCGCCTTCCTCATCTCTTCTGGATGAGCATTTATAGGTTCACCTTCTTCCTCCTTTGACTGTGACCTGGTCTGCACTGTCGCCATGATCACAGGTCTCTCGGGATTCCCCAAGAAGACGTATCTACACCCCAATATCAGAGGGTAGATTGGTTCATCTATCACTGCTGCTCTGATTTCTCCTTCCACATAGCGAGTTTTCACCGTTATCCTTGCGATGGGAAGTGTCATGAGTGGTATGTCCTTAGTCGCCCCTTGTATTTCCACTGTTTCTGTGGTATACTGACTTGGGTCCACTAGGCTAGCCTTCACAACTGAATCATAATCCAAACCTGTATCATATAGGCACCTTATGGTGACCCCATTACAAATAACATCCTCACAAACTGGGGGGTGATAAGGTTCCTGCTGTCCATTAGGATTAACCTTTAATCTCTGGTTCCCCGATTTCATTGCAGCAATGTTTGAAGGTTTCCTTTTACAAAATTCGGTGTTATGGTTGTCTTTCTTACACCATTTGCACCACCTCTTTCCTTGGTTAAAAGGTTTTCTTTCATTATATTTTTGGTCATTGAACTGTGAGTTTCTATCACGATAATCATTTCGTGGCCTATCAAAGTTTGTCCTACCTTTATTACCTTGTTCTCTGGTATCAAATTTATTAAAGTGCTGTGGGGCTTTAAAATTTTCTATATGTTTCTTTTTAGAGCCACTTACCTCTGCCTGGGCTGCCTGATACCTCTCAGCGACATTCAAAACCTCCCCCAACCTCTCTGCACCTTGTTCCATGAGAAATTTTCTCAGGTCTGGAGCCATGGACTCTCTTAATTGCTCTATCATGATCATTTCTTTGAGATCTTGGGTCTTCCCCAGAGCAGTCCATTTCTCCAAATAGGTTTCCAGTCTGGCAGAGAATTGGTGGTATGTCTCCCCAGACAAAAGTTTGGCATTTCTAAACTTCTTACGATAAAATTCACCATTCTTTTCATATCTCAATAACAAAGCCTGCTTTAGCATGTCATAATTGTCTTGGTCGTCTCTATTCATTTTAGCAAAAACTTCATAAGAAGTACCTCTAAGCCCCTGGGATAACTTAAGACTCCACCTCTCTCTCTCCAACCCATACGTAGTAGCCAATAGTTCAAATCTACTTAGGTACCCCTCTATGTCATCGTCTTTCTCAACAAAATGGTCTAAATGAAACCCCATAGCTGAGGTTGAGGCTCCCTGACTAGGCGTAGCATCTGAGGCAAAGGGGCTGGCACCATTTTCCGGAGCATGGCCTTGTAATTCCAGCTCCCTTAGTCGTAATTCGTGCTCCCTTTGCAATCTCCTATCTTCTGCTTCCCTTTCGGCAGTCAATCTCTCCCTTTCTTTCCTCTCTTTCTCTAATCTTTTTCCTCTGCTTCCCTTTCAGCTTTTTTTTCATCAAATTGGAGCCTTTTAATCTCCCTATCTGCCTCCAATGCCTTAGCCTCCTTGTCAGCCTCAATCTGCAGCCTCTTAAGTTCTTTATCAGCCTCAATTTGTAACCTCTTCTCTTCAGCTAACCTCCTATCTTCCCTTTCAATATACTTGTCACATTCTGAAGTTACATATTGAATTAAAACCTGACCATCCATGTTCATTTCCTTCGCCGTCAGCACAGCAGCCGATCTGAATTTGGCTAGATCTGCCATACTATATCACACAATTTAACAATGACTAAGGTAAATTATAAACTCTAATTACTAAGGTAATATACTAATTAATTAATTACCACTGGCTGTGAAGATTCATCAACTTTTATTTTCCACTTTTAATTTTAGGGACACTGTTAAATTTATACAACTTATGCCCCCAATAGTTTAATTCCCGGACCAGGAGACCCTAATATCTTTGATAAACCTAAATCCCGGACAAGAGCTACCCAATATTTGTAGTGGTTTTTGATGTTATTGCGTGGTTGCTATGTTACCTAGTGTACTGGATGAGGTCAGCTGTGAAGGCTCCTGAAGATAAAAGTTTATGTGAGTTACAGAATGCCTTTCTGCTACCACTTATGACCTCAAACAGACCTATTCTGCTATTATGTATGTTAGCTACGTTTAATGTCTAGGGTAATGAAATGTAATGTGTAGGTAATTAAATACACAGACACACACATGTAAACACTAAGTCTAATAATAATAATAATAAGCTCTATGATCAAATTAACTAACACTGGCTTTAGAAGTTTAGATTTTACAATTTTTTTTGAATTTATTTAGTCCTGAACCAAATGTTTCTTCTGGTCAGGACATATGAAACAATATGTATTTATCAATAAAAGTGCATATATATATTGAATAATCAAATGAAAATTGTATACATAATTATATTGTTACATTGGTTAATATTAATACTAACTACAGTGTCTTTGGAAAAAACTAGCACTGGATGTCTAGTCGGGTGGTGTCATCATGCCCAATCTCTGTATTATAATGTTCATTGTCCTTGAAATATGGACTGAGCTATAGTGTTTATACAATAGGATTTGGTTTATTTATTTATTGTATTTGTGGAATAGTTTGATGAATCCACAACAGGCCAGGTTTTCACTTATCTGGCCTGTGACGATGCAGTAAAGAATTCAAGTGGCCCACTCCTCACAGTAGCTGGAGTAAAATAGTAGGCTGCTTAGGCATCCACTCTTGTACTTCTACAAAGCATCTGGCACTAGCGTAGTGCCAGACCAGAAACTCTGAAACCAAAATTTGTGCCATGTGTCAACACATTGCCTACTGCACCAATTTATACACATAACAACGAAAAAACATTACAAAGATCGGGTCAGATCTCTCTGACCAACTCAGCACATCTCACCCAGGGGTTATCCAATAGCACCAGTTTCCCATGACTGCATTGCATCCGAAATATGTTCAATAGTTTCCTCTTCCATCCAATAAGGTGGGTGATATGTTCCCACTGATCTCAAATATAGATCTGTCTTCTATAGTCTTAGATATGTTTTCCTATATTATTTGTTTGTCTCTAGGCCCTGGACTGCTGCTGGGGACCTAGAGTAAGCACTCACTTGTCGTAATCATTTTTCAGGATATGGCAGTATCAATCACTCAAAATATTAAAATATAAAAGGTAAATGCTTTTTCCCTTACCACAATTCAAAATTGAATACACAGTTACGTTGTACTAGCAAAACTCAGCTGAGCTGCTGGCTAGATTATGGCGTCCCACTGATAACATATAATATTTCCTGGGAATCACTCTTTTAGCATTAACGAACTGTGTAACTGGACAGTCTTATACAAAATGGCACTAGCGGGCGTCTTTCTTTCCATAATATGAAAGCTTCTGTCCAATCAGCGGACTTCCCCTCTACCTTTCGAATATTCAAACTACAAATGTCCAATTTCGGTCCAGTCTCAGTCTAGTGTGTAGTATTTTTCTGTCGGTCTGTCCGTCCCAACTTGGCTTTTCCCAAAATTACACTTGTTTTTGGACGAAACTACAACACAAAACTACACAAATTTTGTCTCCCCCTACTTCTAAGATTCTATGCTAAGTTATTTTTAGCTACTATCCTCCTACTCTGCCTCTAGTCCATCTGCAGTTTGTTTTTATGTGTTAGGCTCAAGGACGCGTCAAAATGTAACTTTAGTGAAAATATGCACACAAAAATGTTCGCTAGTCTGTATTGAACAATACAGTCTTTCGTCAATATCTTCCGTGTTATCTGTCCGTCTGTGTAATTAAAAGTATATTATTTCTCAGATTAAGATGGGCTATCAAACTAGCTAGTTTTTATTCTCCTAAACTTATTATTAAGAAAAAACCTACTTTTTTCAAGGTTAGTTTTGAAATTTGTTTTTGAACCTTCGGGCACGGCGTTTGCCGCTATATTCAAACTAAACGACTAATTACCGTAAAAACGTCCAAGATACGTCTGTTTCTAACAAGAGCTAAGGTCGTTTTTTCGTCCACTTTCTTACATTGTGTCAACTAGTGGCGTAATTTTTTCTTTAAAAACTACAAATTGCGTCTTTTAGACTTTAGATTCAAACACGTGTTCAGACCGTCGCATTTTTTTCTTTTATCTCCGTTTCTACCCCGTCTAAAAGGATAAACCGTTTGTCTGCATGTTCTAACTAGTTAATATTCAATGACCCTAGAAAACGCTGGCGTAGGTGAAGAAGCCTCGGCATATCTTGCCTATATTTTTATCCCTACATGTTATTTTACCTGTTATCTTTATAATTGGAGGAATTTTAACGTTGCATCACTGTAATTTCACCACATCTGTCTGTTTGTTTGTTCGTCTATCTATTTAATTCCTCTATTTAAACGAACCTGTATACCCGTCACAACAACAACGGGGGAAGAAGGAAAGACAACATCTTAAACTTTCAACGTCTGCAGCAAATGTATATAATTAAACAGTAAAAATGTGACAAATTACTAGCTCTTTAACCACTACATCTTTTATAAATGCACGGTTATCTTTAAAATGTGTGTCTTGATAACCTCTGTCCTGAACATATACTTTAAGATTGTCGGGATTCCTTCCTCACGCGAGCGCTATATAAAGTTGACCATGAGCAAAGGCTGCTTCTGATAGGTATACACCTACGTAACCAAATGATTGTCACTGTCCTTTGTCGACTTTCATGGTGTTGCGGTTTGTCTCCCTTGATCCGCCGTAGTGGTCCTTGAATGGCCCGACAGGTGGAGTAAAATGGAGAGGTTTTTCAAAGGTAGCAACCTTCGCTCAAGATTACTCTTGGTAATGATGTAAATAGGAGGATGTTGCTCATATTTCAGGGAGTCTCAAAGGGATTTCTAGGATGGCAAGTATAACAGCTGCGTTTGCTAAGTTTTTTCTAAACTTTGTATCCCCCGGCCTCTTCAGTGAGATATATATTTATTTGACTTGAATTTATTGAGCCCCCAGCCGAGTGTAATTCATTCAGTATGATAAATCTATTAGCTCTGTATATATGTATTTTGTTTTTAAATGATGAGTCTTATGGGTGCAACCTTCACTTTCAATCAACCGAGTTATCAACTCCAAGAAAAGATATACATATGCATATATATATATATATATATATATATATATATATATATATATATATATATATATATATATATATATATATATATATATATACACATATTGTAACGAAATAATTTACGGGTTGAAAGTACTGATCACCGTGTAAGGGTTAAGGAGTATGCCTGAGTTATTTTGACTGACAGCGAGATTGAGAGAAACCCCGTGCAAGGAATGCGAGCGGTGAACGGTCAGAAGGAGGGCCGTGAGATTTGTAGGGAGATGGCTTGCAGATTTGGTACTGGATGGAGTGTTGTGTGATAGCTTGTTCATCGGTTTGGAATTGTAATGGAATTGTGACGAGAAAGTCCGGCCATTGGTTATTGCGTGTTGGGAAGTCGTGCACCATTATTATGATTGTATTTTCCATAAAAAGGATTTGTCACTGTTAAGGTATCGAGAAATTGCCCGAATTCTTTCGTTGTCTAGGGTCCATTGGTGTTAATAAAGATGTGAAAGTTCTTTTATCTTGATTTGGTTTATATTGTTGAATATTATGGAAGCCACCCTTCGTATCTAAACCTTTTCATGTCAAAACTTCAAATACTGAATAAGGTTACCAACTGTTGGAACGAACCTTGAATGATTGGATAAACGTCTGGGCTTAGACGATTTGGCAACAGTTTAATAATCAGTAAGTACAAATTCACAACGTCACAATTACGAATATGGCATGAATGCTCGCTCTCTGTTTCGATGTTCATACAGTGTCATTCAACTTTTCCATTATTTATACCTTTATAATATCATTCATTAATTGCATTTTTCATCGGGGTATTTAGCGTCCCGGCATAACAAAAGTTCACTATATTTTTCCATTAACATCGGGGGATTAAGCGTCCCGGTACATCAAATATTCACACATCATATTTATATCAATCCCTTGACTTCGGGGTATGTTGCGTCCCGGTATAACAAATATTCATTTTATTCGTTTTTAATAATCCTTTTGACCTCGGGGAATGGGGTGTCCCGGTATAACAAATGTTCAATTATATTTACTCATATAATTTTATTATGACACATTCATTTCTCATGGGAATTATCATCCTGTATTAACTTTATTTATAATTCCGGCATAATCTTATGCCTATCATTTAAAGCATATAGCTTACCAACATCCTCTGAATATTTGTTGAATACATAATCTTGTACACAGGCTGACACACAAGTCATTTAGACACACAGCTTGACGCTATGGCGTCACATTGTCAATACAGCAATAGACGGTATACAGCATTACAATGATGAGTCAGATGCATGTTATATTTCATAGTGCTGTAAATGTAGTCAGGTGAAAAACTCCATCCTTTTCTATAACAGCCAGGAGATAACCAGATGTATGAGATCAGTTCACTCTCCTTAATCTGACTTCAGCAAGACGGACACGTCTGCCGAAGTATAAATAATGTCCTCAAAAATATCCTCTAGATAACAAAGGTTTTTTCAAACCTAGTTCAGGTAACCAAGTAGCAAGTAATAGTCCTTGGGACCTGCATCAACCGATGCAGCACAATACAGCGACATGTGAGCTGGGAAAACATCTCGTGACGACGACTTTCGAAGACAGGCTATGAACCAGAAATCGCTCACGACCAAAAATCGATAGAGTTAATGAAAATGTTAATTTACCTTGCCTTCAGGAAATACACAGAAATATTATGCCTCCCGACATGTGGGAAACACTAGAGGTATCATCTCGAATAAACGAAATATCCATAAGAGGACTTTCACATTCCTGACAGAACAAAAATAGCGGAGATCCCCTCTTCAACGAGGCATATCTTTCGCCATTCAAATCGCTCACTCCACTAGTGGTGGGCGGAAACCGATCGACCAAGAAGCAAGACAAGTCATGCGCAGTCCAGCGCAAAATGACCACAGCTCAAAACTTAACTGCATTCAATACCAACGCGAGAAGACAAATGCTTACCGAGAAAAGTAACTATAAATTTCAAGCAGTTGTTGCCCTTGCGTTATAAAATAGATATTGTAATAAAATGATGTTGCGAGAATTTATCACGCAACATATCACCACCTCCTCCCGATTAAAAAAAAAATGTGGAACATATTTTTTTTTTTTAAAATATCAAAGAGCATGCGATAAGCGGCTCAAAACGCACGAATTATGCGCTGATAATTAATTAAATTGCCTAACATGAGGCTAAATATAGAGTGTCTGGTGAGGATATACCTCAACAGAAAAATAAATATGTCTCAAAAAAATATTCACATCGGGGAGGTGTCACCAACACACATCACGTTAGCATGTAAACACAATATACGTATGCAAGTTACCATAATCATCATTAAACAGCATACTCTAATATTGTCTTTAAAAATGGATGTACAAATCTGATAGGAAAATTTAAATAGTACATTATTTGACATGTAATGACATAAGTACATAGTAAAGTTAAACTACATGACGATCCAGGACATATGCTCTGGTATTCCGAGGGTAAGTACACAATCTAGAACTCGTCATGCTTGATACTAGTAAGGTAAGTCCTCAGCTCAACAATGACATTCTGAGAAAGTACAAGCAATATAATGCTAATTAATAACTAATATGCTTCATAAGGTACAATACATTATTAATAATTGTGGCTGTTTAGTAAACTAACGGCCCTTATATTAACTACTCAGTCCTCCTCTATCATCTTAAAAACGAACAGAAGAAGATGACAACAAAGCACGATAGTGTGTACATATAAAGTGAGTACAGATGTGCTAATCTATTGTAGTAATATAGGTGTGTTATGACTCTGTAATATATAGGAATATAGGACAGAAGTATTAGTTAGAGTCATGTGGGCATCTAGACAAAATGTCAGCCATCACATTATCCGCACCACGGATAGCTCGTACCGTGAAGTGAAAAGGTTGAAGAGCTATAGCATATCGAGTGGATCTCGAACTCTTCAAATTCTTAGTCTGAATAGCTGTAAGAGCTTTCTGATCAGTCTCTAGAATGAAATGTGCGCCCAGGAGGAATCTTTGTAGCTTTAGAATTGACCAAACCATCGCTAACAACTCACGGTCTAAAACCGAGTAGTTCCTCTCTGCCGCATTTAGTTTTCTAGAAATGTACATAACAGGATGCAGAGTATTTGCATATTCTTGCATCAGTGCTGCTCCAATCCCAGTGGATGAAGCATCACTTCGAAGAACAAAAGTCCTATCAAGAGTAGGTAATCTTAAGATGGGAGGAGAAGAAAATATATTCTTGATTTGGTCTAATGAAGATTGGCATTCTTCAGACCAACGGACCAGATTAGGCGAACCTTTCTTCAACAATGTTGAGAGAGGTGCCATGATCGAAGATAAATTTGGAATAAATCTCCCATAAAATTGAATTAAACCTAAGAGACTCCTAACTTGTTTCTTCGTTTTAGGAACAGAGATGTTCAGTATTTTTGAAGTATTGTGGTCTTCTGTCTTCAAGAGACCATGACCAACACGATGACCCAGGAAAGAGATTTCACCAAAACCAACAAAAGCTTTAGAAGGTTTCGCTGTCAAATTATTCTCACGTAGAGTGGACAGTAAGTCATATAACCCTAAATAGTGATCTTCCCAGGTATCACTGAAGAGACAGATGTCATCTAAGTATGCGATGACATCCGAACGATGTGACAGAATTCGACGCATCATGCGAACGAAAGTGGCAGGGGCGTTCATGAGACCAAAAGGCATAACATTCCATTGAAATAGACCCCTAGGTGTAGAAAAAGCAGTAAGAGGTTTGGCATGCTCTGCTAAAGGCACTTGCCAATAACCTTTAGACAAGTCAAGTTTAGTGAAGAATCTAGAATTAGAAAGTCTAATCAGTAGATCTTCTAACAAAGGCATCGGTTCAGCATCGAACTTTGTGACCTGATTCAATTTGCGATAATCAACACAAATTCGTATGTTCTTATCCTTCTTCCGGACAATAACCATGGAAGAAGAATATGGTGAAGTCGATGGTTCAATTATATTTAATTGAATCATTTCATCCAATTCCTTTTCCACTTGCGACTGAAAGTGTATAGGAATAGGATACGGCCTAACCCTAATTGGATTATTGTCGGTAAGAATTATGTCATGTTCTATGACATCTGTGTGTCCAGGAATGTCAGTGAGAACATCCTGAAATGTTTGTAACATCGACGAGACTTGTCGATGTTCGTCACCAGAAAGATTAGGAGAAACAGAAACGTTTTTCCAAGATTCCGTGGAATGTAATGGAACCACCGGAAGGGGAAGATTGACATCAGAGAAGGTAGCTTCCTCATCCTGTATGACAGACAGGGATGAATAATGACCGTGAGGTGCAGGAGCATCATCCGTTGCCTGGAAAATAGGCAGCAAATAGTCCGGACGTTCGTGAAATTCCGAAAGCATGTTTATGTGGAAAGTTTTATGCTTTCCATCGATATCGACCACATAGTCAACATCGGAAATCCGAGAGACTATTGCATACGGACCTTTCCATGCAATAAGAAGTCTATTTTCCCTACTGGGGAGTAGGACGAATGATTTGTCACCTGGACAAAGTTGTCGTAGACATCTATTCTTGTTAGCAAACTGTCTTGCCTTCTCTTTAGCAATTTCTGATGAAGCAGTTGCTAGCTTACATGCCTCAATGATCTTTTGTCTAAGAGCAATGACATACTCATATGAGGATTGAGTTTCATCGCTAATATCATCGGCAGTGATGAGATCGTGTAATAAAGACATAGGGCCACGCGGACGCGCGCCAAAGACAAGTTCGAAGGGAGAAAATCCTGTGTGTTCATTAGGGACTTCTCTATAGGCAAAGAGAGCCGCGGGTAAAACCCTGTCCCAATCTTGAGGATGATCTTCAGTTATCTTACCAAGCAAAGTCTTGAGCGTTCTATTAAGACGCTCAACTAACCCATTAGACATAGGATGGTAGATACTACTGAGAGATCGTTCAATATGTAAGGTAGACATTACCTGTGACATAGTGTCAGATATGAGTTGAGTGCCATGGTCTGATAATATTTCTCTGGGGAACCCCAAGCGAGAAAATATCAACCAAAGAGCATCTGCGATATCTGTAGTAGATATGCTCTTAAGAGGAATAGCCTCTGGCCAACGTGTGCACATATCGACACATGTAAGGATAAACTGATGTCCTCTGGCCGACTTGACCTTAAAAGGGCCAATAATATCTATGGCCATTTTCTGAAACGGCCGAATAGGAATGTCAGCAGCCTGGATAGGCGCAGCATGTCGTGGTCCTCTAGATTTGACCTCCTGACATACCTTGCATGATCGGCAGTAAATACGAATGTCCTTATTGACAAAAGGCCAAAAGAAAGCCGCAAGGACTCTCGACTTCGTACGGGAAAAACCCATATGTCCAGCACATTGCGAGTCATGAGCATGTTGTAATATTTGCACTCTCATGCTCTTGGGAACAAGAATTTGCGAATGTGCCGACGTAGTCGAATCTTGTACCATACGTACAAGTACGCCGTTTCTCATTGCAATCCAAGATTTTCTATTTGTATCCTGATTCGGATCACCTTTCTTCGCAAGAACGAAGAATTTTTTTAAAGAAGGATCTTCTTCTTGCAATTTTATGAAAGAGTCACGAGTGATTACTAAG
This sequence comes from Oreohelix idahoensis, assembly GCA_024509875.1. Classification (NCBI taxonomy): domain Eukaryota; kingdom Metazoa; phylum Mollusca; class Gastropoda; order Stylommatophora; family Oreohelicidae; genus Oreohelix; species Oreohelix idahoensis. Next base: position 127,098 of record JAMPIV010004904.1, read on the forward strand.
TGACTATCTTGGCTATCAACTTCATTATCACTATTCAGTGAAGTTTCGGGTGTTTGTAGAGCTTGTGCTCTTGTAACTACTGCATTTGTAGCTTGCATGTTATTATCTTCCCAAGCAGCAATCTGCTGTGGGGTACACTCCCTCACTCCGTGAATACGACCAATAATAAGGTCCGCAATAGGATTAGGTAAGAGACAAGCATGCACATCTCCAGTAAAGAAAGGAGTGGCAATGCGAATTACAGCAGTAGGATATTTTTCTAGAGTGCCGCCAAATGTGACACATTTAATAACCCTTCCTGTAGCACAAGATGGATCTACAAGCGATTGTCTAACACCAATTGTGGTGCATCCGGAATCGAAAAGTAGTGAGACCGGAGTATCATTAACAAGACCCTTATGTAGAATTAAAGAACCCCTCCCGTCATGCGCAACAGCAGCAGGAAGAGCGGGAAGTGGGTGACCACAACTCAAAGTAGTTATGGTACCCGGTTCGAATAAAGTACTGCATTGGGGGCATTTGTTTGCTCTCTCAAAGTCAAAAGCAGAACCAGTGACAGCGTCAAAGTTTTTATTATCAACAACATGATTACAGGCTCCCTCAGTTTCCTGTTGTACAGCATTAGCCTGCTGATATCTCTTTTTTTGTGTTGAGATCTACCCCGACTATTATTACCTCTGAAGTTATCAGAGTTATTATTATCTCTGCAGTTATTATTGTCTCTATTGTAATTGTTATCCTGGTTCGAATTCCAGTTTCCACGATTACTATCATGTTCACATTGATGCGAACATCTATTTGTTTGGTTCTGAGGTCTTCGGCAGGAATAACCTCTATTACCATATCCTCTTTTGAAATGCCTATAATTATTAGGGTGATAGTAACGACCACTATCAGGTTGTCTCCAATTCTTCAAAGAAGAATCACCATGAAATTGGTTTCCATGATTTTGACAGAAATTACCGCTACTCTTTCTATCAAAATTTTGTTGGAATCTACGAGCAAAGTTTTGACCATACGGAGCTGCCGAAGCAACTGGTAAACCTTCTTTCACCTTAGAGTTACCCATGGTTATGTGTGGGTGTGCCGTTACGTATTGGCAACAGAAATCTTCCATTTCTTTTATTGTTTTAGGTTTACGTTCATGAAGGAAAGCAAGGAAAGACTCATTGACAGACGACATGACTTTGTCTCTAAGTATTAAGTCCATAAGTCCTTCATAAGTTTTTTCCGTCTTAGATAGTTCAACCCATCGTGAGAAAGTAATGCGTATTCTTGCAATAAACTCGGAGAATTCAACTCCATTTTCAGGTAACATGTTTTTAAATTGTAGACGATAGCCGTATTCGTTAAGCTGATATTTCTTTAACAAAGCGGCCCTGACAACCTCATAATTGTTCTTGTCAGGTTCATCCACCATATTTAATATACTTAGAGCTTTACCTGTCAGTATCCCTGATAACTGATAAACATATTTTGCTTTGTCTATGTTATGAGCTGTACATGCTTGTTCAAATCTGTCCAGATAGAACATTATGTCATCACTGGAAGGACTAAATGTTGGTAACTTAATCTTAAAAGTATCATTATTAGCCTTACCAGAAGATGAACCCTTGTTTGAATCATTACCATTACTCATGTTCATCAATTTCAATTTTTCCAACTCTAAAGCTAAGACCTTTTCTTCATGTTCCATTTTTGCTTTCTCTTTCCTCTCATCAGACTCTCTCTGTAATCTTCTCTCCTCAGCCTGAGCCTCTATTTGAAGTCTTTCAGCTTCTTTCTCAAGTCTTTTATTCTCAGCCTCTTTTTCAAGTCTTTTATTTTCAGCCTCTTTTTCAAGTCTTTTATTTTCAGCCTCTTTTTCAAGTCTTTTATTTTCAGCCTCTAGCTGGAGTTTTCTTTCCTCAGCTTCTGATTCCCTTTTTTGTTTTTCCATTTCCATTTGGAATCTTTTTTCATCCACCTGCATCTGCAGTTTCTTTTGTTCAGCTTCCATATGCAGTTTCTTTTGTTCAGCTTCCATTGCTTTATCATATCGAGCAGTTGCAAATTCTTCTAACTTATCACCAGTCTTCCCAAGCAATTTACCCTGCTCAATAAAGTGCTCAAATGTAGACATGTTGTCTAACATATGCGTCCAAAACCTGAAATAATTAACTAATTTATTTCAAACCTAAGTGTAACAAGTCTTAATTAAGCACTTGTATATTCACATCACCTTATATTATCCCAGTCTCTGTGGGAAACAAGTCTCCAATCAAAGAACTTGTATATGAAATATCACCAATCAATTCTTGATCATAAGTGCACTTCTCATTCAATAGTGCACAACACTATTCATCATTCATTTATCATCAGTGTAGTAGTAACAGTGCATTAGCATAGCCCATTAACTAATTACTATAACTGTAAACAATGACTATGTAAACACATGCAGAATGTAAACATTGAAAATGTAAACAATGCAAACAATGTAAACAATAACAATGTAAACAATAACAAAGATCAGCAACAATACAAAAACGTTCGCAGAAATCAACTAAAAATAAAGCAGAAATTAATGAAATATCACAAAAAATGTGACGATATCTACGATAGAATTAAACAAAATACATGACACCACAGTGTATAAACAAAAATGTTGTATGAAACTAAATTATAGACAAGAGTAGGCTAACAAATACAAACAAATCAAAACAAAACTAAAGAATGCGAAATAATAACGAAAACAATATTAAAACATGTCATCACAGCTAACATAAATAGCAACAGAAGTCGCTTAGCAAATTCCAGTATCGGAAATTTGCAAACCCTACAGAAAACGCTCACAATAGACGACCTCTATGACGTGGCATAATCTAACGGAGACACCACCCAACCGAGAACCCGCTGAAATATAAACATATAAATATACGAATAACATATAAACATATAACATAAAGAATGAGATGATACACAGAAGACTCAGCAGAAGTATAAGGGCACAGTTTACATACAAACAGGCCACTTAACTTATAGGCTTCCAATCGTAGAACAGCAGAAAAAACGGATGTCAATCAACGTCCTAAAGAGCGAAGCTCCAACGATGATGGCACATCTGAACTGCTTCCACTGCTAACACGATGGTACTTGAGCTTCTGAAATACTGTATGTTGAGTTGTTTCGGCACTTGACCTTCTAATCCAAAAGTAAGTTGATGGAAATCGGTACTTGGCCTTCTTCAGAAAACAACCCGTTTCAACCGGCACTTGACCTTCACAAAAACGACAGCACTGGAACCTTGACAGCAGCAACTTGCTTGACTTGCGTAAAAGATAACAGCAGTCCGAGTTATCCGGCAACATGTAACAACGCCGGGTACTGTCAAATTCTTGTTTCCGTCAAAAAGTTGAAATTTTGACTTTTACCGGGCAACGCCGAGTACTTTGAAAATTTTGAAGATGTTGACTGTCTTGAAGAATGTTAATTTCTTGAAGGATGTTGATGAATTCTTGTTCAAAATGAAGTGGGTAAGGGACCCCGTGTTTGCTGGTACCAGATCAACCCAGCTTATGGCCACCAAATGATGCGTGGTGCCATATGATGATGGATGGTATCCGCATGTCTGGTTTTGTGTAGTGTGCAGATGTGTTCAGTCAAAACAATGTTCATACAAAAATAACAGGGCAATCCACATAGGACGTCAGTAAACTCACGACGTATAAAGTCAATGATTCTTGAAACAGCCGTTGACGTTTTTCTTCATTATTTATTGTGGACGCCACAGTGACAAAATGGTTACGCGAATATGTAGACACATCAAACAGTCATTATCACAGCAACATTCAATACAGCAATAGACGGTAGACAGCATTACAATGATGAGTCAGATGCATGTTATATTTCATAGTGCTGTAAATGTAGTCAGGTGAAAAACTCCATCCTTTTCTATAACAGCCAGGAGATAACCAGATGTATGAGATCAGTTCACTCTCCTTAATCTGACTTCAGCAAGACGGACACGTCTGCCGAAGTATAAATAATGTCCTCAAAAATATCCTCTAGATAACAAAGGTTTTTCAACCTAGTTCAGGTAACCAAGTAGCAAGTAATAGTCCTTGGGACCTGCATCAACCGATGCAGCACAATACAGCGACATGTGAGCTGGGAAAACATCTCGTGACGACGACTTTCGAAGACAGGCTATGAACCAGAAATCGCTCACGACCAAAAATCGATAGAGTTAATGAAAATGTTAATTTACCTTGCCTTCAGGAAATACACAGAAATATTATGCCTCCCGACATGTGGGAAACACTAGAGGTATCATCTCGAATAAACGAAATATCCATAAGAGGACTTTCACATTCCTGACAGAACAAAAATAGCGGAGATCCCCTCTTCAACGAGGCATCTCTTTCGCCATTCAAATCGCTCACTCCACTAGTGGTGGGCGGAAACCGATCGACCAAGAAGCAAGACAAGTCATGCGCAGTCCAGCGCAAAATGACCACAGCTCAAAACTTAACTGCATTCAATACCAACGCGAGAAGACAAATGCTTACCGAGAAAAGTAACTATAAATTTCAAGCAGTTGTTGCCCTTGCGTTATAAAATAGATATTGTAATAAAATGATGTTGCGAGAATTTATCACGCAACACACATCCTTAAATGTTATAGCTGTTCTTGGGTAATTTTGGGTTGCTGATTCCAAAAATGTAATCAGATTTTTTCTATCAGCTCTACTTTTTGAGATAACTAAGAATGACCATATTAGTAGGGCAATTGTTATGTACAATCCTAGAGTTAGGTGCTATCAGTGGCATTTTAACTTTAGTCTGCATTCATATTATATGTAATTTCTGTGCATATATTACCAAAACTGTAATAAAACTTTATCACTAGCACTTGTTTAGTCAACACGCAAAAAGGATCTTTTCGAGGACTTCCTGGAATGTGATATGCCCGGACAGTCACGCTTAAGGGTCCAACAGTAATCTGCCATCATGTGGGCATCCCAAAGTCCCTGGTATCTCTCTTCCATTGTTTTTATATCTTGGTGAAATCTTTCACCTTGCTCCTCACTAAAGTCGCCAAGATTCTCCGGAAATAAATGTAAATGGTTATGGAGGTAGTGCAATTTTATGCTCATGTTGCATCCAAGTTCACAAAACCTCGACAGCATGTTTCCAACTAATTCAGAATAATTGTCTGCTTTAAAGTTACCCAGAAAGTTTTGCACAACTAAACAAATGATGACCAGGCTGTGGACTCTGTTTTGTTCATAGAATCAATAAAATTTGGATCGTTTATTAACTTTCTAATTTGAGGTCCATCAAAAATTCCAGCTTTAAGTTTGTCTATGCTCAATTCTGTAAACTTTCTGCATAAGTAATTAAAACAGGTACCATATTTGTTCAGTGCCTTAACAAATTGCTTCATCAAGCCAAGCTTTATATGTAATGGTGGCAGTAGAACTCTTTTTCGATCAATGAGAGGCTTATTGACAATATTTTTTTCTCCAACTTTAAATTCATCCCTCAACGGCCACTGTTTCTTTGTTCAGTGCATATCTTTTGCCCTGCTATCCCACAAACATATAAAGCATGGATATTTGGTGAATCCCATTTACGTGCAAACTTTACGTGCAGTGTTGGGCAGAGCAACCTAACCTTTGAGGTGAAGACAGGACTACGACAGGGATGCCCCTTATCAACCACTCTATTTTTAACAGTCATAGACTGGGTGATGCATGCGCCAGACAACAGAGGGCAGTCCAAGAGGAATAAGATGGACAACATTTTCTACATTGGAAGATCTGGAATATGCAGATGACATTGCACTACTAGCACATTCAAATCAACACATCCAGGAAAAAACGGATAGACTTAATAAGTTTAGCCAGCAGGTGGGCTTGAACATCAATTTAAAGAAGTCTGAGGTCATGACGCTCAATGTAAGCAACCCTGAGCCCATATCAGTAAGGAATAAGCAATTGGTACAGACAGATACCTTCGCATACCTAGGAAGCATAGTAACACCAGACGGCGGGGCAGGCAAAGACATCAACATCAGAATGAATAAGGCAAGAACAGCCTTCTTTAGCCTAAACATCATCTGGAAGTCCTCCTAATACAGCACAAGCACAAAATTAAGATTATATCAGAGCTGTGTGCTTTCTGTGCTTCTCTATGGTGCGGAATGCTGGAGAGTTACAGAGAAGGAAATGTCGAAATTGTCCTCTTTTCACACAACATGCCTAAGAAAAATTCACTTAATCTTTTGGCCGAATACCATCACTAACCAAGATCTGCTTACGCGTACCAAGCAAGAGGAGATGCACACCATCATAGCTGGCAGACGCTGGAACTGGGTTGGTCATGTCCTCAGAAGAGACTCCGATGACATCACAAGAACAGCTATGCTTTGGACCCCTGAAGGAAAACGAAAAAGAGGCCGACCAAAAACAACCTGGCGGAGGACTGTGGAGGCTGAGATGCAAAGAATGAACCAGAGTTGGGACACTGTACGAAGGATGGCCACCGACCGAGCAAAGTGGAATCAATTTGTTGTTGCCCTACAAGACGCCACCAGGCGTGATGGCCACTGACTGCTTTGACGGTCGGCGGCTAAGGATCAAAGAAAGAAGAAGATTTGTTGGCCAAGCAAGACGTTCATCATTTTAAGATCTACACAAACCATCCAGTTATGTTCTAAATACTTCAATTTTTTCCAGAACTGTGCTTATTGTAGCATACTCCTCCTTCATTGTAGTAGAATGAGCAATTGGAATTGAGCCATATTTGTTACCATTGTGTAAGAGAACACCCTTCAAACTTCTTTTAGAGCTGTCAATGAAAAGTCGCCACTCATCTGGTGTATAACGTACACCCATTTTGTTAATAAGACCTCCTACATTAGTACAAAACACAAGGTTTTCTTTACAAAAGAATGGAATAAAACCTTGCTCTCTGCTGCGATAAAAAGTAACCTTTGTTTCAGCAGTCAGTAATTTTTTTTCTTTCAATCTTGAAGCCAAAAGTTCTGAAGATTCCTTGGAAAGATATAGATCTCGGATTAGATCATTTAGTTCAATCTGGTCGAAGCGCTGAGCATCTGAAAAATCATCTTCGAAATCACTATCACTGTCACTTGTCGTTCCACATGCCACTGCTGTCTCATCTTCTAACAGGGAATCCGAAATCTGACTGAAAGTTGGAATTGGTATGTCATCTCCGTGTGGAACAGGTCGCCAAGCAGAATCTAAATCTGGATATTTCCACTTTTTGTGATTTTTTCCATTAATTCCCTTAATATTCACAACACAGAAATAACAGTCATCATAGTGGTTCTTTGGCTCTCTCCAAACCATTGGAATTCCAAATTTTAAACATTTTATTTTCCCACAAGTCCACTGTCGCAGGTGTTCAACACATGTTTTGCAAACAATATGAGGAGCCCAAGACTTGTCCTGGTCACCTAGTTTTACTTTAAAGTAAGCAAAGTATGCCTTTTTCACAAAAACAGTAATATGCTTCCTATGTTCTTCTTTGAAAGTGTACTCTCTACAAATATAACAAAATAAATGCGGGGAAAGAAAACATGCTCTTCTTGAAGATGATGCCATTCTCTGTTAGAAGTGTAATAAAATAAGTAGCATACTAACATGCATGCAGTGGCTTAAAATCTAAAAAAGGCAATTCTGGGAAGATTCTAGGAAAACTGAAACTGAGAGTAAACAAGCAGTTTTCTTTTGTAAAGGATAGAGTATTTAGGCTTTCTAAATTAATATCCACACTTTTCTATGATGAAGGAAAACCAACTACTCAGGACAGAAGTAGTATTAAGTTGAATGCGTTACAAAAAACGATAAATGAGCTTCAGGGTGAAAAGAAAGCTCTTACTGATGAGTTACAGCAAATGACAATGCAGTATGCGAAGAAGTTGTCAGCAATGAATGTTGAAAATACTGTAGTCACGAGTAAGGTGACGGAGTTGATAGAAGATAATGAGAAATTAAAAGTTCAGGCCAAGGAAATTGAGAAGTCTGATACAGAAACGATTCAGGATTTAAGGAGTGAGGTGGATTTTTTACAAAATATTGCTATAGGAAAGAATACAGAGATAATTAATGAGCTTAAAAATAGCTATGATAGTAAGATTGAGGCGCTTCAACTGGAATTGACACAGTTGAGAGCGAATAAGGAATTGTTTAACGTTTCTCTTAGTCTGAAGAGAAAGTTAGAGGATGAAGTAATCTCATTAAAACAGTTGGTGGATAACCAGAAGGATAAGGTGAACTCTTCCACGCTTGATTTAAAACTACTGTGGAAGATAATAGAAACTTTAGCTCTTCCTTGTGAGAATAAATTAGGACAATCTCAACTGGAAAAGGAGAAAAAGGAGCTGGAAGATGAGATGAGCTCAATTAAAAACAAATATCTATGTAAGGAACAGGCTCTTATTAGAGAGCTGGAACAAGTCAAAATGAACTATGAGAAGTTGAAGTCAGATTTTGTAGAAATGGAAAAACGAAAATTAGAAGCTGAAGAGAGAAAGCAGATGCAAGCTGAAGAAAATATGAACTTGCATGAGAGAGTCTTAGCTATGGAGCTGGAGAAAATAAAAGTAGTGAATGAGAACGATATGGTTTTCCCTGAAAAGATTGATGAACTTATGACTATAGATAATAGTGCTATGGAAGCACTCAAACTTGAGCATGTTCAGGAGAAGGCTAAGGTTTTATAAACTTCATCTCAGAAGGAAAAATTGAGATTGGATCTAAGAGATAGAGTTGTTAAAGAAAAGACTCTTACTTCTGAGTTACACGACTTGAGAGTAGATTTCAACAGGCTTCAGGTTAGAGTCAACGAGAGAATTCATAAAGCTGTTGCTAGAGAGAAAGTTGTTGCAGAAGTAGAAATTGAAAAACTTCGTATCAGAATTGATGGATTGTTAGATATTGTTTTGAACAACAAGATGTTGTCTACTACCAAGTGTTACCAACAGATTACTGGTGACAATGTATATATTTATTATAATATTTATCTGTCGGAGGGAAGGTATTTGTTTTTAGAATCAGGATGCTTTCCTGGCCAAAGATATATCACTCATGATTGATTGATACTTTTGTTATATGGGTTATCTCCCCTGGAGATCGAATTTGGCGTATGAATCTGGATTTCGTTAGTCTGTGCCTTGTTGGGCCAGAAAACAGATTGTTCTTGTTTAGGTTTATGCAAGAATGTTTATGGTCCGAGTCTATGTTTACTCTGTGTCTATTTCAGACGATTCGGTCTTATATCGTGATATCTTGGTATGTCTAAGTGGAACTATTTTTCCTTGTACTGTACTTTGGGGTCAGGTACTTTCGGCGCATGAAGATACGTTAGGGAGTTCTTCGGTGATGAAGGAGCCTGGCGGGATGTCATGTCTTAGACCTGTCCAAAGTTTGTGATCTCTTCGATTTATTATGGGGACGAAGATAGTTTCTTCTAGGATTGTTAAGTCGATGAGTTCCCCAGTGTTGATTCAGTAACGCCAGGAGAGTGTTTGTGTTTGCTAGTGTATTTTCCTATGCCAAGGTAAAGAACTGTTCACTGAACTCTTTCATTCCTAGGCTCAGATGGGCAGACGTCTATATGAATTCACCCATGTCTATATGTCGGGACGACATGTTATCTAGCAGCACTGAATATGTTTATATGCAGCAATTATGAGGACAGAATATGCTGATTCTTGTAGAATCATTTGTGTTTATAAACAAAGCTTCTATTGAAGATTTGCTATACATCCGTATAGTGAGCGATGCTCAACAGGGAACCAGAAGCCATTTTGGAATCCTATTTATTGTCGATCATCAATCAGAGAACGGGGATGCCCCTTATTATCAGGTGATGGTTAAGAGATCACAGTTATAAAGAAAACCCAATACTGGTGGGTTAATATTGTCTTCACATAGATTTGCTGAACTTTATCTAAAAGAATCTTCGCTAGAACAGAGGTTCTGTTTAGGAGTCATGTTTGAACAGTATTTATTAACTGACATGCTCGGTCAGATTTATGTCGACCTGTGTTCCTGTAACGATACTGTAACTGTCTTTTTTCGTTCTTGTTGAGGTGATCACTGGCCCAAGACAGTATAAATGTTGTTAGGTGTGTAGTGCTGGCGTACGATGAACTGAGTGTGGGTGCGAATGAAGGCGCGAATGTGTTTAGGCTCGTATCTGTGGTGTAATGCAACCCATACACTCACATGCAGTAGTCAAGGATACTTGAACACTGCTGGCACGTTTCAAAACATTTATTGACGATAACACACATAGCATCAACAGGAACAGTCAGTGTAAACAAGGTCATGCTGACCGGAAATCGTTAGGTATACATCAGGCATTCAAAAGGCTGGTAAACATTTGAATATTCGTGCATGGTCAATAGCAATGTTCTTCAATAATGACAGTTCGTAGCGCCGCCCTGGTATCTCTGACTAAACGCGTCAGATACTTTAATCACTTTGACATACAGGTACAACTTGGCATTCCCCGCCAATTGCACTTTATCAGGCTGTAATATATTAGCCTTAACACAGGCCTCGTTATGACGTCATCTGTGTACTTCTTTTAAGCAGGTTAACATCAACCCTGCAGTAATGCTTATGTAGATATAAATATACCGCCAATCTGCGGTTCCCACAATATAACTTCGTCACTGGACTTCTGTTCGTTTAAAGACAAATAGTCTTACATAGCTATCTTGAGCCTAATGTATAAGTTCTGCATACAGGATCGGTGAGCTGTCCTCACAGAAGGTACTTCTTTAACAAATTCTGCCACCGAAAGCATAGTAATGAAAAAGGTCGGTGTTACCTTGCAACGAATCCTTAGAACATAATAACAAACTCTGTCGTCATTCCGACGTACAGAGAATCACTGGGGAGAACTGCCAACGCAGTCACTTCGAAGATTTTCCCCGAAAAACACAATGGACGTTCGTCCCTCAGAAGCCAGCTTACATCCCGGCCTGACGGAAGTAACTCAACTTGGCGCTTAAAAAACCTGCGCATTGGCACACACCCTAACTGTCTACCTTTGACCCTAAAGGTCAAACATAATGAATGAACAAACAAGGAAAGACAACCCATAATCAACCTGACATCGCAAGGTAAAGACACAATTATTCTTATGATAAAAACATAAGCAAATAACTTGACAGATGACTCCGTCGAAAATGACAGCAACATATTACTACAACCCCCCTGTAAAAAAAAATGATACATTTTTTAAAAATATGTCCATGAGCAAGATAGCACAAGCATCAATTATGTGCTCATGAAAGAATGAACCTAATATCAGGTACAATAGACGCATAAATAAAGCGTCTGGAGAGAGTAAAAATCATCCCCCATCATAAGAGAAAATATTTCCTCTAAGCCAAAGAAACTCAGGGGAAACCATTAAAGAAACTTAAGTTGCTGGCAATACCAATCATATATCAAATATTATTAAATACTATAATTATAGCAATATACAAATATCATGAATTACAATGCTATATTAGCAACATATCACTAATGGATGGACAAAATCAAATTTGTTAAATTCTTTATACATCATCCAAATAGTAAAACATTTGTTTTACAATATATTAGGATATTAAGGACAGACCTAAGTCTGAAAGTGTATCAGGAAAACTAGGACACAAGATTTAATTGGAATCATGTGGGCATCTAGACAATATGTCCGCCATCACATTATCCGAACCACGGATAGCTCGCACCGTGAAATGGAAAGGCTGAAGAGCAATAGCATAACGAGTAGATCTCGAGCTCTTCAAATCCTTGCTTTGCATAGCCGTAAGAGCTTTTTGGTCGGTTTCCATAAAGAAATGCGCGCCCAGAAAGAACCTTTGTAGCTTAAGAATGGACCAAACCATAGCCAACAATTCACGGTCTAAAACCGAGTAATTTCTTTCTGCCGCATTCAGCTTCCTAGAAATATACATTACAGGATGCAGAGTTCCTGAATACTCCTGCATTAGTGCCGCTCCAATCCCAGTGGAAGAGGCATCACTACGAAGAACAAAAGTCTTATCAATCGTTGGTAGTCTTAAGATAGGATGAGATGAGAACAAATTCTTAACCTGATCCAATGACGATTGGCATTCTTGGGACCAAAGCACCATATTAGGAGAACCTTTTTTCAATAACGATGAAAGTGGTGCCATAATGGAGGACAGATTCTCAATGAATCTTCCATAGAATTGTATTAATCCCAAGAGACGACGCACTTGCTTTTTTGTCTTCGGAACCGAGATATTTAATATCTTCGAAATGTTTTGGTCCTCTGTCTTTAACAGACCATGACCAACCCGATGACCTAGGAAAGAGATTTCACTAAACCCAGCAAAGGCTTTAGAGGGTTTTGCAGTCAAACTATGCTCACGTAAAGTAGATAGCAATTCCTTTAGACCCAAATAGTGTTCTTCCCAAGTATCGCTGAAAAGACAGATGTCGTCTAAATATGCGATGACATCTGCACGATCTGATAGAATTCGTCGCATCATGCGCACGAAAGTCGCTGGGGCGTTCATAAGCCCGAAAGGCATAAAATTCCACTGAAACAAACCCCTAGGTGTCGAAAAAGCAGTGAGAGGTTTGGCGTGTTCCGTCAGTGGGACTTGCCAATAACCTTTCGACAAGTCTAGTTTAGTAAAGAATCTAGCTTTAGAAAGTCTAATAAGTAGATCATCTAATAAAGGCATAGGTTCAGCATCGAACTTCGTAACTTGATTTAATTTGCGATAGTCAACGCAAAGACGTATGTTATTGTCTTTCTTTCGAACAATAACTATCGACGAAGAATAAGCTGAAGTGGATGGTTCAATTATTTGCAGTTGAATCATTTCATCCAATTCTTTCTCGACTTGTGCTTGAAAATGAATAGGTATAGGGTATGGTCTTACTCTGATCGGATTACGATCAGTAAGTATGATGTCATGTTCTATGACATCTGTGTGTCCAGGAATGTCGGTAAGGACATCCTGATATGATTGTAGCGTAGAGGATACTTGACGTTGCTCCTCAAAAGACAAGTTCGAAGAGACGGTAACGTTTTTCCATGATTCCGTAGAATTAAGTGGAATCACAGGAAGAGGTAAGTTAACGTCAGAAAAAATAGTTTCCTCATCCTGTATAACGGACAGGGATGAGATGTGACCATGTTGAACTGGAGAGTCGTCCGTCGCCTGGAAAATAGGCTGCAAATAGTTTGGACGTTCAATAAACTCTGTAAGCATATTTATATGAAAGGTTTTATGCTTTCCATCCACATCGACAATATAGTCGACATCTGAAATTTTAGAGACTATAGTGTATGGACCTCTCCACGAAATGAGAAGTCTGTTCTCCCTGGAGGGAAGTAAGAAATACGTGAATTTTGTTGTTTTTAAGAAAAATTATTATCAGGTTGGTAACTTTTATTAAAGTTCCTATAGTCACTGGGACCAAAATGTTGAGGACCATTAAATCCCCTCCAATTCTTTAAAGAAGAACCATTACGTGATGGACGCCTTTGGTATTGTCCCCAATCACGATTATCTCTTCTAGCAGAATTGTTGTTATTTTTGCCTGTAGCAATGTTCTTAACATGTACATCGTACTGACTGAGCTGAGTACGATGGGTACTAACAGTTTTGTTTTCTTTTACCAACTTATTAGGAATCTGGGAATTCGATGCCCGGTTTCCCCGAGGAATCTTAACATGATACTTATCAAAGTCCTCACCGTGATGCAAACTTGATTTACCTTTGTTGGTCTGACGCCAATTCCAATTAGAGGCAGTATTGATATTCCGTGTGAAACTATATTTTCCACGAAAATATTTGTTCACATATGGCTTAGTATTACTCATGGATGTTTTGTTGCTCCCAAATAGAAATTTGTTGCGGGGTGCATTCCTTAACCCCATGAATACGACCGATTATAAGATCCGCAATAGGATTAGGAAGAAGACATGCATGGACATCTCCTGTGAAAAAGGGAGTGTCAGTCCTAATAATAGCAATAGGATAACTTTCCATAGTACCACCAAATGTAACACATTTGATCGCTTTTCCAGTGGCACAGCAAGGATCTATCAGAGACTGCCTAACCCCGACGGTAGTACATCCCGAATCGAAAAGTACTGAGACCAGCCTATTATTCACTAAACCGTTATGCAAGATGAGAGATCCTCTCCCATCATGCGCAACTGTAGCAAGTAGAGCAGGAAGAGGGTGACCACAACTTAGGGTAGATACAGTCGATGAGTCGAACAATGTTAAGCATTGGGGGCATTCAGTTGCTCTCCCAAAATCGAAAGCACAACCCGTGATAGCATTAGAGTTCCCACTATCATTTCCTTGATTACAGGCTCCATTAAACTCTTGTTGTGCAGAGTTTGCCTGTTGGAAAGCTTTTCTGTTGTTATATCTAGGTCTACCGCGATTATCATTTCCCCTGTAATTGTTATCATATTGTCTATTGTAATTATCATTCCGGTTTGAATCCCGTTTAGTATATTCACCATCGTCATATTCTTGACGTCGAGAATGGTTATCCCGAGCAGAAAAGCTTGGGTAGTTTTTATTGTGATAACCTTTGCGAAAGTGTCTAAAATTATTACCACCAAAATTACGAGAACTCCCATCTTGTCTCCAGTTCTTAGCAGAAGAACCATCAGATGTTGGATTACTCTGCTTACGAGTGTAATTCTGATTACTTCTCCTATTCCAGTTTTGTTGGGCACCCTGAAATTTCTTATTGAAATTAGGGCCATATGGTGCTGCCGAAGCAACTGGCAACCCTTCTTTCACTTTAGAATTGCTAACTGTAGCATGGGGGTGCGCGGTGGCGTACTGACAACAGTATTCCTCCATGTCTTTTAAGTTTTTAGGCTTACGCTCATTCTGACTTAAATGCCATGGCGAATTGAGCAGTTGAATATTCTTCCAATTCTTTACCAGATTTACCAAGGGTTAACCCTTGCTGGATGAAGAAATCCAAATTAGACATTCTGTCTAATGAGATCAGAAACCTGAAAAATTTAAATAAATTCCCTTATCCCACTTCAATGGGAGACAAGTCTGTCCTATTAGACTTGTATACTCACTTCACTTTATTTCACTCTCTTAGTCTTAGTCAAAACCCTTGTATGGTTATCTTGTTTATAATGTAACAACAAATCACTTGAGTACCTGTGGAAAATAATACCTTTATATCTCAATCACAAGTCTTTTTATAAAGAACTTTCATATGTATTCCACTCTGTCTCAATCTTTGGACAACAAGTCTTTTAGCAAAGAACTTGTATAAATATCTTATATAATAATATTTTATTGACAATCTCTAGATGAAGAGTGTACTTTATCAATAATAATAATAATGCATGACCAAATTATGTATGTAGACTGTGTATGACAATAATGTAGTACAATCATAAATACAAAGACAAAGATACACCGAAAACGTTCACGGAAGTCAAATAAACAATACAGCAAAAAGTAAAGAGAATGTTACACAAATGTGTACTGATGACCGCGAAAAGTAAACAAGACAAATGGCAACACTGTTATAAACAAAAAGGTGTAAAGAAATAAACAAAAGAAAGGAGAGACCTACAGATACAAACAAATGAAATCAAAACTGAAGAACAGAAAAAATATTACAAAAACAACGATAAGTACAGTTACATCACAGCTAACATCAATAGCAACGAATTGTCACTAGCAAATTTTCAATTAAGAAAATTGCACTTACAGAACGCTATTATAAGACCACTATATCTTACAGACCATGGTATCTCTTATAATAGACACCGCCCAAACTTAAACACGCAAAAGAACACAAGAAAAATACACAACAACAGTAGAAGTAACATAAATAGCAATTGAATGTGTTGCAAAAAAAAGCTTAGTCACACATGATATTACAGTAACTAACTTGCTCCTTGCGAACACAGTAACAAAATGTCAAGCGCGCACTGACTGACAGATCCACTGTAGCATGAAGTGGTTTTCACGAACATAAAGTTACTATGACCTTCTCGTATCTTGAGTCTTGCACATCGAATGTTGACAATTTCACGTACTGTTTACAAACAAGAACTTGACCTCAAAACATATAATTTGAATGCTCGGACGTAGAAAAGTCTGTTGTTGACTGAGACGTGTGAACGACCAGCGGTACCGTTCACAAAAAGGGACTGGACTTGTATGCAGCTATGGTCCACGTAGCAAATGCCTCGATGCTAACTTCAGTACTTGTCTTGTCTATTCTGTCCTGTGTAGCCAAACCTTGGAAGTGTCGAGTATGTGTGTTATTCTCTTTATCTGTCCACCTTGTTTCTCAAAACATGTAGCACAAAGTCCACGGAAATGTTGATTTCTCGTTCTATCCAGCTTAAACCCACAGATCTGGCCCACCAGAAATGTAAGGTGTACTTGTCCTTCTCACGAAAATAGCCCCATCAGCTGGCCTACCAGTCCCCATACTGGCCACCAGAAATGTAACTGTCTTTTTTCGTTCTTGTTGAGGTGATCACTGGCCCAAGACAGTATACATGTTGTTAGGTGTGTAGTGCTGGCGTATGATGAACTGAGTGTGGGTGCGTCAGATACTTTAATCACTTTGACATACAGGTACAACTTGGCATTCCCCGCCAATTGCACTTTATCAGGCTGTAATATATTAGCCTTAACACAGGCCTCGTTATGACGTCATCTGTGTACTTCTTTTAAGCAGGTTAACATCAACCCTGCAGTAATGCTTATGTAGATATAAATATACCGCCAATCTGCGGTTCCCACAATATAACTTCGTCACTGGACTTCTGTTCGTTTAAAGACAAATAGTCTTACATAGCTATCTTGAGCCTAATGTATAAGTTCTGCATACAGGATCGGTGAGCTGTCCTCACAGAAGGTACTTCTTTAACAAATTCTGCCACCGAAAGCATAGTAATGAAAAAGGTCGGTGTTACCTTGCAACGAATCCTTAGAACATAATAACAAACTCTGTCGTCATTCCGACGTACAGAGAATCACTGGGGAGAACTGCCAACGCAGTCACTTCGAAGATTTTCCCCGAAAAACACAATGGACGTTCGTCCCTCAGAAGCCAGCTTACATCCCGGCCTGACGGAAGTAACTCAACTTGGCGCTTAAAAAACCTGCGCATTGGCACACGCCCGAACTGTCTACCTTTGACCCTAAAGGTCAAACACAATGAATGAACAAACAAGGGAAGACAACCCCTAATCAACCTGACATCGCAAGGTAAAGACACAATTATTCTTATGATAAAAACATAAGCAAATAACTTGACAGATGACTCCGTCGAAAATGACAGCAACAGATACTCGTACTGTCTAGTGTGTACGTCCTATTAAACAATATGAAACGACCACAGTAGTCCAGCCATCCTTGACTTCCACCTGTGATTGGAGTGAGTGTCCTGTACATTTGTCGAACTGTCATCCATTCGCGTTTGTCATTATTGATGTCTACACTCACTCATTACATCAGAATATACGCACCTAACAGTACACCTTGTCATGGCCCCAACAGTCGGTAACCTGACCCATTTACAGAACATTGTGACTGGACGAGCTATATCACAAAAAAACCAGTCCATACTAATCTTGTGCGAGAAACAAAGCGTTTATCAATGTGGTGGCACTTTACCAATCACAGTGCACCATATCAATAAGGTAGGCCAGTTTCCTGGGTCAATCTGCACAATGGACATTTTGAGAAGTCAGCTACTGAGACAAGACCGTTTCCTGTGGCCTGATACGACACACCAGCAGTACAACTCTGCAGTTGAAGTCAGCATGACCTGCCCTATCGATCGTATGCAGTAAATAGGTCAGCGCTCGTTTAACAGACGGTGTTTACATAAAACAGACAGCGTTACACAGCAGATTTGTTTACAAGAATTAACTGTGTTAGCAAGAAGTGCTATGGAACTGAGAGGTCTTACACGTCAACGGTGGATCTTCTTGTGTTCTGCTACATATTGTTGAACTTTGTAATAGTTAAAACAGAAATATAATTAATTAAAGTGGCAGTTTATTTTGAGTAGAAACTGTACCATAATTCTGTAGAACTGAGCCTTAGTTGCAACACATTTTTCTGCAACACATTACATTGCATTTATATGACATATGTATTTATGTTTAATGTTTACATGTATAGTGTTGTGTCTATGTCGTGGGAGGTTGGGTGTGTGACTATTATGAAAGATACCACGTCATAGAGGCTTTATAATAGCGTTCTGTAGGTGCGAATTTTCTTAATTGAAAATTTGCTAGCGACAATTTGTTGCTATTTCTGTCAGTTGTGAAGACGCGTTTTTCCTCGTGGTTTTTGTAATATTTTTTCTGTTCTTTAGTTTTGTTTTGATTTGTTTGTATATTTGTAGGTCTACCCTGTCCTATCATTCAGTTCTATACAATTTAATATTTATACACTGTGACGTCATTTGTGTTGTTTATTTCATCGCGGTTATCATCACAGGTTCTGTGATTATTTTCTTCAGTTTTCTATTTAATTTAGTTGATTTCTGTGAATGTTTTCGTATTGTCCTTCTTGATTGTCCTTCTTGATTGTCTTTTGTGTGTGTTCTTGGTTGACATATACTATAAAATATACTTGATCATACACTACTAGCTGTGTAGTGAACTTATTAGAAAGAATCAACTGATGATTAATTGCTGTTATTAGAGGTACACAGTTGATTATACAAGACCTTATTTAAAGGCTTGTTTCTCACAAAGATTGGGATAAAGAGAGCTGATTATTCTATTTATTTGGAGATAAATTTCATTATTGCTATTTCAGGTATCTAGTCACATATTAGTATACATTATGTCGACTTTAGATTACTTTATTGAGCAAGGGAAATCCCTAGGCAAGACTGGAGATAAGTTGGAGGAGTTTGCTATCAGTCAATATGATAAAACACAGAAAGCTGAGGCTGAAGAGAAAAAACAAAGATTGGAAATTGATAAACTGAAAATTGAGGAGAGAAAACAAAAAAGTGAGGATAGAAAATTGGAAATAGAATTTGAACAAAAGAAATTGCAGATGCAGGTTGAGGAAAAGAGATTCCAAATGGAAATGGAAAAACAAAATAAAGAAGCTGAACAAAAGAGATTAGAAAAAGAAGCTGAGGCTGAACAAAAGAGATTAGACAGAGAAGCTGAAGCTGAACAAAAAAGATTAGAAAGAGAAGCTGAAGCCGAGGAGAGAAAGGCAAAAAGAGAACATGAGGAAAAACTGTTAGCATTTGAGTTAGAAAAATTGAAATTGACAAATATGAGTAATGTTAATCAGTCACCTAGTGGTAATGGTAAACCCTTTACTTACAAGGTCAAGGTACCAGCGTTCAATCCTTCCAGTGATGACATAACATTCTGGCTGGATAGATTTGAACGCTCTTGTCGAGCTCATAATGTGGATAAATCACAGTATGCTAATCAGTTGTCAGAAAATTTGAAAGGTGATTCTCTTACAAGTTTAAGCTTGGTAGAAGAGGCTGATAAGGATAATTATGATGTTATTAGAGCAGCCTTATTGAAAAAATATCAATTAACAGAGGAAGGTTACCGTATTTTGTTTAAGAAAATGGTACCTGAATCAGGGGTAGAATTCTCAGAATTCATTGCAAGGACACGTCTTACATTTAATCGTTGGATTGAGCTGTCCAAAACCGAAAAGACATATGAAGCCCTTATGGACTTGTTGCTCAGGGACAAGATTATGTCAAGTGTAAATAAATCATTCCTTGAATTCCTACATGAGCGTAAACCCAAGACACTAAAAGAAATGGAAGAATATTGTACCCAATACGTCACGGCACATCCGGACGTAGCTTTTAGCAATGCTAAGGTTAAAGAAAGTATGCCAGTTGCATCAGCAACAACATACAACCCTAATTATTCACACAAATTTCAGGGACCACAAAACAGGTTTGATAAAAAGGGTAACCATAATAGTTATCAAAAACAAGGTAACCAATCATTTCAAAGGTCTTCTTCGAAGAACTGGAGACGAGCCGACAGCCCTCGATACAGGGGTTCCCACAATTATAGGAATTTCCGCAGGGGAAGTCATTATAGGAACTATCCAAGTTATCCATCATGGAGACAACAAGATCATAATTATAGAGATACTCATTATAATGAATATGATAATGGTAACCATGAGAACTATGACTCAAACCCAAATAGGGGTTACAATAGAGGAAACAATAATGATTACAGAGGCAATAATAATCGAGGTAGATCACAATACAAAAAACATAAATCTCATTATCAGGCAAACTCTGCACAGCAAGAGTCACATGAAGCCTATAAACAGACTAAAGATAATAATGATGCTAATGATATGGCGTGTTCCGCGTTTGATTTTGGGAGAGCATCTCAGTGCCCCCAATGCAAAACATTAATTGAACCAACTACGGTGTCCACTTTAAGTTGTGGCCATCCTCTTCCCGCTCTTCCTGCGTCAGTCGCGCATGATGGAAGAGGTTCTCTTGTCTTACATAGAGGTTTAGTAAATGACAATCCAGTCTCAGTTCTTTTTGATTCTGGATGCACCACAATTGGTGTTAAGCAGTCACTTGTAGATCCTTCTCGTGCCACTGGAAAAGTAGTCAAATGTGTAACATTTGGCGGCACCTTAGAGAAATACTCTACTGCTATCATTAAGATTGCTACTCCTTTCTTTACAGGAGATGTACACGCATGTCTTCTGCCGAATCCGATCGCTGATCTTATCATCGGTCGTATTCACGGAGTCAAAGAATGCACTCCACAACAAATTTCCGTTTGGGAAAAACAAAATATGCAAACTGCTAATGCTGTAGTCACTAGAGCTCAGGCTCTTAATATGCCTCAAACTTCATCTACTGAAGATAATGAAGTGCATAACCAGGATGATCCCTTGGTAATTTCTCGTGACTCGTTTATAAAACAGCAAGAAGAGGATCCGACTCTAAAGAAATTCTTCACGCTTGCAACAAAAGGTGATCCGAATAAAGATACAAAGCGTAAATCTTTTATTACAATGAAGAATGGCGTACTTGTACGTATGGTGCAAGACTCCGCTAAGTCAAGTCATTCTCAGATTCTTGTGCCCAAGAATTTGAGAGTTAAAATTTTGCAACACGCACACGACTCTCAGTGTGCTGGACATATGGGTTTTTCCCGCACAAAGTCAAGAGTTCTTGCGGCTTTCTTTTGGCCTTTTGTGAACAAAGACATACGGATTTATTGTCGATCTTGTATAGTATGTCAAGAAGTCAAATCCAAAGGTCCACGCCATGCTGCACCTATTCAGGCTGCAGACATTCCTATTCGACCATTTCAGAAAATGGCGATAGACATCATTGGTCCATTTAAAATCAAATCTGCTAGAGGACATCAGTTTATTTTGACGTATGTTGATATGTGCACACGTTGGCCAGAGGCTATTCCTCTGAAGAGCATTACTACTGCTGACATTGCAGATGCTCTTTGGCTTATATTTTCTCGTCTGGGATTCCCCGGAGAAATATTATCAGACCATGGCACTCAACTAATATCGGATACCATGTCTCAAGTAATGTCTACTCTGCAGATAGAGAGATCTTTGAGTAGTATCTATCATCCTATGTCCAATGGGATGGTTGAACGGCTAAATAGAACACTCAAAAACTTACTAGGGAAGATAACTGAGGATCATCCTCAAGATTGGGACAGGGTTTTACCTGCGGCCCTCTTCGCTTACAGAGAGGTTCCCAATGAACATACAGGATTTTCTCCCTTTGAACTTGTCTTTGGCGCGCGACCGCGCGGCCCTATGTCTTTGCTTCATGATCTCATAACCGCTGATAATATTACCGATGACACGAAATCTTCTTACGAATATGTCATCGCGCTGAGACAAAAGATTATCGAAGCATGCAAATTGGCAACTTCTTCTTCTGAATTTGCTCAGCAGAAAGCAAGACAATTTGCCAATAAGAAAAGAACCTTACGACAACTTTGTCCTTCTGATAAAGCATTTGTTTTGCTACCTTGTAGGGAAAACAGACTTCTTATTTCTTGGAAAGGTCCGTACGATATAATCTCGAAAATTTCCGATGTTGACTACATTGTCGATATTGATGGAAAGCATAAAACCTTCCACATCAATATGCTTACGGAATTCCATGAACGTCCGGACTATTTACAGCCTATTTTCCAGGCAACGGACGATTCACCAGTCCAACATGGTCATTACTCATCACTGTCTGTAATACAGGATGAGGAAACAAGTTTTTCGGATGTCAATCTTCCGCTTCCAATGATTCCACTTCATTCTAGTGAATCATGGAAAAATGTTACTGTCTCTCCTGATTTATCTCTAGGAGAACAGCGACAAGTTTCGGCTATGTTACAAACATTTCAAGATGTCCTTACTGACATCCCTGGACAAACTCATGTCATTGAACATGACATTATTCTAACTGACCATAATCCTATTAGGGTCAGACCTTATCCTATCCCTATACATTTTCAAGCACAGGTTGAGAAGGAGTTGGATGAGATGATAAATTTAAAAATAATTGAACCATCCACTTCTGCATATTCTTCGCCGATGGTTATTGTTCGAAAGAAAGAAATAACTTACGTCTTTGCGTTGACTATCGCAAATTGAATCAAGTTACGAAGTTTGATGCTGAACCTATGCCTTTACTAGAAGAGCTACTTACTAGGCTTTCTAAATCTCATTTTTTCACTAAACTCGACTTGTCTAAAGGATATTGGCAAGTTCCTTTATCTGAACGCGCCAAACCAATTACGACTTTTTCTACACCTAGAGGCCTTTTTCAACGGAATTTCATGCCTTTCGGCCTTATGAACGCACCAGCTACATTCGTACGCATGATGCGTCAAATCCTATCTTATCGGTCAGATGTCATTGCGTACCTAGACGACATCTGTCTTTTCAGCGATACTTGGGAAGATCACTATTCGGGATTAGTTGAATTACTATCTACTCTACGCGAGTATAACCTGACAGCAAAACCCTCTAAAGCCTGCATTGGTTGTAGCGAAATTTCTTTCCTAGGCCATCGAGTGGGTCATGGTTTCCTAAAGACAGAGGACCATAATATCACTAAGATACTTAACATCTCTATTCCTAAGACTAAAAAGCAAGTGCGAAGTCTCTTAGGTCTTATTCAATTTTATGGAAGATTCATTCCGAATCTATCCTCTATCATGGCACCTCTTTCTACACTACTAAAAAAAGGGTCGCCTAATATGGTCCACTGGCCACAAGAATGCCAATCCTCTTTGGATAAGATTAAAAATGTGTTTTCAACACCACCTATTTTAGTGTTACCTACTACAGATAAGACATTTGTTCTTCGTAGTGACGCTTCATCCACTGGGATAGGAGCGGCACTAATGCAAGAGTACTCTGGAACTCTGCATCCTGTAATGTATATCTCCAGAAAACTTAATGCTGCAGAAAGGAATTATTCGGTTTTAGACCGTGAACTATTGACTATGGTATTGTCAATTCTCAAATTACAAAGATTCCTTCTAGGCGCACATTTCATAGTAGAAATCGATCAGAAAGCTCTTACAGCTATACAGAGTAAGAATTTGAAGAGTTCGAGGTCTACTCGATATGCAATTGCTCATCAGCCTTTTCATTTTTCGGTACGAGCTATCCGTGGATCAGATAATGTGATGGCAGACATTTTGTCTAGATGCCCACATGATTCCACCTAACTGTTGGGTCTTGGACTTCTTAACACATCCAACTCTACGACAGTTTTTCTTTTCTATATCAAGATAGATACACATTGTAATTTGTAATATAGTGATTGCATCACTACTATGACTACGTTCATTGATATATATTCACCGCTATTCTTTGATGATTTTTCTTCTTTGTCAATCATGTATTTATAATGCTTAAATGTGAAATTGTTATATGCATTGTGTCATTGCCAGCATTGTAGTATACGTTGGTGGCAACTCCCTGCAAACATTTATGCTTAAGAGAAATGCTTTCTCTGAGATGTTGAGATGTATTCTCACAAGTCGATCTATGCTTTGACTTTACCTTAATTTGAAATTATAAATTGCTCTTATTAGTCATCTGCGCATTATTCGTGCGTGGTGAGCCTATTGTATGTTGCTCTCGGATGGAAAAAAAAAATTCCCGGGGGTTGCGGTAGTCTGTTACCAACAGATTACTGGTGACAATGTATATATTTATTATAATATTTATCTGTCGGAGGGAAGGTATTTGTTTTTAGAATCAGGATGCTTTCCTGGCCAAAGATATATCACCCATGATTGATTGATACTTTTGTTATATGGGTTATCTCCCCTGGAGATCGAATTTGGCGTATGAATCTGGATTTCGTTAGTCTGTGCCTTGTTGGGCCAGAAAACAGATATTTCTTGTTTAGGTTTATGCAAGAATGTTTATGGTCCGAGTCTATGTTTACTCTGTGTCTATTTCAGACGATTCGGTCTTATATCGTGATATCTTGGTATGTCTAAGTGGAACTATTTTTCCTTGTACTGTACTTTGGGGTCAGGTACTTTCGGCGCATGAAGATACGTTAGGGAGTTCTTCGGTGATGAAGGAGCCTGGCGGGATGTCATGTCTTAGACCTGTCCAAAGTTTGTGATCTCTTCGATTTATTATGGGGACGAAGATAGTTTCTTCTAGGATTGTTAAGTCCATGAGTTCCCCAGTGTTGATTCAGTAACGCCAGGAGAGTGTTTGTGTTTGCTAGTGTATTTTCCTATGCCAAGGTAAAGAACTGTTCACTGAACTCTTTCATTCCTAGGCTCAGATGGGCAGACGTCTATATGAATTCACCCATGTCTATATGTCGGGACGACATGTTATCTAGCAGCACTGAATATGTTTATATGCAGCAATTATGAGGACAGAAAATGCTGATTCTTGTAGAATCATTTATGTTTATGAACAAAGCTTCTATTGAAGATTTGCTATACATCCGTATAGTGAGCGATGCTCAACAGGGAACCAGAAGCCATTTTGGAATCCTATTTATTGTCGATCATCAATCAGAGAACGGGGATGCCCCTTATTATCAGGTAATGGTTAAGAGATCGCAGTTATAAAGAAAACCCAATACTGGTGGGTTAATATTGTCTTCACATAGATTTGCTGAACTTTACCTAAAGGAATGAACAACAAAGACAACAACCAAAAAGCTACAGACTTTCATAAATGGGTGCTTGCGTAGAATAGAGGGATTAAAATGGTATGACAAGGTTACCAACGTGGAACTGATGACAAGAACTAGACAAGTGCCAGTGGAACAAGAAATGAGAAGAAGACGATGGCGATGGATAGGACACACACTGAGAAAACCTGTTGATAGCATTACAAGGCAGTCCTTGTTCTGGAACCCCCAGGGCAAGAGAGGCAGAGGAAGACCAAGAAGTACATGGAGAAGAGAGTTGGAAACAGAGGTGAAAATGATGAGGAGAACATGGAAAGAACTTGAGATGATGGCACGTGACAGGAGGACTTGGCATGTGTTTGTTGAAGGCCTATGCTCCTGTGGGAGTGGAGGGTTATGAATGAATGAACCTAAAGGAATCTTCGCTAGAACAGAGGTTCTGTTTAGGAGTCATGTTTGAACAGTATTTATTAACTGACATGCTCGGTCAGTAAGGCCTGATGATTATATTGATAAACATTGGAAATCTAAGTGCTTGTTTACAGATGTTCCATTGCAAGGTTATTCAACATGAATGCTAACTTATGATGGTAGACCATTGATCAACAATATGCTATTTATGTCGACCTGTTTTCCTGTAGCGATACTCGTACTGTCTAGTGTGTACGTCCTATTAAACAATATGAAACGACCACAGTTGTCCAGCCATCCTTGACTTCCACCTGTGATTGGAGTGAGTGTCCTGTACACTTGTCGAACTGTCATCCATTCGCGTTTGTCATTATTGATGTCTACACTCACTCATTGCGTTTATCAATGTGGTGGCACTTTACCAATCATAGTGCACCATATCACCAAGGTGGATAGATTTAGACATAAAGCTGATGGTCAGTATGTTACGAATGCAAAGAGTCAGCCACATGCACTCAATGCACTCAGTAACATTAAACAAATCTTTTCGTGGCAAATATAATTTCCCACGAAATAACGATACTGCCTCTAATAGGAGTGATTCTTGGCGTCAGGCCAACAAAAGTAATTCAAGTATCAGTCTTTTGGATCACGGTTAGGCTTTGATAAATGTCATGACAAGACTCTTCAGACAAACCGTGCATCGACTTTACAAATTTCTGATAAATTGTTAAAAGAGGACAAAACTATTAGTACCCATCATACTCAGCACAGTCAGTATGATGTACCTGTTAAGCACATTGCAACAGGCAAAAATAAAAACAATTCTGCTAGGAGAGATAATCGTGATTGTGGACAGTACCAAGGGCGTCCATCACGTAATAATTTTCTTTCTTCAAGAAATTGGAGACAATCTAACGGTCCTCAAAATTTTGGTCCCTATAATTATGGAAATTTTGGAAGAGATAACTACAATAGAAACTATCCACCCTATAATAACTTTTCTTAGAGACAACAAAAACCATCTAATAGGTATTTTGATCAAAGGGAAAATAATAATCGCAACTATACTAACTGGGGTTCAAATCGGAACAGTGGTTCCAATAGAGATAATAATTGTGATAGGCCCCGATATGATGATAGATCTCAAAATTTTAGATCTCAAATTGATAAATCGCATTACCATGCTAACTTTGCTCAACAGGAACCCCAAGTTACTAGTAATCAAGGGAATAATAATAAGAGTGTCTCTAATGCATCTCAGTGCCCTAAGTGCACAACTTTGTTTCAGCCTACAGCGTTGACTACCTTGAGTTGCGGCCATCCTCTACCTAATCCTCCTACATTGTCTACACGGAGGAAGGTTTGATTGTCACCATATAAGGGCCGGTAGTTTACATGGCCACATTTAATAGATAGAAAGGTAGGATTGACTATTGTATGTTTTATAATCCTACGGTTATCAAACGGAGATTCTCATTTGCATTGTTTCACAGCGTAAACTTGTTGATGAGACTTGACGCTGTTATATGGAGTGTCTCATCAGTTTCCAGTTATTTCAACATTTGACTCCCTGTTTTCCATTGGACTTTGGACGCTTCTTTAGACGTGTGTGATACCCTCTGGAGTACAGTATGGTTTCGGACTTCGGAAGTCATCTCCAGATAGTTAATATAGTACTGCTGTATATTAATGTTAAAAGGATAATATGGTAATGACACCTCTATTTTTGTAATTTATCTTTGCGAGACATATTGATATTGTAGTGTTTGTTGGCATATATGAAGTCATGTGAAGGTAATTTTTTTCTACCATTGTAATGTATCCAGCACTTTATTGTGCGATTGTGGTAGTGCCTCTTCTTTATAATATGATATTTATATATATATAAAACAATCTAAAATAAAAATTGTTGACATGCAATGTATATACAATGATGTCGTCGCCATCCTTTTTCTCCTCCCTATATAGCATAGGGTTGCCGCAGCTATTGGTTCCTTGTAAGAAAATCCGCACGAAGTAGTCACTTGCTCTTGCAGTGGTGGGTTATGTGGCTAGTTATTTTATATGATAAAATTGCCAGCTTCATACACACCTTTACAGAAATAAACATTTTATACATGTAAAAGGCACAAGAAAAGTACATGTTACACTTTACCCCTTTAATATGAATGGGATTTTTTCCAGACTGTTTGCTAGGATGGCCGATAGTGGTTACTGCAGCTGTTCAGATGCAGTTTTTCCCCAGCGAGCTAATGTTATTTGTTAATGTACACTCCTAACTTTTAACACTTGAGGAAGATTTCGGCGGACTGTGATTTTATTGATTTTGTTAAGCAGTTTTACACTGTTAAGTTCACAAGTTACTACTTAAATCTTTGTCACGTCCTATAAAGAATACCTATTACTAACTCCTATCCTGGCATCTAATGAGAACGGGATCTGAGTGGGGAAACATAATGACTCGGGTCTAATACTGGAAAATCCCGCCCACCAGAAATTCAACGTCGTGAGTTTATCTTTGTTGAAACGAATCACAAGGTAGAGCGTCTGATTTTAGTAAATCACGTACCCCACATCATAATTATAGGTATGGCCATATATATTAATGTACTGCTTGCTCCTTTTACAGGAAATAGCCTTGCTTTAATTCTTCAAGGCTGTTATCTCTTCTTATCATCGCTGTTTATTCAGATAAGATATCTTGTCCGAACTGATTATATCATATCTGCCGGTGTCCTAATACTTCAATCTTGTTGTAATCAAGACAAACTTGGGAGTAGTTTTCTTTCCTGTAAGTCAGCCCCGAAAATGAAACATTAGTTATCTTTTAAATGATCATCTTATTTCTCTTTTGAATGGCTATCTTACTGGAAACCAGTAAGTAATTCGATTGTGGTGTTCAGGAAACGTGACAGCTGATAACAATGCTCCTAAACTAATGTCTGGGCTTATCTAAACAAACATCCCAGGCTTAATCGCTTTACACTAATGTCAATGTCGGGGCGTGTCCTTCCGATTATATAATAATTATCGGTGGATGAAGGCGTAGAAGTAAGATAATGATCGGTGAATACTGACATAGAGAAGTGTAACATTATGGAGAGACAAAAAGAATGAATGCATATATAAAGCATTAAGCAACACGTGGAAAAATCTAAAATTGCAGGATACTGGCGACGTCTCGCGATCACAGGAAGGGTGGTATCGCTTGGCTCTAAATTGATGCATGGAATAAAAGCGCGTTCACTTTAATTACTGCCTGTGATGATTTTTATTTTTTAATGTGTAAAGAATTTAGTTCTCTGACTTTTGTTTTAGTGAATGTAAAAGTTGAAAAAAAAGTGCTGTGTGGTCTTTTTTACTGTAAAATTAAGTTATTTGACTTCCCCGTCATTTCATGACTGGTAACTTGCATAACTTGCGGCGCTATCTGTTAAATCCTTGTCAAGTAGATTATTAGCCTCTATATGGGATGACTATAATGGGTACTCAGGTTAATGTTCATTCAATGCACAGCGCAAAGCGCGCCATTTCCGTATTTTCCCGAAAAACTGGTGTGAATATTTATAAAACACTAAACATTGCACCTAGAAAAGCGTGTTCTTTTAATGAGCGTTTAATTTAATTTTCATAACACATAAGGAAGGGAAACCCGAGGCCTGTAAACAGTAAATAAATATTAGACAAACATAAAGGTATGTTTTCAGGCACTCGTAAGAAATAAAGAAGTAGAACGACAACAGAAAAACAACAGACGTGAGTAGCTTACCCAGGATTCGAACCCCGGACCTTCCGTGCGACAACACCGCCTAGGCTAAACTTCCCATGGTGGACTTCCGGTGTCGTGTATTGCGGTTCGCACTAATGACCTGTAATCGAAACATAATTTTTTGGTGATGCGTAGATGGCAGAGAGGATAGTGTGATTCGCTTGCATGGCTAGGCGGGGTTGTCGAACGGAAGGTCCAGGGTTCAAATCCTGGATAGGCCACTCATGTCTGTTGTTTTTCTGTTGTCTAGTGTTCTACTTCTTTATTTCCTACGAGTGCCTGATAACATACCTTTATATTTGTTTCACATTAATTATCCTCCCGGCCAGCTAGGCATCACCAAAAAATGATGCTTCGATGACCGGTCATTAGTGCGAAACGCAAGACAAAACACCGGAAGTTTACAATGGGCAGCTTAGCCTATTAATGACGCAATCACACAGAGCAATGCGCACCGTTTCCGTATTTTCTCGAAAAGGTGCTGCGATTGTTTCGCTGGTTACAAACTTTTATTAAGAAAGTTTGTAAAATGGAGATATACTTGACACACACACACACACACACACACACACACAAGAAAAAAACTACTCATAGAAGTTACGACCAGCATTTAGTCTTTAATATGCTGCCATTGTGTACTTCTCCAACATCCCCCACTTTTCTGCCCTTGGGAATGGAATTCCTGTTTGCTTGAGATTTGCGCACCAATTCAGGGGCTTCTCTATAGCGTCTCCAAATTGTAACTTTTGAGGTCGTCGGCAAGTACGCAGAATCGACTGGAAAGCCTTATATTGTCATTTTTAATTTATCGAATTTCCTTTCTCCCTTGTCTTTTCCTTAATGGATGTAATTCCTGGATGCCCATTCAGTGATTTTGTTGTATCAAAGAATTTAAAATAATAACTAACTACAACAACATAGCAAAGTATTTAAAATGTAATAAAAACTAACTACAACAACACGGCAAAGAATTTAAAATGTAATAAAAACTAACTACACCAACACAGCAAAGAAAACCGAATGTAACAGAAACTACACCAGAAATGAAAACATGCTGCACGAGATCAGATCGGAGCTTAACATTATTCAAAGAACCTAAAGAACCTCAACCGTTGCCCTCCAGTGGTTGCCCTTCAATTGTGGAATCACAAGGATTGAAGGAGCTGCGCCTGTGTCTGTAGCCGGTGGTTAATATAGCGATTCGGCCACCCATTGACCTATCAACCACAACCAGTACAAGAAAGAAAGTGATGGGGACAACAGACCTGACCCAATTCACCGGCTTCATAGACACCAGCAGACCATCTTTTTCCTCCTAAGAATTGGCCACTACAGATTACAAAGCCACATCTGTCGCCTCAGGATATCTCATACTAGTGAATATCCATGTTGAACCGGAATCCAGACCCCTGAACACATTCTTCAAAACAGCCCAATTCACGATTACCTACAATGCCAGGCCTGGTCAGAGAGTGCTGATCTCAGGCAGAAGCTATGGGGCACCAGATCCGGCTAGATAGTTGTAGTGAATTTCTAAATACAATATCTAAATTAATATATAACAATATAGGGCATAAAGGAAAAGATAAGAAAGTACAAAAGAATTTTCTACTAGAACTGTTGGTATCGCCTACGCCTTCAGATTATTATTTGCTAACGAATAGCCGAACAAAACGGTACCCAATTTTTCAAATTCGTCCTTGACATAATCACTTTTCCTAGTTCTCAGAAAATATTTGCCTAAAATGCATTGTGGAACGAGGAGGGGAAAGGATAGATGAAATGCTAATTCGTTTCGCATTGATTTTAAACTAAAAGCCAATACCAGCACAGGGGCAAGCCTTGCCTTAGGGGTTTCCCCAAAATACGAGGAAAAAGTTAGAACATGTAGACAACTCGTGTCACAAAAACAACCTTAGCTCTTATTTCAAAGGACGTAATTATCACGTAAATAGAGAAGACAGCACATGGAAAAGAATTGAACGTGTAGTAGACTAAAAATTAAAAA
Organism: Oreohelix idahoensis; assembly: GCA_024509875.1. Classification (NCBI taxonomy): domain Eukaryota; kingdom Metazoa; phylum Mollusca; class Gastropoda; order Stylommatophora; family Oreohelicidae; genus Oreohelix; species Oreohelix idahoensis. Next base: position 158,518 of record JAMPIV010004904.1, read on the forward strand.
CACTAACATAGAAAAAAAAAAGTATACTTCTGAACCAAGAAAACTAGTCCCATATAAATTGTATATTCGTGTACCTTAGGACTTGTTGACAAAGAATATGGTAATAGTTACGCAAATAGTCCATTAATTAACTAATTATAGCCATAATACTATAGTGGATCCGACCAGACTGTCAAGTAAAGATCATGCCTGCTTATAATTTTTTATGGCATGTTTTGAAAAAACGACTTTGGGTAAATGAGGTTAAAAGGTACGGGATATTTGATTGGGTGGATTTTGAAGGAAGGCAAAGTATGATTGGTTGACCTAAAACTAAAAATATATTTGCCTTGAAAACATATTGGGAGTTGTTATTTGAAACGATAGATTCAAAAATAAATGTAAACATGGTCCCATTGGACAAAGCAGTAGATACTGGTACGAAACGGGGACTGTTCACTGCCATTTCAAGTAAATTTTG
>JAMPIV010004905.1:0-222500 GCA_024509875.1 Oreohelix idahoensis
ACTGCACCAGCAACTCTGGGAGAAATGCCCATAGTGGGAACACCCTTTGAGAGAGTTGCCGTGGATCTTGTGGGACCTCTCACCCGAACCAAGAGAAGGAACAGCTACATTCTGACTCTGGTGGACACTTGTTCTATGTGGGGAGAGGCGGTAGCCCTGTCATCGATTGATTCTAAACATGTGGCAGAGGCATTGCTCACAATTTTCACAAGGTTAGGCTTTCCCAATCAAATCTTGACTGATAATGGCTCTCAGTTCAAGGGGAAACTAACTGAGGAAGTTTTCAGGATCTTCCAGGCCAAACACTTCCATTGTAGTGTGTACCACCCACAAGGGAACGGCCAAGTGGAAAGATTTAATGGCACGTTGATGTCGATCCTGAGAAAGTTGGCACACGAAAAACCAGATACATGGGATCAGTACCTTCACGCCGCCCTCTTTGCTTATCGGGAGGTACCCCATAGTTCAACCGGTATGGCCCCGGCAACATTATTGTTTGGAAGGCCAATAAAAGGTCCACTCGAAGCGCTGTTAAGAACATGGACTGATGAAAAGGCAGAGGAAAATATTACATCCTCATACCAATATGTGAATGAGCTGACCACTCGTTTAAAAACTGGCTGGAAACTTGCCAATGAAAATTTGAAACAAGCCAGGAAGAAACATGCTGCCTATTATAACAGGAAAGCTAAAGACAGAGATTTGGCTGTGGGAGAGAAGGTACTGCTTCTTCTGCCCGGTAGTCAGAATAAGTTACAAATTGGATGGCAAGGTCCATATACAGTTCTAGAGAAGGTGTCTAGAACAAATTATAAGATAGATAAGAAGGGGAAAGAAAAAATATATCATGTGAATCTCCTGAAGAAATATTTGGAAAGAGAAAATCAGGAAGAGACACACTTGTTGACCTTGTCCATCGCCATGGAGATGAAAAAGGAACCACTTTCATCATTTGAATATCCATTACATCCCTGTGAGACAGCGGCACAGGTGAAAATCAGTACACATTTAACGAAAACTCAGAAAGAGAGAGTGCAACAGGTTCTAGATACTCATGCAGAGGTGTTAACAGACCGACCAGGGCATACAAACCTATTGGAATATGATATGAAACTGATAGACCCCACACCTGTCTGTATGAAACCCTATTCGATTCCTTTTGCTAAGGAGAAAGCTTTGAAGGAAGAGATAGACTATTTGTTGAAGGAAGGAATTATTTCACACAGTGAATCTTCGTATAGTTCCGGTGTTGTACTCTTAAGGAAACCCTCTGGAGAACATAGACTCTGTATAGATTACAGGAGACTGAATGCTATTACAGAAGGACAGGTGGATCCATTGCCGGATACAAATCAGTTGTTTACCAGACTAAATAAAGCTAAATATTTCTCAAAAGTGGATCTGAGTAAAGGATACTATCAGATTCCAGTAAAGCCTGAGGTTAGACCATACCTAGCTTTTAGTACCTCAGAAGGACACTATGAGTTTAATAGATTGCCATTTGGATTGAAGAATGCGCCTAGTGTTTTCTCTAGAATGATGAGAAAATTATTGGACCCTCTGAATAACCCATGCATCACAAATTTCATGGATGATATCCTTATAGCAACAGAAACATTTGAGGAGCACATTGACTCTCTGAACATGCTATTTAATCGACTTAGGGAAGCGAATTTAACAGCCCGACCCACCAAATGTTGCGTTGGATGTAAAGAATTAGAATTCTTGGGACACACAGTTTATCAGGGAAACATGACCCCTGACCCAAAGAATTTAGAGAAACTAAAGAAAGCCCCGAGACCACAAACCAAGAAAGGCGTGAGATCCTTTGTCTCATTATGTGGTTTCTACCAGAAGTATATCAAAAACTTTAATTCCATATGTGCGCCGTTAACTGATTTGACACGTAAGGGAAATCCAGATCGAATTACATGGACACCACAATGTGAAATGGCTTACCAGGAATTGAAGGAAAAGCTCACAAGCAAACCTATTTTGAAATTACCTGACTTAAGTCAAGAATTCATTGTAAGGACTGATGCCAGTAATATTGGGTTAGGTGCGACTCTGCTACAGAAATCAGATGCATTGGATGGGGAATTAAGCCCAGTGGCATATGCTAGCAGAAAGTTGAATAAAGCTGAAACCAATTACTCAACTAGCGAAAAAGAATGTCTTGCAGTAATATGGGCGATAAAGAAATTCAATATTTATCTGTATGGGAAGGCATTTAAGTTGCAAACGGATCACAAACCTTTGTCGTTTCTAGCACAGGCTAGACATGAGAATTCTAGATTACTCCGTTGGCCTTTATTGATGCAGCCATTTGAGTTCAGCATAGAGTATATAAGTGGAAAAACAAATCTGGGAGCGGATTTTTTAAGCCGCCATCCGTGTGATGAGAATCACCCTAAACCCCAGGAATAATAATACATTTCTCTATGTGTATATAGAATTATAGACTGACATATAACGTCTGTTTTAAGTGGGGAGGATTTGTCGTGAGAAATTCTAATCCACATATATAAATTAAAAAATAAATGTAAAGCCTAACAAATAACTTCAATAAAAGGAAAGAAGAATGGTAAAGAACAGGGCTGTCACAATGACTGTACTCGAAATCCCCCTTGTTTTCTCCTTCGTCTGCAACTTGTAACGTTTCACGTTGATAGTAAAAGCCTACTGCATCACTACACGCTTTCTTCAATGAAACGTGTACTGCATTTCTAAGAAAAACCTTGAGATACGCAAGTTGACCTATATTTAAAATTCCATTCATTTCATTTTATACACGGCGTGATGAAAAGACAGATGAACTTAGGATAGAGAGAAGGGAGGGCTGAAAGCAGGCACGCATGCAACACTAAACACGCGTCTCGTTATACAATTACTACCATCACGCGTGTAAGGCCACTAGCACTAATTTTTTTCAAATCGACAGTGATAAAAAACACTACCCATACGAGAGTTAGTTTTTAAAAACATGAAACATTCTTATTAGGAAACATGACATTATACTGGTTTACGTTTGAAAACATTACAGTACCCAGACACCACATCGTATTCGAAGTGAACAGGAGGTAGAGGAAAATGCACATTTTGAACGCAGCCACCTAGCTCCCTTAAATATATATATATTTGGGTTCCTTAGGGCTTGCTGACAAAGAATATGTTAAACGTTACGCAAATAGTCTAGGAATTACCAAATTATAGCCAAAAGAAATAGTGAGGGATGTCAGACAACACCAAAATCAGAATCGCTCAGTGGCAGATTTTTACACCACCATTGTACGGGAAATGGGTCTCCATGTTAAATCCGATTTGATTGGAGCGCAACAAATGTAAGGCTAAACACGATTAGTCGGGCTATAAATACTATCTTTTGTTGTCAGGGGAAACGTGAGTAGGAGTACTTTTTTTTTGAAAAGCTGTGTAAACATGGCACGATTGGTTAGACCTGTTAATATAGGCAATTAGGAGCGTCAGGTCACCACCACATTTTCAAATAAACTTACTAAAGAACCAGTGCGTTGAGCACCAGTGCATATTTTTCTAAATAAAAGCCTGGGACATCGGCAGATCGAAATTGTGCTATATTCATTGCCAGTCAACGTAACTGTGTATTATTCCATGAATTGTGGTAAGCTTGATATATTCAATATCTTTTTAATGAAAATTGAATGTAAATTGATAATTTATGTCTGTATATATGTGTGGTTCAGTAGCGAACATGAGGTTAGGCCTATATGGTGCTCCAACCTGAACAGAAGGTGTCGGAGGAAAGTAAAATTACATGGAGTTGCCAAACAGTACACTGACACCTATCTTATTGACTAGAAAGAAATAATGCTGGAATTGCAGAGGCGTAGTAACCATTAGGGAGGAATATACTGGTGTAAATTATGTCAGATGAAGCTAACAGTTGGCCTACCGCTCTGAACTCAGTGTTTGTTATGTATTGTGTTCAGTCTGTAAATAGATTATAAATTAGTTATGAAGTAGGAGGTACAACCTTCTTGTTTCAGGGACCGTGGTCCTAAAGTTATTGAGCAGCACCTGGTCTGAGCTTTGCTGAACCTAGAGGCTGACAGCATACTCCTGGGTCCAGATAGTGACCAGTGAGGTGTCTCCAGAACACAGGGAGGCTATCGAGCAGAGGAGTCTTTTCCTGCCGCCATCACGAAAGATAAGCGTCTGTGGCCAGAGGAGCTCAACATTATGCCCCCTCAAAATCTGACTTTATTACAAAATAGAGGGAAAATCCAGTGGTTAAATTGAGAAGAACTGTGAACTTTTCCCCATACTATTTATAAGATAAACAAACACTTGAAGTCATGATGACAAATAACAACATATCTTGAAAAAAAAAACCAGTATTACCTCATATTACCACTACACAACTGACACACATAGGATAATATTAATAAAATATGTCACTACAAGGTTCATATTGATAAATTCTGTACATATAAATGGTAATTACACTTGATTGTGATTCCTGGTTCACTTTGTAGTTGAATCAGGACATATATATTAATGAAAGTACTTAATACATATTGATATTTGAAAATTTACCAGTGACTCATTTAAGATAGTCTTATAGAATGTTACATGTGTGTGAGTGTCACAGTGTTGTCAAGTGTGGTGGAATAAATTAAATTGTTTATCTGTCTGTTGTTGTTGTGACTTACACTTCACCATATACATACCCTAGACATTTAACGTAGTCATCACAATATTCCAGAATAATTCTGACTGAGGCATAATGTGGTAGCAAGTAAGGTTATCTGTAAAACACTACACCTGTTAGATACAGATACCTTCACAGCTGACCTCAGGCAGTACACTAAGTCCTCTATAAATATTTATGTCATCCCACTTTACCACAGTGATATTAGCAGAAAAATATACAGAGGTCCAAAAAAGTATGTACATGTGCTTTATTGACTATAAGAAGGCTTTTGACAGAGTCCATCATGAGAAAATAATTGAATGCCTCGAAGACATAGGTATTGATGGAAAAGATATAAGAATACTCAGTAACCTTTATTGGGAGCAAACTGCCACAGTAAGATCTGGAAGGAATTATTCACCATACATAGACATAAAAAGAGGTTCAGACAAGGTTGTGTGCTGTCCTCCTGCCTATTTAATTTATACACCGAAAAAATTTTCAAACAGATACAGGAAATACCAGGACTGAACATCAGTGGAAGGTCAATAAACAACCTTAGATATGCAGATGATACCGTGTTGTTAGCTGAAAGCGAACAGGAGTTACAAGAACTAGTGAAGCAAGTGGACAGTATAAGTCATGAATATGGACTCGACATTAATATTGAGAAAACAAAAACTATGATAATTAGCAAAACAGACGATAAACCCACATTAAAGATAAGCGTAAATGGGAAAATCCTAGAACAAGTCAAGAGCTATGTATATCTTGGTCATATAATAACAGAAGATGGCAGATGTGAAACAGACGTCAAGAAGAGAATAGGAATGGCCAAAGCTACATTCAACAACATGAAACATATACTGACATCTAAACAGTTATCTCACAAATTAAAAATGAGAATCATAAAGTGTTATATATATTCTGCATTTCTGTATGGTGCGGAAACATGGACGATGAATAAGCATTTGGAAGAAAGAATTGAGGCTCTTGAAATGTGGATATATAGAAGAATGGGGCGCATCTCATGGAAAGAGATGAAAACAAATAAGGAGGTCCTAGGAAATCTAGGTATGAAAAGAGAACTAATGAGGGAGGTCAAAGTTTGACAGCTAAAATACTTTGGCCACATAAAAAAGCATAACACCTTGCAGAAGACCGTAACAGAAGGGAGAGTTGAAGGCAAACGTGCAAGGGGAAGACAGCGCTATAAGTGGGAAGATAACATCAAGAGATGGACATTACATCCCTGTGAGACAGCGGCACAGGTGAAAATCAGTACACATTTAACGAAAACTCAGAAAGAGAGAGTGCAACAGGTTCTAGATACTCATATATATATATCAACATCTAACTTTTGACAGTCGCAGCACTGGATTCATTCGGAAAGTTGTGCTATTTCAAAATCGGCACTCATCATAAGAGCCAGCCGATAGGATTTACCATCATCATCAATTTTTACATATTATAACAGTTATCTTAGCAACCACATGCTTAGCAATACGGAAATTACTTTCTCCTTGTTTTCAACTGTGAACGTCCAGAGCACGTCTTGCTTCAGTAACTATTTGTGGTGACATTGATTTCATCCAGGGAACATTAAACACCAAATTTGGCGTCCGCCTTGTAATTATTATTCGATATATAAAGTAGGCTAGACTGGGGCCATATCTGGGCAATTCCCCTCACAGTATAGTTTCAGTACTGATTTTTTATTTAAATGTATATAAGACTCACCTGAAATTACAAGTTATCTCCTTCAAAGTACGACCCTTGGGAAGTTACACAGTGGTTCCAACGTTTTTTCCACTGATCGTAGCAGTACTGAAAGTCATTTTCTGTAAGAGTGCTTAGTTCATCGGTTACAATTTTTTTGATGTTTTCCACAGTCCCGTAATGATGTCCTTTCAACTTAGAAAGTGGTAGAAATCGGACGGAGCTAGGTCCGGGCTGTAGAGATGTTGTGGAAGTGTGAGGATGTTTTTCTTCACCAAATACTCTTGAATTGAAAGCGCTGTGTGAGCAGGCGCGTTGTCGTGGTGCAGCACCCAATCATCTGAAATGTCCCTTCGGACTCGCTGGACCCGTTTTCGAAGTCGTTCCAAGACATCTTTGTAGAAGGCCTGATTAACTGTCTGTCCTGGAGGTAGGGGTTAGGGTTACAAATGGTACAAATTCTTTGTGCACAATTCCACGACTGTCGAAAAAAACGATAATCATCGTTTTCATCCTGGACCTGCTCATGCATGCTTTCTTCGGACGAGGAGAATTTATCGTGTGCCATTCCTCACTTTGCCGTTTGGTCTCGGGATCATACTTGAACATCCATGATTCGTTTCCTGTAATTACTTTATCCAAGAAATTTGGTTCAATGACGAGTCTTCCCAGCAAATTCTGACAACTTTCCAACCGGTTCTCTTTTCCCTCCACAGACAAGTCTTTGGGCACCAGTTGTGCACAAATTTTTTGCATGTGCAAAACGTTTGTTAAAATTCTATGAACTGCATTTTTATCCAAACCAGTTTCTTCTGCAATCATCCTGACACTCAATCGGCGGTCTTTCGCCATCACAGCTCGCACAACTTCCATATTTTGATCGTTTGTAGACAAGATTGGCCTTCCGGTACAAGGTTCGTCTTCAACATTTTCTGGGCCCTCTTTGAAAGCTTTGTGCCACCTAAAAACCATATTTCTCGATAGAGTGGCATCTCCATAAGCTTCGGTTAGATTTTCAGATGTCTCGGTGGCAGACTTCTTGAGTTTCACACACAATTTGATAGCGTACCGTTGTTCGATATTTCGCTCCATCGCAAACGTAACGAGGTATTAAAACATGACCTTACAGAAACTGCAGTAGCGCGGCAATGACTCAACCGATCGAGTTGAAACAAGTCTAGACATGCAGCTAAGGTCTCTACCCATGCGCCGATATCCACCAATGAGGTGTTACTGTGTCTAGTCGTACATAGGCAAATCAGTACACTTACTTTTGGGACACAGTAGTAATTGTGTGTGGGTGTGTCTAGTTAAACTTATCTTTCTAGAGATAAGGGGTTGGAAGAGTGTCTTACACTAAAATATAGTCGTATAGATAGGCTGGACTAGAGAAACTATTCAGTCCAGAGACAACTTTTTCTCCTTTACTATTCACTCGTGAAATCTATTTCTACATCTTTTATTCTCACATATTTACCACTATCACCTCTGCTCAGACGGGACCATAACTATCTTCTAACCTATCTAAACTCTCCACACCTAAGCCTACCTTGCCGTTGGTTGGAGAGCTTGAGTGCCTCAATGATCCCGGGAGCTATGCCGGCGAGAGTTTTACTCCTGGCAGGGTCACCCAAGCCGGACAGGTCCTTGGTGAGGGGCCAGACAAAAGGGCTGTGGAGTTGGGGGAACCCTATAGGTGTAGATGCAGAACCCACCGGCGAGTGGTACAAGCTCTGGTCTGCACCAATCCACCCCCACTTCATGGGTTAAATGCTTTCTTGCCTCATTCTTCGCTGTTTGTCTCCTATCCAATAATCCCCATGGATGACGAAGAGATGCAGGCCAGCGGACATTGCACCTTTGTCCCTCTGTGACAGCCTCCTAGGTGGCGGGGAACGCCAGATATACCATCACTGCAGAAGGGTTGGCAAAGCTGACTGAAGAATGATGAATTAGCTGACCCAGATATATATGCTATCTTTCTGGCAGGATGTGATGATCCTGGGATACTGATACACTAGACTGCCTCCCTTCGGGGATACTGAAAAATGCATCCATACCCCCCACCCCTGCAATCATGAACATGCCTCAAAGACAACAGACTCTATAAGAGCTCGGGTGTCGCCTTGGTTATCAAGGCCCGCGCTGCACTTCGGTGCCTGGGGAGGGTAGTGAAAAGTATACTACCAGTAATATATATAACACAGACTCACTACGCATCCTCCAACTCAACATATCAGGAATCCGAAACAAAAAACTAGAACTAACCAAGCTTCTACTGGACCTAAAAATCCATGTTGCAGTTATCCAAGAAGCAATGCTACCAAAAGACACCTCCTTCCATATCACAGGCTATACAGTGTACCAGTGCAAGTGTATAAAATGTCAAGGATTAGTGACACTTATCCGGAATGATACACAGGCTGAGGTTTCCGCTCTTGAAACCAATGACGAAACAGATCTACAGGAAGTGATAGTCTGGAGTGGTGGAAAGCCATTGAAAATCATTAACATTTACAACCCACCAAAAAGACACCATGCTCTGAAGCCTTTCCAGACCATGGACTTGAGGAGAGGGATCATTGCTGGTGACATGAATGGTCATTCACCTCTGTGGGGCTACACAGACAGGAACCCAACAGGAATAGCTATAGAAGAACTTACTAACACTACCACACTCATCCTACTGCAGAATGCTCACACCCCACCGATATTGCTCCACCGCGCCAGTGGAACAAAAAGCAGACCAGATCTCACCCTAGTAACCGCAGATATCCACCCAGATTGCTCAGTTAGAGTGCTCGACGACATCGGAAGTGACCACAGACCCATCCTCCTTGAGATCACAAACACCAGGGAAATAAAACGAAATTGCTTAACATCACCCCCATGGAACTACAAAAAGGCAGACTGGCATTTCTTCAGGAGACAAGTACGACAACGATTCGAGGCCATCGACATGACGCTAGACATAGACAAGGTATATAGTAAAATCACTACAGCACTACTGCAGTCTGCAAAAGAAGCCATTCCACGAGGATGTAGGAGAAAGTTTAAACCTTACTGGAGTACAGAACTGGAGGCCGCTGTAAACGAGAGGAAAAAAAGCAAGACGGCAAGCTGAGAAACACCCAACCCCCGCCAACAAAGCAAATTATTACCGCCTAACTGCAAAAGTTAAACGTCTGAGCAAAAAAGCAAACAGAGAAACATGGGTTAAGAAATGTGGAGAGTTAAACTTGCGGAAAGACGGAAAGAAAGCATGGTGCATCATATTAAATCTCTCAGGAATTAAAAGAAAGAAAAACCCTGAACCCATCATTACAAGCACTGAACCGCTAACAAGGGATGCACAGAAAGCAGAACCATTCAATAAGCACTTTGCCAACGTCAACAAAAAACAACCACGCAAGAGACTTGACAGTGCTATCAGATCACTCCCCAAAATGATGGAGAAACAACCAACAGCTAGCTGTGAGGTCTTTGAAAAGAACTTCACTCTTTCAGAACTCAAGATGGCCTTAAAAAAATGCAAGAAAGGAAAAGCTGCTGGACCTGATCGGCTCACTAACGAGATGATCTCAAATCTCTTAAATTATGAACTCTCCACCATCCTTGACCTCATTAACAAGACCTGGAGAGAAGGCAAGTTACCAACAGACTGGAGAAAAGCCAATATCATCCCAGTCCTTAAGAAGGACAAACAGTCCAATGAAGTAACACGCTATCGACCGATCTCCTTGATATCAAACCTAGGCAAGATCACTGAAAGGATGATAAATGAAAGGCTATATTGGTGGCTAGAAAGCAATAAGATCTTAAACACCAATCAATCAGGTTTTAGAAGAAACAAACAGACAATGGATCAGTTGATACGATTCAACCAAGAGATAGGTGATGCCTTCCAAGACAAACAAAATGTGCTAGCAACATTTATTGATCTTAGACAAGCCTATGATCGAGTCTGGAGGATAGGCCTCCTCTTAAAAATGCGAAGAATGGGAATATCAGGGCGAATGTACAACTGGTTAAAAGGTTTCTTCCACAACAGAACAATCCGAACAACATTCAGTGGAACAACATCAAAACAAAGAACCCTGGAGGAAGGACTGCCTCAGGGATCAGCACTAAGTTGTACACTGATTCTTATATTTATAAATGCCCTCCCAGATGTCATCACCTGCCAAAAAGCACTATTTGCTGATGACCTAATCATCTGGACAAAAGGAAAATACCTCCAAACCATCACCAAAAATATGAACAAAAACCTGACAACCATCTCTGCATACTGCCAGTTCTGGAAACTTGAAATCAATGTAGAGAAAACTATGTATGGCCTGTTCAGCCTAAACAAGAGAGTTAATGAGAACAACATCGAGGTCTGGATGAATGGAGAGAAATTAGCATACGAAGAATGCCCGAGATATCTTGGAGTCGAGCTCGACCGTAGACTTACCATGAGACCCCACATAGACAAGCTGATCGAGAAAACATACACAAGACTCAGGCTCATCAAGCACCTTTCCTCCTGTGGGTGGGGAGCAGACCAGCACTCATTACGCCAACTCTATAATGGATATGTGTGCCCAGTAATTGACTACTCGCTCCCCTCCAAACTATTTCAAGTAAAAGCCTCTCACAAAAGCTAGACAAAGTCCAAAATCACGCTCTACGGTTTATAAGTGGTGCCATGAGCTATGATGCAGAAATAACATCATCATCATCATCAGTTGCCATCTCCACAACGAAGGTTGGCTGTAATGGATCTCCAACGTCTTCTGTCTCTTGTCTTGGTGGTGCACTCTGATAGACTCTTATTAGTTATGTTTGAAAGAAGCAATTCATTTTCTTCAGGCATATTATGAGAAGAAAGATGGAATATATTGAGACAGCAGGAAATATTAAAGGAAAATGAGACAGAGGCTCACCAGAACTGCCATGCTATGGACTCCAGAAGGAAAGCAAGGATGGCCAAAAGCCACCAAGCGGAGAACTGTTGAGGCAGAGACGATGAGCATGAACCAGAGCTGGGGCACCACGTGAAGGATGGCTGTTGACCGAGCAGAGTGGAGATAGTTTGTTGCTGCCCTACAAAGACGCCACCAGGTGTGATGGTCGCTGATTGCTTTGTCAGTCAGTGGCCAAGGACCAAAGAAGAATAAGACAAGAGAACGACAAATAAAGAAGATACTTGACTGACATCATGCCATGGAAAAAAGTCAACAATGGAAGTGATAAACAGTACTGGAGACAGGAAGTTATGGAGAGACATGATCACTTATGCCATCAGGCAAGGTAATTGAAGAAGAAGAAGAATAAGAAATTAGTATTTCTTACACTCAACCTGCCCCGACACACAAATTATGGATTAACTTTATGCCAGTCAGGGCATACAACAATTTAAAATAAAATTTGTTACATCCCCCTCCTGAAACAAGTAAAGCAATCCTCGATTTTTTAAATGTTAGCGTATCAAATAACGTAAACTAAAGCTATTTATATAATATAACTTCCTCATTACCTATCAACCCCCAAGGAGCATAGGCTTTCAACAAACTTAAGCCAAGTCTTCACATCCCACGCCATCAGCTCAAGGTAGTTGTGTGTCTTCTTCATGACCCTCATGTCTGTCTACAGCTCTCCTCTCCATGTGTTCTTTGGTTTTCTTCTATCTCTCTTACCCTGGGGCTTCCAGAACAAGGACTGCCAGGTAATGCTTTTAACAGGTTTCTTCATTGTGTGTCCTATGTCTCCAGCATATTCTTCTTATCTCTTGTTCCACCGGCACATGTCTGGTTTTTGTCATCAGTTCCACATTAGTGGTCTTGTCATACCACTTCAATCCGTCAATCTAATGATTTAACTTACCAAATAATCAACATTGTAAACAATGATTTTTTCTCAACGCATAAAAATGAATCATGAAACTTTTCATGTATAGTGATACATAAAATTAATTGTAGTCCCAGAACAAATACTGCTGTAGGGGAGAAGAGACTTCACTATACAATGTCTCAGCTGTATGAGGTGGAGTGGGGTGACTGGTTCTCTTCCTTGCTGCCTTTACCTTCCCCAACCCAAAAGCAGTCAGGTCCCCATTTACAGCTGAGCAGACTGGAGCTTGAAACTACCTGGTTTCGAACCCCGTTATCTTGCCTCAAGAAGAAAGCTCTACCGTTCTGCCACTCAACAGCTAATATACTGTTATTAAATAAGATGAGTTAATTATTCTTGTACTTTCTTGCCACAATTTAAAAAAAAAAAAAACAGAAAACTTAAAAAGCAGAAAAATCTTACATTCAAATATCATTCCTTATTCCGAACCCCTATCTGGACTGTTTCATTGAATATAAGTTCCTTCAGCCTTTCCTTTGGTAAATCATCCAGCTCCATTTCAAATATGAAAGGCTCTTCTGCTACAGGTTGTGGTGGGGGAAAAAATAGCCATCATAAACATTTTAAACTGAAATGATATACTTCTCAAACATAATTCTTACTTACTTAGTCGTTCCCCTTCTACCGTGAGGTGTAGAGGTTAAAACATAATTCAACAGATGCAATTTTATTTCACATTCTCCACAGTTCTTACACACATTTTTAATCAGTTCTGATCTTCAACTCATCTTATGGAAAATACAAATGTAAAAGCTGATTTGCTATGAGTTGCGTGAAGGCATCGCACTGTATACATATAGCGACATTTATATCTACATGTAAAGGTAGTCCAATAGCATATACCACTGAAAGGAAGTGAAGTGTTAGAAACTACACCATACTAGGTTACGTTTTATTACGTGGGGTAGGGAGCCGCGCTAGCGTAGTGGTTACAACACCGCTCTGGCGACCGGGTGATTCAGGATCAAACCCGGGCGACGGCATTTGAGGATTTTTCGTCGACCGGGAATTGGACTGGATTAACTCGAGACCTGGCGAGGACATTTGAAGGAGTGTCGTCGACCAGGGATTGGCGGCTCCTGAGCCGACCCAGCTCTAATGGGTACCTCTGAAATCGGCGAGTATCTGCCTGAATGGCGAGGGACACCTGTCTCTGTACAAGAAAAGGGATACTCACGTAAAATCAATGTCAGGTTAGACATTAACAATAACCTGAGATTTCGCCTCGAGTATTAGCGGGCGTACGAAAAAAAAAAAAAAAAAAAAAAAAAAAATTACGTGGGGTGACCTCTTCCTTCTTTGCTGCCTTCACATCCTCTAACACAAGAGGAGAGTCAGGTACCCATTAACAGCTGGGTAAATTGGAGCATTATATACTATAGTAATATTCCTTGAACAGCATATAATATTTTATGTATACATTTTTGTTTCAAACATACCAAACTTATTACTGAGCATGTATTTGACTAGCTTTAGCTTTGTTTTAATCACTGCATGCATCCCAATGAACCTTTTTCTTCAGTAGTCTAGGTCCCTAATTTGTGTCAAACGTATCCCATTCCATATTTAGCATGGTGTAAAATGTGTTGATATGTTACCCAAACAAGTGTGGTGTCATTTCTCGAAGCCACACTTGCCACCAAGAATGTATTTTATATATGAGTCACGTATTATGTACAACATACAGGGTTCATAGCAAATTTCTTCAAGCATTTTCCAGGCTTTTTCCAGGTTTTTCCAGGTCCAGCGCGTAATTTTCAAGGATGGGAAACTCTAATATTTTCCTCATCTAATTTTCTCAGATATAATTATCACTTTGCTGACCAGCAATCCGGAGCATTACCGTCTCCCATTACCAATGGTGTTTGCAGATTTCTTTAAAAAGAACTGTTTTTTTTTTTTAAATTCATAAATGATTGAAAAACAGACATCTTTTCCAAGTTTTTAGTGAATTTGTTCAACATCAGCGCAATAAAGTGTTAGTTACATGGATGGCAATGAATAAAATAAGCTTGATTGACGTATTGATTTAACGATTAACCATGTATATCAACATAAAAAGCTAATAAAATTGTGAATAAAATGCAAAAAAAAAAAAAACTGTATTTTTCGTGTACGTCTTCTTTGAATGTATTCTGCGTTTGTGGCATCTGACAATAAGCGTTTGTAAATGTGGGAGTAGTTAAGTACCTCTAGTTGGAGTCTGAGTTGCTTTTTTTCATTAACTGGGGTTGAAGTTGTAGCTGTAGGCCTCTGCAAGAGTCTTTGTCTGGATCGTTGATAATCCTTGACTGTATGGTATAACTTTAAGCGGGGTATCAGGCATAGAGGTACATTGCAATCTGAGCAGTACAGGCAAGTCTGGCTTCTGTTCCCTGCAGCCTTACACACTTTACAGTCTGGTTTGTACCTTGCCCTTTCATATTTATCAATGAAGTGGTGCTCAGTAAGTCGTGTTGTTGTGACCTGTGGTTTTGATGGTGTCACATTGCGTCGAAGAATAGCAGGTTCAATAAAAGTCATAATGACACCCTGATCTTTGCATTGATCTTTTTCTGTAGAGTTGGCAGTGTTGAAGGTTATGTGCCCATTGACCAGGGCAGTTTCTTGTTTATATTATCATTGGAGTGAACAGTAGATATAAGATTAAATCTGTTTGTATCATGCCTGGTGACTGTCGGCATGCATTATCTTCTGTCGCACAAAACACAGGATGATTTGTCTTTTTCAATTTGAGTTGTTTTTTCTTCAGTGGTACAGGAAAATGCTTCCTATTTTCAGCTACTGTTTCAAATGCACCAATCTGAATTTCAGGTCTTGAAATAAAGCTGAAGGTTGAATAAAAACTACCACAGAAGAGAATATGTCCCTTGTTGCGTATGAAATTTGAATTAAAACTATGGTGACTTTTCACTGAAAAAAGAGTCCAAATATTCTCAGCTCTGAGAGTTTCTTCCTTGGTCACAAATGATGTCACATCTGTAGGTCTCCTAGTAGTGTTAGATGATTTTGACGTGTCCGAGGGAGTAGTGTTAGATGGTTTTGATATTTCTGAGGGAAAAACTGCTCCTTGGGGTTGTGTTCTTTTCTGTTTAAAAAAAAAAAAGAACACACAAATAACTTATGAGTAGACCTAAGCTATGTATATTTACCAAGTCCAAATTCTAAACGCATACATAATATAGTCAAACAATATTTAACTAGAACAAAAGGTAGGCCTAATATATAGTAATTGGGAGAGTAATACTTATGATAAGTGAAAATCTATTAAATATCTAACTGGAAACAGCAGGCCTTTAAGACACCCCCCCCCCCCCCCATCTTTACTATTTTTGTTGGGTTTTGTTTCGTTTGTTTGTTTAGATTTAAAAAAAAAATTTAATTTAATTTTTTTTTAATAACATAGGCCTATGCACAAAATTGGTGATTTTCATTTATCCTAATTACAGTGATTTGACAGATGTGATGCCACTTTCGTGTATCGGCGGTTACTCATGTTATCTGGAATTGAAAACATGTAGGCCTATCCTAATTAGCTTATAACCCTTCAGAGGTAGAACGGGATAAGTCTTTTCATCATAAATATAGGCCTAATAAAAAAGCATTCAAAATATATTTATTTCCAAAAAATGTGGTGAAATGAACAGTGGGACATGGGTCTGATAACAGGGTATGCTATAGGATATGGAATCGCCATCAATTTCTATTCCTGACCATCTTAAACTGTGTCAAATATATTCCCGTATGCAGATGTAAACCAAGAAATTTCGTTCAAACGCTTGCCTATAGGCTAATTTTGGCCATGGTTAAAAATAAAACTGTAAATAGGCCTACATTGTAAACAGACGCAAGTACAGTAGACCTATCTATAAACTGGATTTATTTAAATAGGTTTTATGAGATAAATGAATTTATTACTTACCTCGGTTGAAATGAACGATTTAATACAACTTAAATGAAGTTCTTCGTGTTTTCCCAGTAGCTTTCGAGTAACAACAGACACGCAGCGCTAAACATAAATCTGCGTTTACATCATTAATGCAAAGCGCCGAAAACGAAACCGCCAAAAACTTCTGGAAATGGATTTAGTGCGCAAATGGAAGTAAACATTCTACGGTAACTGAAGTTTAACGAAAAATACCATCAATAACAGAAAAATGGATGTAAAGTATCGAACTTTCGATAATGGACGCAAAGTATCGAACTTTCGGTTTTGTATTTTTTTTCCAGGTCCGACGTGGAAAATTCAAGGCTTTTAGCCATTTTTCCAGGCTTTTCGCGAACATCACTTTGAGGACACCGAGACCCTTAAACAAGCCGTACACCAGTGGTTTAGGAAAAAGGACACACATTTTTACCGTGCGGGGGGATACATGCCCTTGTGAGAAGATGGACAAAAACTCTAACAAATAATGGAGACTACATTGAGAAATAAATTTTTGAAGTTCAGACTTGGGGCTACATTTCAATGTGAATTTTATCTGTTTTCTTGCCTATTGAATGAAATTAAAAGTTACGAGGCATTACATTTTGATCGTCCCTCGTACCAGGCTCAAAAAACCTGGTGGCGTCTCTCCAGTCTGCTGAGCTGTAAATGGGTGCCTGACTCTGCTGTTGAGTCAGGGAAGCCAAAAGGTACCAGGGAAGGGAAACTGGTCACCCGACCTCATAAAAATGCTGAACCTAGTATGGTGAAGTCTCTAACATTTTACTTTCATACAGTAGATTCTGCTGTGAGATTACCTTTGCTTTTTAACTCTTCTCAGATGGTCTGTTGATCTTGTTCTAGTAAGTTTAGTTTTCCAAAACAAAATTTTCTGGACTAATCTCTGTTTATTATGTGCTCACCATCTCCGCCTGTTTCATGTTGAAATGTTCATTAAAACAGTGGGACCTGTTATAGTTGGTAAGGTTCTCTATTTTTTTTGTTCTTAAAGTTTGGAGTAGAATACTTAAGCTGCAGAATCGGTAGCACTGAAAGCAGGGAACTGAGAACGCAGTACAGATTAGTTCATTGTTAAAATGTCATCAGTGTTTTTAAATATGTCTGCACTTTCCAGCGAATTTGTAATGTATTTGTCATTTCTGAAACACATGATTCAGTAAAAGAGAAACTAAGTTTTCATTGAATGCAAAAACATCTCATAATTTGTAGGGTTTTTTTTAACAGATCATTTAATCATCGTCATTTTTTACATTTTGCTCCCTGTGGAGGCTTCCCCCCACCACCAGGCCCCCTTGCAGGAAGCTTGAACATTTGCTCTTGCAGTGGTAGTGTATGTAGCAGTTAGTTGTACGTGATGATGTTGCCAGCACCATGTCACAACCTCATATTAGTCACCTTATACCACATGCCTGGGGGAACAGTGGTTCTGTTCTTCCTGTGTCTCATAAGAGACCCCTGGAAACCTACACAGGACAGATCAGCTCATGGTATATTTGGGTATCCATCTTCTTGTTCGTCGTTGCGTTGTGCCCGTTCACAGCGAAGCTACGATAATTGCGCCTTTCGGCCGACACATCCGACTTCAGCACAGCATTTTTTTAGACCGGGTTTGCCTTCCCACTTCGATCCCTACTCTCTTAGCCAGACTGCAGTGATGCAGCCTGTTTCCAGGCCCACCACTTGGCGATGGAGTAGGGTCTTTGTCAGCTCACGTTCGCTGACCCTGACACAAGCAGTCAAGCTATGGGCCCCTGACTGCATTTATCACTGTTGGTGCGTCTTTGGTCCCATTTGGGTATCCATCTTGCTTCTGACTTTGGCTTGGAGGATATGATGAATGTAAAGGTTTCCTCTGAATCAGATATGTTGACACTGTTGATTTTATAGCACCATGTGACATAATATAGATGGGCTGAATTGTTAGTTTGAAACTTGTATCTCCTCAGCTCTTGATTTGTTAGAAAAGATGTTGACCTTTAACCCCAACAAGAGGATATCTGTAGAGCAGGCCCTTGCACATCCATACCTTGAGCAGTACTATGACCCCGCAGATGAGGTGAGCAGTGTAGAAAGTTGCCATCTCTGGCAGATAGCTTAATGTCACAGGAATATGTTATGTTGTGAATCTGTCTTGTGCAAGAGAGAATCAGTATTACAAGAAGAGCCCACTGAGTTAGGGAAGCACTCTTGGTTTGCAAGTGAGCCCTGGAACTCACCACCAGTTGCTCACGGGAAAAGAGTGAAAACTGAAATCCCAGGGATCGAATGAAAGATTTTAAACAACTGTATTATCAAGAGACTGCCATTAAAGCAGACAGATAAGCTAGGAAAAAAGATTTTTTTATTTTTATTTGGCAATGTTCAACCTAGACACAACGTCCATCGATCGTGTTAGGGCATGTGTCCAAATATAAAAGACCTTGTGGTCTGGTAAGGTTAACACAGAAATGAATTTCAAGGAACTTGGAAATTAAAGCAAGGATGTAGAAGAATTGTAAGTTGAATGAAAATAGAAGGTAAGTCCTACCAGGACAAAGAAATGGCATAAGTTACAATCACAAGCTCTTCGTCAGGGACAAACGTACCCCTATTAAAACTAAATGTGTAAAAAAAAAAAATCAACAAATGATATGAGCCTTAAATGAAAATCGCTATTTGTCATTGGTAAATCCCAGTCAGAAATGCCATGATGAGAGAAGGGAAACTAAAAACGTAAAAAAAAAAGTAAAACAGCATACAATAGGAAAAGAGGAAGGTGGGAAAACAATAAAAGAGAAATAAGAATCAAACGGTAAATAGTAATAAATTAGAAAAAAATTATATATCCATTGAAACCTTGTTAATAATGAGTAAATAGTAGTAGTAATGAAATGTATGAAACGGTGGAAATAAGGAAAGATTATTATACAGGTATATATGTTCAGGGTTCGTAGCGACCTGGAAAAACCTGGAAAACGAAAAAAAAAAAATTCCAAGCCTTGAAATGCCTGGAAAAATGGCTAAAAGCCTTGAATTTTCCACGTCGGACCTGGAAAAAAAATACAAAACCGAAAGTTCGATACTTTGCGTCCATTATCGAAAGTTCGATACTTTACATCCATTTTTCTGTTATTGATGGTATTTTTCGTTAAACTTCAGTTACCGTAGAATGTTTACTTCCATTTGCGCACTAAATCCATTTCCAGAAGTTTTTGGCGGTTTCGTTTTCGGCGCTTTGCATTAATGACGTAAACGCAGATTTATGTTTAGCGCTGCGTGTCTGTTGTTACTCGAAAGCTACTGGGAAAACACGAAGAACTTCATTTAAGTTGTATTAAATCGTTCATTTCAACCGAGGTAAGTAATAAATTCATTTATCTCATAAAACCTATTTAAATAAGTCCAATTTATAGATAGGCCTACTGTACTTGCGTCTGTTTACAATGTAGGCCTATTTACAGTTTTATTTTTAACCATGGCCAAAATTAGCCTATAGGCAAGCGTTTGAACGAAATTTCTTGGTTTACATCTGCATACGGGAATATATTTGACACAGTTTAAGATGGTCAGGAATAGAAATTGATGGCGATTCCATATCCTATAGCATACCCTGTTATCAGACCCATGTCCCACTGTTTATTTCACCACATTTTTTGGAAATAAATATATTTTGAATGCTTTTTTATTAGGCCTATATTTATGATGAAAAGACTTATCCCGTTCTACCTCTGAAGGGTTATAAGCTAATTAGGATAGGCCTACATGTTTTCAATTCCAGATAACATGAATAACCGCTGATACACGAAAGTGGCATCACATCTGTCAAATCACTGTAATTAGGATAAATGAAAATCACCAATTTTGTGCATATGTTATAAAAAAAAATTAAATTAAATTTTGTGCATATGTTATAAAAAAAATTAAATTAAATTTTTTTTAAATCTAAACAAACAAACGAAACAAAACCCAACAAAAATAGTAAAGATAGGGGGGGGGGGGTAAAGGCCTGCTGTTTCCAGTTAGATATTTAATAGATTTTCACTTATCATAAGTATTACCCTCTGATAAAGTAGGGGTGTTAATAGACGATTGTTAATAGTATGTGTGCCCACACAGAGCAGATGATAACTAGGTTAGTACTGTACTGTCACTGTGTATAAAGTCTGTGGTGAGTGGTATGGAGGGTACAGTCACTCACACTACAGCACTGTATGGTCAAGCATAGACCAACGAAGCAGACTGGTGTTCTTTTCCAATTGACAGCACATAATTTATTCACACAGTAACATCAATCAGGTACGATACACTACACAGGTACAACAGCATACAAAAATCCAATAATAATCAATTGCGCAGAATGTCATAGCTATCAAGTATGATGTAAACCCTGTTTACATCGCAGTTCTAATGTTACATCAGTAAATCCACCAGAAATCATATTTTAACCATAGAGCTCGATTATAGCATAATGGTGCACTTCTCATAGAAGATGACCATAACGATTTTCCTCAAAAGACTACATCTCCCCTTCTCAGCAAAGGCTGCTCCACGGCAGTTGAATAATCATCGTCAGCGCTATCTCTTCCTAGAGCTCATTTATAGCATAGTGGTGCACTTCTCGTAGAAGATGCACATCCACCATATTCCTCAAAGGACTGCGTACCCAGCAGTCTGCAGTGATATAGCCTGCACAATATATGGCCTCCTAATCTCCTTCACAAAAATATCTATGGCCTACAAAGTAATGTCTTTAAATCTCAGACTCTCCATAGCGTCTAATTGTAGATTAGTGGTGCACTTCTCTTAGAACGTGCACAATAACAAAATCCCTCAAATGACTGCATCCACCGCAGTTACAAAACGCCACACAGGCTTGAATCTATATGAATACTTCAACGACTGCATACACTGCAGTTACAAAACGCCAAACAGGCTTGAATCTATATATACTCAAAAGACTGCCTGCTCTGCAGTTTACAAATAATCTGGCCTGCACAAATCCTGGCCTTATAATCTCTTTAAATAAAATACATTCATCAAAAACTCTCCCTCCATAAGGAACAATGGCCTGACCATGTCTTAGCGCCGTTCCTTCACAATAGAAAATTCATCAGGGAGGTAAATATGACTCAAAACATCGGCCTGTAGACACCAAGGCCTCCAAAACATGTCCTTAACATAAAATACACCTTATATTCTCTTATCTGCAGATAATCACACCTAAATAGGCAAATAATGGTACACCTCGAAAAATGGCCAAACATTGTTCCCGTACACTACCCTGGGAACACACAAGACACAGGGCTGACTACTCAGTCTACGCCCAAACTTAGACTGCCACGAGATCACACATCTCCCGCTCAAACAGTCACGGGACTCGGCCGTTCAAAACATAGCCCGTCAGTCCATTCACGGGCTAGCCGTGAACTATTCACAGCTCTACAATCCAGAACAACATCTCGCCACTCGAAATGATTAGCGCTCACAGCGCTCTTTTGTTCTGACTTACAAAAACTTCTCGAACATACGAGGAAATATTCTTAAACAATTCACCGCTAATAGGTAAACAAGCGACGCAACCTTAACTTTACTCTGACCAACTAGAATACAAAAGATCACTTTCCTTTTTGACCTTAACACCCTCCCAATTACTATATATTAGGCCTACCTTTTGTTCTAGTTAAATATTGTTTGACTATATTATGTATGCGTTTAGAATTTGGACTTGGTAAATATACATAGCTTAGGTCTACTCATAAGTTATTTGTGTGTGTTTTTTTTTTTTAAACAGAAAAGAACACAACCCCAAGGAGCAGTTTTTCCCTCAGAAATATCAAAACCATCTAACACTACTCCCTCGGACACGTCAAAATCATCTAACACTACTAGGAGACCTACAGATGTGACATCATTTGTGACCAAGGAAGAAACTCTCAGAGCTGAGAATATTTGGACTCTTTTTTCAGTGAAAAGTCACCATAGTTTTAATTCAAATTTCATACGCAACAAGGGACATATTCTCTTCTGTGGTAGTTTTTATTCAACCTTCAGCTTTATTTCAAGACCTGAAATTCAGATTGGTGCATTTGGAACAGTAGCTGAAAATAGGAAGCATTTTCCTGTAGCACTGAAGAAAAAACAACTCAAATTGAAAAAGACAAATCATCCTGTGTTTTGTGCGACAGAAGATAATGCATGCCGACAGTCACCAGGCATGATACAAACAGATTTAATCTTATATCTACTGTTCCTAACCCAGAAGGACTTGAACAATTACTTCTGTCCACCAAAAAACACAGCGAGGCCCAGAATCTATACCTAAACACCAAGAAGACTAAAGTATTGACAACAGACAAAGTAAAGACCAAACCAGAAATTGAAATTGATAACGAAGAACTGGAGAGTGTTAATGAATTCGAATACTTAGGATCAATCATCAACAGCTCTGGCGACTGTGCAGTAGAAATTAAAAGAAGACTTGCAATTGCTTCACATAAACTAATACAGATGAAAAACCTATGGCAAGGCACAAGCAAAGAAACAAAGTTACAACTGATCAGAGCATGTATATTCCCAGTGGCAACATATGGCTGCGAGACTTGGACACTCAATAAAACAGTTGCAAAAAAGATTACATCATTTGAAATGAAATGCTACAGAAGGATGTTGAGAATACCCTGGACAGAAAAAAAGACCAACAGAGAAGTACTGCACTCACTAAACGTACAGGAATATTGGCTCCTAAATACCATCGTAATAAGGAAGCTGAAATTTTTCGGTCATATAAAAAGACATAATAGCCTGGAAAAAACAGTGATGGAAAGCATGGTCCCTGGAAAAAGGGGAAGGGGTCGACCTAGACGACGGTGGACCCAGGACATCACAGAGAGTCTGAACTTGTCTTTGGCTGATGCAGGTCGACTTGCCCAGAATCGTGATGCGTTCAGAGCAGCTGTAATGGAGACAGCGTTCTGGAAAGAATACGTCACATGATGATGATCTATTGTTCAGTCCAGTGATAATATAAACAAGAAACTGCCCTGGTCAATGGGCACATAACCTTCAACACTGCCAACTCTACAGAAAAAGATCAAAGCAAAGATCAGGGTGTCATTAAGGATTATCAATGATCCAGACAAAGACTCTTGCAGAGGCCTACAGCTACAACTTCAACCCCAGTTAATGAAAAAAAGCAGCTCAGACTCCAACTAGAGGTACTTAACTACTCCCACATTTACAAACGCTTATTGTCAGATGCCACAAACGCAGAATACATTCAAAGAAGACGAACACGAAAAATACAGTTTTTTTTTTGCATTTTATTTACAATTTTATTAGCTTTTTATGTTGATATACATGGTTAATCGTTAAATCAATACGTCAATCAAGCTTATTTTATTCATTGCCATCCATGTCACTAACATTTTATTGCGCTGATGTTGAACAAATTCACTAAAAACTTGGAAAAGATGTCTGTTTTTCAATCTTTTATGAATTTAAAAAAAAAAACAGTTCTTTTTAAAGAAATCTGCAAACACCATTGGTAATGGGAGACGGTAATGCTCCGGATTGCTGGTCAGCAAAGTGATAATTATATCTGAGAAAATTAGATGAGGAAAATATTAGAGTTTCCCATCCTTGAAAATTACGCGCTGGACCTGGAAAAACCTGGAAAAAGCCTGGAAAATGCTTGAAGAAATTTGCTATGGACCCTGTATGTTGTACATAATACGTGACTCACATATAAAATACATTCTTGGTGGCAAGTGTGGCTTCGAGAAATGACACCACACTTGTTTGGGTAACATATCAACACATTTTACACCATGCTAAATATGGAATGGGATACGTTTGCCACAAATTAAGGACCTAGACTACTGAAGAAAAATGTTCATTGGGATGCATGCAGTGATTAAAACAAAGCTAAAGCTAGTCAAATACATGCTCAGTAATAAGTTTGGTATGTATGAAACTAAAAAGGACACCCCATGTACCAAAGAATGAATAAACTAGGAAGAGGCAGGCTCAAGCGAACTAACTTTGTCGCCCAAGCAAAAGAAAAAATTAACAATAATACCATACTAGCAAGCTCAGTTGCAAAGAAAATCCCAACAAGCTCAACTATCCCACTGTGGAAAATAAGATGCTTTCCTAAGTTAAAATCTGATATTCCAGGCATTAAAGGTAAGGGAACACAGACAGAAACACAAAGAAAGTGTATAGCAACCAAGTATATTGACCAAACATTTCCAGCAAAGCTTTGGACACATGCATATACTGATGGTTCGGCAACAAATGCAGTTGAAAATGGGGGTGCTGGCATCCTCATAAAATTAAAGAATAAAATTCACTCTATGGCAATTGCCACTGGAAAATACTGCAATAACTTCTGTGCTGAAGCAGAAGCCCTGAAACAGGCAGCTGAAACTCTTATTGAATGCAAAGCACAGGCAGAAAAACAGATAGTAATCTTTTCAGATGCCCTCTCAATAATATCAGCGCTAAAGAGCCACCAAACTAAAGGATTGAAAGATCTGATAATCTCCCTCGAAAGACTGGCCAAATGCTTCAAGAAGTGCACTATCCAATGGATACCAGCCCATTGCAACATACCAGGAAATGAGGAGGCAGATAGACTTGCTAAGGAAGG
Source organism: Oreohelix idahoensis (assembly GCA_024509875.1). Taxonomy (NCBI): domain Eukaryota; kingdom Metazoa; phylum Mollusca; class Gastropoda; order Stylommatophora; family Oreohelicidae; genus Oreohelix; species Oreohelix idahoensis. The sequence continues at coordinate 24,862 of JAMPIV010004905.1, forward strand.
AGGTGCCTTACAACAAAATGATATAGAGACAACTTACGCAACGGCAAAGACTACTATAAAGGCTACATTCAAGTCCAAATGGGAAAGAGAGCACCCGGGACATTTAAAAAATGATGCATATCATCAACTATCCAGAAAAGAACAGGTCATCATTTTTCGGCTACGCACTGGTCACAACAGATTGAGATATCATCTGTACCACAAATACAAAATTGGTGCAACAGATCTCTGCACCTGCGGTACCAGCCCAATGACAGTCGAACACCTGCTGCAATACTGCCCAACCTACAGTAATGAACGGAGTAGCATATGGCAACAACCCACTTCTGTCAACGAAAAACTGTTTGGAGATGTTGGGAGCCTTGGGTTGACTACTGCCTTTATTAGAGTCATAAATGTGGAGGTCTGAAGGCGAACGAGGAAGAAGAAGAAGAAACTAAAATGTATACATAAAATATTATATGCTGTTCAAGGAATATTACTATAGAATATAATGCTCCAATTTACCCAGCTGTTAATGGATACCTGACTCTCCTCTTGTGTTAGAGGATGTGAAGGCAGCAAAGAAGGAAGAGGTCACCCTACGTAATAAAACGTAACCTAGTATAGTGTAGTTTCTAACACTTCACTTCCTTTCAGTGGTATATGCTATTGGACTACCTTTACATGTAGATATAAATGTCGCTATATGTATACAGTGCGATGCCTTCACGCAACTCATAGCAAATCAGCTTTTACATTTGTATTTTCCATAAGATGAGTTGAAGATCAGAACTGATTAAAAATGTGTGTAAGAACTGTGGAGAATGTGAAATAAAATTGCATCTGTTGAATTATGTTTGACAAGTATATCATTTCAGTTTAAAATGTTTATGATGGCTATTTTTTCCCCCACCACAGCCTGTAGCAGAAGAGCCTTTCACATTTCAAATGGAGCTGGATGATTTACCAAAGGAAAGGCTGAAGGAACTTATATTCAATGAAACAGTCCAGATAGGGGTTCGGAATAAGGAATGATCTTTGAATGTAAGATTTTTCTGCTTTTTAAGGTTTCTGTTTTTTTTTAAATTGTGGCAAGAAAGTACAAGAATAATGAACTCATCTTATTTAATAACAGTATATTAGCTGTTGAGTGGCAGAAAGGTAGAGCTTTCTTCTTGAGGCAAAATAACGGGGTTCGAAACCAGGTAGTTTCAAGCTCCAGTCTGCTCAGCTGTAAATGGGGACCTGACTGCTTTTGAGTTGGGGAAGGTAAAGGCAGCAAGGAAGAGAACCAGTCACCTCACTCCACCTCATACAGCTGAGACATCGTATAGTGAAGTCTGTTCTCCCCTACAGCAGTATTTGCTCTGGGACTACAATTAATTTTATGTATCACTATACATGAAAAGTTTCATGATTCATTTTTATGCGTTGAGAAAAAATCATTGTTTACAATGTTGATTATTTGGTAAGTTAAATCATTAGATTGAGGGATTGAAGTGATATGACAAGACCAGTAATGTGGAACTGATGATAAAAACCAGAGATGTGGAACTGATGACAAAAACCAGACATGTGCCGGTGGAACAAGAGATAAGAAGAATTTGCTGGAGACAGATAGGACACACAATGAGGAAACCTGTTAATAGCATTACCTGGCAGTCCTTGTTCTGGAAGCCCCAGGGTAAGAGAGATAGAAGAAAGCCAAAGAACACGTGGAGAGGAGAGCTGTAGACAGACATGAGGGTCATGAAGAAGACACACAACTACCTTGAGCTGATGGCGTGGGATGTGAAGACTTGGCTTAAGTTTGTTGAAAGCCTATGCTCCTTGGGGGGTTGACAGGTAATGAGGAAGTTATATTATATAAATAGCTTTAGTTTACGTTATTGGATACGCTAACAGTTAAAAAATCGAGGATTGCTTTACTGATTTCAGGAGGGGGATGTAACATATTTTTTTTTAAAATTGTTGTATGCCCTGACTGGCATAAAATTAATCCATAATTTGTGTGTCGGGGCAGGTTGAGTGTAAGAAATACTAATTTCTTATTCTTCTTCTTCTTCAATTACCTTGCCTGATGGCATAAGTGATCATGTCTCTCCATAACTTCCTGTCTCCAGTACTGTTTATCACTTCCGTTGTTGACTTTTTTTCCGTGGCATGATGTCAGTCAAGTATCTTCTTTATTTGTCGTTCTCTTGTCTTCTTCTTCTTTGGTCCTTGGCCACTGACTGACAAAGCAATCAGCGACCATCACACCTGGTGGCGTCTTTGTAGGGCAGCAACAAACTATCTCCACTCTGCTCGGTCAACAGCCATCCTTCACGTGGTGCCCCAGCTCTGGTTCATGCTCATCGTCTCTGCCTCAACAGTTCTCCGCTTGGTGGCTTTTGGCCATCCTTGCTTTCCTTCTGGAGTCCATAGCATGGCAGTTCTGGTGAGCCTCTGTCTCATTTTCCTTTAATATTTTCTGCTGTCTCAATATATTCCATCTTTCTTCTCATAATATGCCTGAAGAAAATGAATTGCTTCTTTCAAACATAACTAATAAGCTCCCTTTGTGCTTTGACGTATTTCAGGACATCCTGATTACTCTTATTAGCAGTCCATGGTATTTCTGTTCTGTATATAATTTGTTATGTATGGTAGGTAGGCCTACTGATGGGGTCAGAGTGGCTAAGAGGTATGGCATCCGCCTCGAGCTCTAGAGTTACCGTGTTTGATTCCCAGTTGTGGGAATATAATTTATGGAAATTTTTTTTCAGAACCAGTTGTCCTAATGATGTCATACTCCCCCCCTGGTTTCATGGGTAGTGAGATCAGATGCCTAGCCTTCTCGGATAAGGGTGAAAAAACAGGAGGTCCCGTGTGCAAGTTGCGCACGTTAAAAATCCCACAGCAGGTGGAAATCATAAAGAGTAGGCCTATCAGGCCACTGCACTGGCAAAAATTTAAAAATTAGGAACCTACCAACCACAAGAATATTTATAGAATGTGTGATTCCTATATTTTCTTCTTCCTCGTTCGCCCTGAAAAGGACATTGGTTGCGTTGTGGCTGTTTACAGCAGAGCTGCGATATCTGCACCTTTCGGCCGGCACATCCGACTTCAGCACGGCATTTTTTGGGACCGGGTTTGCCTTCCCTCTTCGATCCCTACTCTCTCAGCCAGACTGCAGTGATGCAGCCTGTTTCCAGGACCACCACGTGGAGGTGGAGTAGGGTCTTGGTCAGCTCTGGTTCCCTGACCCTGACGCAAGCAGTCACGCTATGAGTCGCTGACTGCATTCTCTATTGCTGCATCTTTGGGTCCCTGATTCCTATATACACACATTGGGATTCTCGCTGGTGCTATGGAGTTCATGCACTGTACTGAGATCCCCCTTGTGTGATGTAAGGGAGGAGATCGGAACACTGATGGAGTAGTCTGTGTGCAATGAAGATAGTCCTTAAAAAAACCAAACCAGGGTAAAAGATCTCGTTACACGCCCAATGAGGCATATTGGGAATATGGTGTTAGGCCCAAATTTTCTTGACCATCAGAACACTAGGGGTGATGTGGTCAGCATCACGCCGGCCACCTTAACCTTCTCAGATGTTGTTCTGGTACCCAATTCATGAGGCTGGGTCGACCCTGTATTTTTTTGCGGTCTAAAATATCCCACCTCAACTGGGGATTGAACCATGGACCACAGAGCTAGGAAGCCAGTGCACTAACCACTGCACTACAGTGACTCCTAATTTGTCATGTTGTATCCCTAAAATTATTTACTTTCTCATGAACATAAAAAAATGTTCAAATGGAGACACTACTGACATTGATTCAGGTCTGTCATTAAATTAAAACTTATGCTTTCATCCTAACAGCTACCACTTAAAACAAAGCAAGCATGACAGGGCATTGTCTGGTCTGTGGCAGAGTCACTTATTTGGTGCATTGTCTTGTCTGCACATGATTCTCTTGGTCTCTGGAAGATACATGTGCATCACAACAACCTACAGTCAGTATAAAGCATTCTGTACTTGTGGATATGCAGATGTATTTCCAAGATGACAGTAAGAAAGGAATCCAGCTAACATATACTGTGGCTACATGGCACAAACTACATCTAAGAGTGAATATTTTTGTTCTTTTTTTTTTTAATTTAAAAAAAACTATAAAACATTATCTCAAAAAAGGATTCAGAAATGAAACAGTTATGTTACTTTTAACAATATTTTTGTGCTAATGTTTACAGAAATGGAACGCTTTATGTTAATTGTATCAGAAATTGAACAGTTTATTCTAATCTGAATAATATTTGATGATGTTATTCTTGTAACAAGCAGTGTATCTATTATGCCAGTTACTGAGGGTCCAGGGGAACCAATCATTAATGAAACAGTGTAGTTAGTTTTTGAAAGCTTTTCTCCTTTATTCAAGCATCTTAGTGTAAGCACTTATATTATATTATTGCCTTTATATTATGATTCAAATAACATTCACTGATAATCTTCTTCTTCTTCTTTGATCCATAACCGCCAACCGTCAAAGCAGTCAGCGGCCATCACGCCTGGTGGCGTCTTGTAGGGCAGCAACAAATTGATTCCACTTTGCTTGGTCGGCGGCCATCCTTCGTACAGTGCCCCAACTGTGGTTCATTTTTTGCATCTCAGCTTCCACAGTTCTCCGCCAAGTTGTTTTTGGTCGGCCTCTCTTTCGCTTTCCCTCGGGGGTCCATAGCATAGCTGTTCTTGTGATGGTATCAGGGTCCCTTCTGAGGACATGGCCAACCCAACTCCAGCGTCTGCCAGCTATGATGGTGTGCATGTCCTCCTGGTTACTCCGAATAAGTAGTTCTTGGTTGCTGATGGTGTTTGGCCAAAAGATTCGGAGAATTTTCCTTAGGCAGATTGTGTGGAAAGAGGACAGTTTAGACATTTCCTTCTCTGTTACTCTCCAACATTCCGCACCATAGAGAAGCACAGAAAGTACACAGCTCTCCTACAGTCTTAATTTGGTGTTTGTGCTGTACTGTGAAGACTTCCAAATGTTGTTGAGAGCAGCAAAGGCTGTTCTCGCTTTATTCATTCTGTTGTTAATGTCCTTGCTTGTTCCGCCGTCAGGTGTTACTATGCTTCCTAGGTAAGTAAATGTGTCTGTCTGTTCTAACTTCTGGTTCCTTACTGTTACTGGCTCAGGATTGCCCACATTTAGTGTCATGACCTCTGTCTTCTTCAAATTGATGTTCAGGCCAACCTGCTGGCCATACGTATTCAGTCTATCGGTTTTGTCTTGAATGTGTTGGTGTGAATGCGCGAGTAGTGCAATGTCATCTGCATATTCCAAATCTTCCAGTGTAGAAAACGTTGTCCATTTAATTCCTCTTGGACTGCCCTCTGTAGTCTGGCGCATCACCCAATCCATGACTGTCAAAAATAATGTTGTTGATAAGGGGCATCCCTGTCGTACTCCTGTTTTCACTTCGAAAGTTACATTACTCGATCCAACACTGCACGTAAAATTAGAATAGAGGCTTTTTATAATGGAAACAATGCGGCTGGGAATTCCATACGCCCTCAGAATTTTCCATAGGCTGTCCCTGTGTATGCTGTCGAAAGCCTTTTCAAAATCTTACTTACTTACTTACGTTCCCCTTCTACCGTGAGGTGTAGAGGTTTGGAAGAGAGAGAGCGCCAGACCATTCTATCAGCTGTCTTCTTCCTGGCCTGGTTCCATTCTAGTCCTCGGTCCTTTAAAGATTGTCTAATGTTGTCCTCCCAGCGGACTCTGGGTCGTCCTGGAGGTCTGGATCCCTGGCTCTTTGTTTCCCATGCTTGTCGTGGTAGCCGATCTTCTCCCATTCTGCAGACATGGCCAAACCATCTTAGTTGGGACTGTTCTATTTGGGTCTGCAGCGGATGGGATTTTAGGCCTTGACGGATCGTCTGGTTGCGGACCATGTCTCTTCTTGTTACTTCAACCACTTTCCTCAGATACCTCATTTCTGAGGTTTGGATCTGGCTTTTGTGGGTTGTAGTCATTGCCCACGACTCGCATCCATATGTCAAGACTGGGACATAGGTGGAGCGATATACAGCCATTTTCGTTTTCTTACCAACCTCTTTCTTGCTGAGGAATCCACGATTTATGGCCTGAAAAAGTCTCCCAGCCGCTGCTTTTCGAGTGGCCAACTCTTCTTTGATGCCTCCCTTTCGGTCTATAATAGCTCCGAGATATTTAAAGTGGTCGACCTGCTCCAGGACCTGTTCTCCCAACTTAATCTGATGTTTTCTTTCTTCTCGTGATATCACCATGGATTTTGTTTTAGAGCTGCTTATGACCATCCCTCTCTTCTCCAGCTCTTCCTTCCAGACTTGCAGGTTGGATTGGAGATGTGCCTCTGATTTAGCAATCAGGGCAACATCATCAGCAAATGCCAGCTCCGAAATATAGACCTGTCTCATCTTCCAGTACCCCACTGAATACTTTCTTGTTCTCTCCTTACATGCCTTGATGACATCGTCCATAAGGAGTATGAAGAGGTAAGGTGATAGGATATCACCTTGTCTTACACCAGTGGTGGTCCTGAACTCTTCTGACTTATGGTTTGCTGTCCTCACATAATTTCTGCAAGACTTGTAGAAGCTCTGTATAGCATGAATCAGAGGTGCTGGAATATTCTTCCTTGCCAAACAGTCCCAAAGTTTGCTCCAGGGGACCCTGTCAAACGCCTTTTCCAGATCTATGAAACAAAGATGGATCTCACTCTTATACTCAAGGGCCTTTTCACTCAGCTGTCTGAGTGTGAAGATTAGGTCTTGAGTACTTCGGTTTGCTCGGAATCCGCACTGGACCTCATCCAATTGTGGCTCAGCTAGGCGTCGGAGTCTCTGCTCTAGGATTCTAGAGTAGATTTTACCAGGGACACTGAGAAGGGATATGCCTCTATGGTTTCCACATTGTCGATTGTCACCCTTTTTGAAAATTGGTGTTATGATGGCAATTTCCCAATCCTTTGGTATGGTCTTGTTGCACCATGCTGCCTGTAGGACCTTTAAGAGTAATAGGTCGCCTGATGCTCCCATGTACTTAACCATTTCTGGTGTTATACCATCATGCCCTGCTGCTTTGCCCATCTTGATTTTCTCTAGTGCTGCCCTCAGTTCTTCCATCTTTATGTCATCTTCACCATCATTGGTTTCCTCTTCTGTGTCAGTGGTTATCATTTCTGATGCTTCATCATGCTCACCATCCAGGAGTTCTGAGAAATATTCTTTCCATCTTTCCATTACTTCCTTCGGGGCAGTAAGCAATTTGCCTTGCTTGTCCTTTATAAATTTGAGAGGGCATTGTTTTTCTTTCCTCATGTTCTTTAGGGTCTTATAGAACAATTTCTGGTTTTCTTGTGCATCTTTTTCTAGCTTTTCTCCAAATTCTTCCCAGGACTTCTGTTTTGCTGCTAGCACTTTGTTCTTTGCTTCTGTTCTGAGTGTCACATATTCTCTATATTTTTCCATTTGTCCTGTTGTGTTTTTAGCTCCTAAGTATTGTTTCCATGCCATTTTCTTCTCTCTTATTTTCTCTTTGACTTCCTCTGTCCACCAAGGTGTCCTCTTTCTCTGGTTCCCAAGTCGGACTTCACCGCATGTTTCTGCAGCAGCTGTCTTTATGATATCCTTGAATTTATTCCAGAGGGTTTCCAAGTCATCAGGTCGTTCTTCTGTGTTGCTCACTGCTGTAGCAATAAGCCCCTGATATCTGGTCTTAATTTCTGGCTCTCTCAGCTTGTAGGTCCTAATGCTCATTTCTCCTGCTCGTTTACTTGGTTTCTTGCGTGATGTTGGGCAGTTCCTAGGCTGAGCAACTCTTTCAGTTGATCGTTTGATTGTTAGCAGGTAGTGATCACTTCCAATCTCTGGCCCCCTCCAGACTCTTGCATCTCGGACATATCTGAATGAGCTTCTCCGAACAATGGCATAGTCGATCACTGACTTCTCATTCTTGGTTGGTTCACATCTAGTGTATGCATGTATGCGCTTATGGGGGAACTTTGTGTTTGTAATGATCAGATTCTGCTCACTGCAGAATCTAAGGAGTCGCTTTCCATTGTCATTGAGAGTATCTTCTCCATATCTTCCGATAACTCCACCCCATCTAGCATGGTCATTTCCAACTCTGGCATTAAAATCTCCGAGCATAATAACTTCATCTAGGCAGTCATCCACTGTCCTTTGAAGCACCTCGAAGAATTCCTCCTTGACCTCTGCTCTCTCATCCTCATTTGGCCCATACACTATGACCAGGTTGACTATGGTTTCTCCTTCTTTTAGTTTTACAACCATAATGCGCTCCGAAACAAAGTTCCATCCCTTGATACTATCTTTTTGATTTTGGGCCACAATGCAACCCACGCCCCCTTTAGCTCTTTCAGATATGGGTACACCACTGTAGAGCAACGTGTTGCCATCGAGATCCATGAATCCTTGTCCTTTTTTCTTCGTTTCCGTTATAGCCAGGATTTCTAGTTTTGCTTTCCTCATCTCTTCCACCAGCTCCTCTTCCTTCCCATTTATACTTCTTGTGTTCCAAGTTCCATAAGTCGTAGTCCGTAGTCCGTTCCAGTTCGTCGCCTTTAGAATCAGTCCGGTTTTCTCTCTTGTAGTTCGCGTAATCATGATTTAAAGCAAACAGGCGATTGGCCTGTTGTGCCTTTGCATGGTGGAGGGGCTGCCTCCTTACGGCCTCCATGCAGGCCGCCCTCCTCCTTTTTCATCCGGGCTTGGGACCGGCATTGGCGGAGTTCTTTTCAAAATCAACAAAGTTAATGTACAGCTGTCTCTGCCATTCTGAGCACTGCTCTATAATGTTCCTGAGGGTAAATATATGATCTGCACATCTTCTGCTCTTTCTGAAGCCCGCTTGTTCTTTCCTCAGTTTATGGTCAACTGCTGTTGAAATTCTCTGGATGATTATCCTGCCTAGTATTTTGCTGGGAACTGAGAGGAGGGTAATTCCTCTCCAGTTGTTGCAGTCTGCAAGGTCGCCCTTCTTGGGCAATTTGACAATTATTCCTTTACTCCACTCTGTTGGTGTTGTCTCAGTTTCCCAGACTTGTGAAAATAGTGGTTCTAATAGTTCTGCTGCTAGTTCAGGGTCTGTCTTGAATAGCTCAGCATTTAGATTGTCGTGACCAGACGCTTTTCCATTTTTTAGCCCTTTGATAGTTGTGATAATTTCTTCTTTTCGTGGAATGTCTGTATTTACGTCTAAGTCACTTTCAGCCTCAGGAACATTCAGCTGAGTCTCTGGTGGTTCCTTATTCAGTGTTTCTCTGAAGTGCTCTGCCCATCTTGTTTCCTGCCCCTGTGTTGTGGTGATGAGATTTCCTTGCTTGTCTCTTACTAACGTTATGTTGTTTGCACCTCGTTTTCCACTGATAGCTTTAGTTATTTTATAAACTGTGCTTTGTTCATTTCTCAGTGCTGCCTCTTCTGCTTGTCTTGCAAGGTCATCCAGAAATGTCCTTTTGTCAGCACGGGTTTGACGTTTTACTTCCTTGTCCAGCTGACTGTACTGTTCACTATATATTGCCTTTAACCTAGGAGACTTAGCTTCTGTTTTCTTCCTTTTCATTTCCTTTCTCTTCGCTATGGTGTTTAGCGTTTCTGGTGTTATCCAGTCTTGGCTCTTTCTTTCCTGGAATCCCAAGCATGACTTGCTGCTTTCTTTGTATATATTGTTGAGATGGTGTTGAATTTCTGGTCCACATCGTCGGTCTCTGTTCTTTCCTGGCTTTTGGTAATCAGATATCGCCTCTTTACGTCGACCGTGAACGCTTTTCTGGTGAGGGGGTCCTTAAGTTTCGTGATGTTATATCTTTTCTGTTTGGCTGCAACTGGTCCAGCAGCTCTGAGTTTCACCTTCAGTCTTGCTACTACTAGGTGATGATCACTTCCCACATCTGCGCCTCTTCTTACTTTCACGTCTTGTAGTGCATGTCTCCATCTGCCATTGATCATTATGTGATCTATCTGGTTTTTGTCTCGTCCGTTTGGTGATTCCCATGTTAACTTGTGCACTTCTTTGTGTTGAAAAAGTGTTCCTCCAATGACCAGGTTGTTAATACTGCAGAAGCTTATTAATTTGTCCCCATTCTCATTTACTGTTCCACTGCCGCATTTCCCCATTACTCTTTCGTTATAATTATTATGTGTTCCAACTTTCGCATTTAGGTCTCCCATTACTATAATAAGATCGTACCTGGGTACAGTTTCCATTTCCTTTTGTACCTGTTGATAGAAATCGTCCTTGATCTCTTCATCGCTGTCGTTTGTTGGTGCATAGCATTGTATAATTGTGGTGTTGGTGAATCTCCCCCTCAGTCTTGCTCTTATTAGTCTGTTGTTAATGGGTTTCCATTCCAGTAGAGACCTTTCCATTCCTTTCTTAAGGATAATGGCTACACCTTCGTTGTGCTGACCGTCCTCTCTACCAGAATAAAGTACTGTTTCCTCTGTAGCTGTTTTTATTCTCCCCATCCCTGTCCATCTGCTCTCGCTTATACCCAGGATATGTAGTTTGTATTTCCTCATCTCTGCTGTGATCTGTCTCAGCTTTCCTGCCTCATTCATAGTTCTGACATTCCAAAAACCAATTCTGGTTTCGTGTTTTGCAGTCAGGGCATCCGTTTTCATGCCAGTGGCTTCCTTTCGGCTTTCACCACTGTCAGTCATTCGAGCCTGAGACTCCGGATGTCCGTCCCGCATCAAAGTATTTCCATTTATTGCTGTTTCCGTAACGTGTGCGATTTTTTACACAGACAGGGGTGTCGGCCCTGTGCTAAAACCCCCAACCTGGAGGACCAGGGTACCAGCTTTTGTCTGACCCCTACCCACGCAGACCAGTCCAGCATGGTTGAACCTACCAGGAGTAAAACTCCCACTGGCATTGCTCTGGGGATTGTCAGGGTACACAAGCTGCCATACCGCTACAAGGTATAGGTACCATTGATGGCAGTCACTGATAATCGTTATAGCCAAATATTTTTCACATTTGATTATTTAGACAACCAGGGTCCTTCAGACTATTGTAATATTGAGATTTGGTTTTTTTTTTTTGTTCTTATATGCAGTAGATTAAATGCTCCATTATAAAACACATGTCTTGGAAGTTAAAAGAGTTGACACACCTGTTATTTATTTTTTTTAAAAATCAAACACCAACCTTGCTGCAAGCCATATAAGTGACAGGTGAAAAACCAAACCTCAGGTCTAATTTGGTATTTTTTTGGGGATCTAAGTATCACAGACAGACATATATTAAAGCTTGTTCTAATAATATAACAGGCTTTGATATTTATAATGCAAATTTAGTCTGTGGCTATTTTTCTGTCTGCGGAAAATTTGCTAATTATGTTAAAGCTAGAATTTGAAATGTGTTTCACAGTTCAAGTGGTCACATTTTATCATAACTGCACTTTCTGTGAATCTCTAAATCTGTGTTAAACCCGTGGATCAATTTCAGATATCACTATCATTCAGTTTAATGTCATCATGAGGAATTCCATTTATATTTTAGCACACAGTTTTTGAGTCACGCTAACTGTAGATTAGATGGCTTAACAGTCATTGTTCTCACCCAGCTAGAAAAACAATCACTGAAAATGGTCACATCATATCTTTTAACTCTGGTCGGTGAATCTTTTTATCAGTGTTCTAAACCTTGTGGATTCATTTCAGATATCACTGTATCTTTAAGTGTAATGTCATCATGAGAAATTCCATTTTTTTATTTTTTATTTCAGCACACATTTTGTGTATCATCATGCTAACTGTAGATTAGGTGGCAATGATAGTCATTGTTCCCACCCAGCCAGCGAAGCTAAGAACCACTGAAAGTGGTCACATCATAACTCTCTTCTGTGAATCTCTATCTGTGTTAAAGCAGTGGTCATTTTTAGATATGAATCATTATTCCTTTTAAATGTTATGAGAAATTTTATTTACATTTTGTTAATCATCGTGCTATCTGTAGATTAGATGGCATCACAGTCATTGTGTTCCCACCCAGCCAGAAAAACTTAGAATCACTGAAAGTGAACACATCATATCAAAGCTCAATTCTGTGAATCTCTATAATGTTGGTGTTTAAACCTGTGGTCATTTTCAGATATGAATTACACTAGTCAACAAACTTTCAACAGTTATTTGTACCAGAAATTAAATATACCATTTCTTATTGATTTTGACATGCTGATTTGAAATATCATAATGAAATTCACCAATTGGCTCTGGTTTTTTTAAAAATGATGAATTTACATCACAGTAATACAAATAATGTATGCTTGTTTAATTCTCTGGGGTGAACAGCTAGTCTTCCTACTTTAGCATTATAAAAAATGTGGTTACATACTCAATTAATTGATATTTCAACATAAAGTGATAGAAAAAATAAAAACATTATTTAATGTTCACATATCATGTTTTAAAAAGGCACATTTGAACCCATTCCGTCATTATTCAGTCGCTGTTCGAGCTCTCTTTGCTTGCTTCTTGTAGTCAATCGATAAGGTTTCTCTCGTCACAGTCCAACAGTAATCAGCAAGCATTGAAGGGCTCCAATTGCCTTAATACCTTGTCTCCATAGCAGCAGTGTCCTGTGAAATCGTTCACCATGCTCATCACAGACCGCTCCACAGTTTGATGTAAAGAAATCCAGATGAGAATCCAGAAAATAAATTTTCAAAGACATGTTGCAGCCAAGACTCTTATACTTCAGAAGGAGATTTTCTACAATTTCATTGTAATTATCAGATCTGTTGTTTCCAAGAAAATTGTCCACCACTGACTTAAATGCTAGCCATGCTGCTTTTTCCTTGCCATGCAACATGCAAAGAAACTCGTCATCATGAAGAAGTTTTCGAATTTGCGGACCAACAAATACTCCCTCTCTTATTTTAGCTTCACTCAGTCTTGGAAATTTTCTGATGAGGTATTTGAAAGCCTCATCTGTTTTCTCCATTGCCTTGACAAAGTTTTTCATGAGACCCAGCTTAATGTGCAAGGGTGGCAACAAAATCTTGCTGGTGTCGACAAGTGCTGGGTTCTCAACGTTCTTACTGCCAGGCTGCAATGACTGCCTGATTGGCCAATGTCTTCTGATGTAATGGTCACTTCATGCACGGCTATACCACTCACAGAGAAAGCAACAGTACTTGGTGTATCCACCCTGTAGTCCAAGCAAAAGAGTGACCACTTTTAAGTCACCGCAAAGTGACCAATGATGATGATCATAGTTTATACACTTCAAAAGCTGCTTAATGTTTTCATAAGTTTCTTTCATATGAACTGCGTGACCAACTGGAATTGACGGTAACACATTACCATTATTCAACAAAACAGCTTTAAGACTCGTCTTGGATGAATCAATGAAAAGCCTCCACTCTTCAGGTATGTAATTGATTTTGAGGGCTGCCATTAAACCAGAAATGTTGTGGCACGCAGAAAGATCACCCTCTTTGAAAAAGAATGTAATAAGCGGCTTCTGGCGGTTCCTATACACAGAAATTGTAACATCTTCTGCCAGGAGATTCTACTGTTGCAATCTGGAACCCAAAAGCTCCGCCTTGTTCTTCGGTAAATTCAGATCTCTTACAAGATCATTCAGTTCACCTTGGGTTATTAAGTGTGGTTTAGTGGATGTAGTTTGCTCAAAATCTGGGTCGCTTGAGGTTGATGGTTCAGGGCCACCAATGTCCTCTTCTTGATCAGTGGAAGCAGCTGAAAATATTCTGGCACTTTGGGAACTGGTAGGTCATCGACATGTGGTACCGGACGTATTGCAGAGGGGATGTTTGGATATTCCAGAGTCCATTTTATCTTCTTTGATATGCCTTTCCCAATTGGAGGGACCATGCAAAAGTAACAGTTGTTGAGATGATCAGTGGGCTCTCTCCAAATCATGGGGAGCTCAAAAGGCATAGCTTGCCTATTCTGCAGTTAAAATACAAACTGTATGCCTTCTTAATCACTTTAATTATATTTCGTTTTTGTGATACAAATGTCACCTCAGCACATATATAACAAATTATTAGCACTGTTCACACATGTCCTAGGCATTTCTAACTATGATACTTTTGATAGGACAAATGCACTAACTAATGGCAACATTTTATTAGAGATAAGATATTTATACACAAAGGTGATGTAATCATAGGTAGGATTGCATCATCAACTTCTAGTTACATTCTTATTGGTCATTAGAAAAAAATTATGCAATCGCCCACAACAGTTGCGTCATATATATAAATTGACTGTAATTAAATAAACTAGTAGCATATATCTTGAAAACTAGAGCCAATCAACATTTTTTAATGTCATTTTCGTTTTCAGCACACCAAAATTAGTTAAGATCAGCTATTTTCATTTCTGGTACATTTTGGTTGTTGACTAGTGTTATCATTCATTTTAAATGTTATGAGGAATTCTGTTTACATTTTGTGAATCAGAATGTTAGTTGCACACACATGACGATCATTGTTGCCGCCAAATTATAGAGAACTAGGGAGAACTACTGCTAATAAAGACAGTTTGTGCCTGAGAGTAGTAAGTCTTGGAAAATATATGTGATTTTTGCCTGACAGCAAAGCTCCAAAATTAGGTATGATTTTTGGGCTGTATCTGAAAACACAGCTTTAAATATAGGCATATACTTGTGCAGTCATTGATTTAAAAAAAAAAAACAATAAGAAACGAACAAACAAAAGTGGCATTTTGAAAAATAAGTACCAGAGAAGAGCACAAAGGCATTTATAGAGGAACACTCAGGACCCTTAGGTCTGAGGATAGAGCAAAATCTGAGACGGGCACAGCAGTCTTTGTTACTGGGAGGTCTCCACTCAAAGTGGCGTACCACACACAGTCAATAAAGACAAAGGTCGCCTGCATCATGTTTTTATTTTAACAGTACATATTAAAATTATTCATTCTAAGCTGTATTTGTGCTTAAATCTTGTTTGCTTGTACATATTAGAATTGCTCATTGTAAGCTACGTTTTTGCTTAAGTCATATTTTATTGAAAGCAGTGCTTCTGAACCAGGGTTGTATAACCTGACTCCTGTGGTTGCGAGATATGCCAGATATTTTAGAAAACAAATCATCATGAATACATTATAATAAACAGAACTCAGAAAGTCACTGGCAACGTGAGTGTAATGAATATATTGTGCTTAAAATATTAACCTTCGTCAAATAATTTTGGATGTTGGTGCAGATTATATTTAAGAAAATTAATGTCACTGTGGCTTCAATAGCTGTGTGAAAAAGTGCTGGAAATTACTCATTAAAGCACTTGTAATTCGTGTGCCTCTGATGGCAGGCTTTCTATTTTCTAGACTCACTATGTGCACTAAATACATAAATATAACAATATTTGTTAAACAATACTTGCATCTCTCTTTCACGTTTCTGGCACATTTGAGAGCTAGATAATGATGGGGTTGTGAGGGCTCTTAAGATGCTGTAAAGGGGTGCGAGGCTTGTGAAGATGCTGTAAATGGGTGCGAGGCTTGTGAAGATAATGTAAAGGGGTGCAGGTCCTCTGAAAGGTTAAGAATCACTGATCTAAAGGCATACTTCATGCCCTATTAAATGCTGGATGTTTATTACCAAAAGGTTATGTTTTTTTCACATATTTTCTGTGATGTTTACTCTGGCTGCTCTCTGTCTTGGTTACAAGCACAGAGGTGTATAAGTTGATTGTTGTAATTTCATTTTTTCTGATTTCTTGTTAGATGTTTCTGTCATATGTTACTCTTACAAAAACAAGTGATATAGATATATTCAAAAGCTGTACATTTTACTTATGAGTGTCTGATTGGCGGAGTGGTTAGAACATTTTCCTCTTGCAGCACATTTTTGGGGATCAAAACATGGTAGCCTCACGCTCCAGTTTACCCAGCTGTGAATGGGTACCTGACTCTGCTCTCAAGTTAGGGAAGTTCAAAGGCAGCGAGGAAGGGAGCTGGACGTAGTATAGTGAAGGCTCTGACATTTAACCCCCCTAAGACAGTTTCTGTTTATGGGACTGCAAGAAAACGACATTTTATTTCCCTTCTTGTTGATCTTGTTAGAAATTAAATACTGTGTTATCTTGGTCATCTTCTCCCTGGCATATTGAAAATCTGTTTTGTTTCTTCATGTTATCGTAGTCTGTGGCAGTTTTTCCTCAGTAACATTCTTTTTTTATGTTGCCTAAGTTACAACAGTCTGTGATATTTTTCAGGGGTCCCTAAACAGGTAAAGAAAGGACATGACTACTGTGCCCTCATGCATGATGTACAAGGCAACTGATTTGTGGTTGTATATGAGGGCAGGCAACCTCATCATATAAAACAGATTGCTACAGAAACTACTGCTGTAAGAGCATGTGAATACTTTATGCAGACGTCCTCTAGGGGGATGAGCTACACTGGGGCTCCATGCACAAAAGAAATTGATGATAATGGAGAGCTGCAGAACAGTTTTGTTTTATATTAGTCTGGGTTTTTTTTTTTTCAACTACATAGTAGTCTTACGCACATTGGTCATTAATTTTTTTTTTTTCAATGCTCTACATAGGTTAACATTTTTACTCTGCATCTTTTTTTTTTTTTTGTCTTAACCCTGTGATAGTCTTATTTTGCATTAGACAGAACTGTACTTAAGTCAGTGTTACGTGTCTTTTATATTATTAATGTTAATAATTGGTAACCGGATGGTTACTGTGGCCAAGATCACTTCTAGGGTAGTAAACAAGGAGACACCACAACCAGCCAATATAAATTTGAATGAATTGAGCCGAAATGGACGTTATACAATTTATTTAGGGCTGCATGCAGCTCCACATATAATCAAGTTCATGCCAACTGTGGTGAGGTGGGATGTTATAAATATTTATAGGGGGACTTAGTGTACTGACTGAGATCAGCTGTGAAGGTATCTATATCTAATGAGAGTAGTGTATTATAGATAACCTTACTTGCTACCACATATATATATATCTCAGTCAGAATTATTCTGGAATAGTGTGATGACTACGTTATGTGTCTAGGGTATGTGTATGATGAAGTGTAAGTCACAACAACAGACAGATAAACAATTTAATTTATTCCACCACACTTGACAACACTGTGACACTCACATACATATACACTCTAAAGGATATCTTAAGGAGTCACTGATAACTTTTCAAATAACAATATGTATTCATTGCTGTCATGAATGAATATGTGTCCTGATTCAAGTACAAAGGAACCAGGAATCACAATCAATTTTAATTACAAGTTATGTACAGAATGTATTAATATGAATATTGTAGTGACATATATTATTAAAAATATCCTATGTGTGTCAGTTGGGTAGTAGTAATATGAGGTAATACTGGTTTTGTTTTGTTCAAGCTCTGTTGGTACTTGTCATCATGACTTCAATAGTTTGTCTTAAGGGAACTAGTATTGGAGATGTTCTCAGTTCCTGATATTAAAACAATTTACTTCCCCTCTTAAGTTTCTGGTACAATGTTATTTTAAGATGGGGTAATAATTTTGAGCTCAGCTGGCCACATCAGCTTATCTTGCGTGATGGCGGCAGGAAAAGACTCCTCTGCTCGATTTCTCCCCTGTGCTCTGGAGACACCTCACTGATAGCCAAATGGACCAAGGAGTATGCTGTCCTACTCTGGATTCAGCAAAGCTCTGAATAAGTGCTGCTCAATACCATCAAGACCACGGTCCCTGAAAACAAGAAGGACGTACCTTCTACTTCATAACTAATTTATACTCTCTTTTTAAACTGAGCACAATACATCACAAACATTGAGTTCAGAGCGTTAGGCCAACTGTCAGCTTCATTTGAAATGCTTTATACCAGTATTAACCTTCTTAATGGTTACTACGCCTCTGCACTTCCAGCATTATTTCTTTCTAGTCAATCATCCAGGTGTCAGTGTACTGTTTGGCCATTCCATGCCGTTTTACTTTCCTCCGACACCTTCTGTTCAGGCTGGAGCATTATAGGCTTTACATCATGGTTGCTACTGAACTACACATATATACAGGCATAAATTAACAATTCACATTCAATTTTCATTAAAAGATACGGAATGGTTCAAGCTTACCACAATTCATAGAATAAACACAGATACGTTGATTAGCAATGAATTCTGGCACAAACACTGGCACAAATTCCCATCTGCTTATGTTCCAGGCTTTTATTTAGCAAAAATATGAGCTGGCTTCAACGCACTGATGCTTTATCAAGCTTATTTGAACAAGTGGTTTCGAACTAACGCTCCTAAGTGATTATATCAGCGAGTCTGGCCAATCGAGCCACGTATCGACAAGTGTTTGAAAAAATGTTCCTTTCTACGTCTCCCCTAACAACCAAGGATATCATTTATAGTCCGACTAATCGCGGTTAGCCTTACATATCATTCCAGCCAATCAGTTCAAATGTAACTGTGGCCCATTTCCCGTACAATGGTGGGTTAAAAAAATCTACCACTGAGCGATTCTGATTTTGGGTGTTGTCTGACAGCACCATCATTTTATTTTGGCTATAATTTATTAATTCCTGGACTATTTGCGTAACTTTTTACATATTCTTTGTCAGCAAGCCCTAAGGAACCCAAAAATACAAATTTAAAAGAGCTAAGTGGCTGCGTTCAAAATATGCAATTTCTTCGACCTCCTGTTTCGAAGATGTGCTGTCTGGGTACTGTAATGTTTTCAAACGTAACCCCATCTAATGTTATCTTTTCTAATAAGCGTTTTCCAGGATTTTAAAACCTAACCCTGGGAAGGGTAATGTATTTTATCACTGTCCGTCTGAAAAAAAATTAGTGCCTGTAGCCTTACACGCGTGATAGTAGTAATTGTGTATCGCGCGACGCGTGTTTAATTTTGCATGCGTTCCTGATTTTCAGCCCTCCCTCTTTCTATCCTTTAGTCCATCTGTTCGTTCGTTTTGGTAACGTAATATAATTAATGTTAGGATTAATTTAGGTCATTACGCAGGGTGCCTCTCAATGTTTTTCCAAGAAATACAGCACACGTTTCATTGAAGAAAGCGGGTCATAATATAGTAAGCTTTTACTATCAACGTGAAAGCGTTACAATTTGCAGACGAAGCAGAAAACAAGGGGGATTTCGAGTACATTTTTTGTGACAGCACTGTTATTTTACCATTGCTCTTTCCTTTATTAAATGTATTTGTTAGGCTTTATATTTACCTAATAATTTATATATGTGGATTAGAATATTCCACGACACCAACATATCATGGCAGATAAGATGCAGTAAACGATATACCATAGGCAGTCAGTCCATGTCAGGAAGGCTGTCCTTTTCTCAATATGATTTTATGTCTCTGCACACTTGACACTGAGCAATTATACTTCTTGTCCATACAGATAACTAGATACATCTCACCAAAGATCTTGATGTATTAGTGATAACAGAACTCCATTTTAAACACTTTAACAAGCAGGAGCTCAAACACATATGTCCACTCGCCATCACACACAATCGTCTCTGCCCCGCACTTCTCCCCTCTAGTTTCACATGAGCCAGCCAAGCATATCAGCTTAATGTCGCTCAACTGTCTTTATCAGTGACCCGTATAAAATTTACAAAGAGCCCTGTTGAGCTAAACCTATAATAGGCACAATCGTTATGAATTTTTATCATAACAGTCAGATTGGTTATTTTTTATGCCACCCTATAACTTTTTATATCCTATGATAGTCTTTTTCTGCATTAGTTTAATTTTTTTTTTAAACTCTGTTATAGTTTTACATAACATTAGTCTTTACTCTGTGACAGTCATCCTCTAGGGTTGCATTGCTCACTGATATTTTCACTTGGCAGCAGCTGAACACTAGTCTTTGTCTGTCTCATTCCACTGTTTTTATCCTGCCATAATTCATCAGTCATTGATATGTTTGTTCATTGACAGCCTTATTCTGCATTTGTCAGAACTTTTTTTTGTTTCCCTTCCCTACCCTACAATAGTTGTGCAGTTCATGAAACTTTTATTGAATGCAAAGCACATGCAGAAAAACAAATAGTAATCTTTATAGATGCCCTGTCAGTAATAACAGTTCTGAAAAGCCACGGTGCTAAGGGATGAAAAGATTTGAAAAACTCTTAAAAGACTGGACAAGTGCACAAACCAGTGGATTCCAGCCCATTGCAACATACCAAGCAATGAGACGGGAGAGAAACTTGATAAGGAAGGAGGAGCACTACAACAAAGATGATACAGGAACAACTTATGAAATGGCAAAAACAACTGTGAAAGCCACATTCAAGTCCAAATGGGAAAGAGAGCACCAATATGATGCATATCATCAGCTATCTAGGCAGTCCAGGTCACCATTTTTCAGGTACGCACTGGATACAACAAATTGAGACATCAGCTATACCACAAGTACAGAATTGGTACAACAGATCTCTGCACCTGTGGAACCAGTCCGATGACAGCCGAACATCTGCTGCAGTCCTGCCCAACATACATCAGCGAATAAAGTAGCATACGGCAACAACCTATTTCACTCCACGAAAAACTGTTCGGAGATGTCAGGGACTTTGAGCTGACCACCTCCTTTATTAAGAGTCATTAATGTGGAAGTCTGAAGGCGAACGAGGAAGAAGGAGAGTACTGTTCATTATTCTCTCTCTCTCTCTCTCTCTCTCTCTCTCTCTCTCATTTTTAAAAAATTCCTATGACAGTTTTATTCAAGATTGTTAACAAGGAGCTGTAACTACCATTTAACCAAAACAGTTTTATCAATTTTCTAAAAACAGATTCAAAGAAAATAAAATCTATGATGGCCAGTAACATGACATTAGCAGAGAGAACAAAAATTGCTGGCCGTAATGGGATGTGGGAATCAGTAGTTGGTGTGCAGCGGTGGCGGAGAAGGCAGAAATAAATAACATTTTGTGGTCAAATGGCAGTTATTTGCTTCTTGCTTTGACATTTGTTTCATGATAATCCAACTGATACAAGTCAGGATATAAATATTTTAAAGTATGGGGTGGCTTTTCAGTATATCTTGCTCTCACGTGCTATTGGATTTAATTTGATAGTTACTGTCATCTGTTGAAACCTTTTCAGATATCTTTGATCTCCTTGTCTAGTAATTCTGGTTACTCCAATACACAGCATATATATTAAACTACTTTCTGTACTAGTTATAAGATCTAATTTAGAACTTTTTTAAAAATTTAATAATTTCTTTCCATGTTGTAATTTCCTGTTCTTCATTCATCTTGCAGCTTTCATAATTTCTGTTTTTTTTTGTGTGTATTAATGAACTGTTTGTTTGTAGTGCCCTGTTTTGTAGCCCGTTTTCTGCTGAGGATTTGATTCAAGATTTTGTTTATGTTGCCACATTTCACCATATGTCTTTGCTTCTCCTTTGACTTTAAATATGTGGCAGGTAGTATCATGCAGACTAACCTATGCATTTTAATAAATGTTGGTATTAAGTTTAATCTGGAGGGTCACTCCTACAAGAAATTATCACTGCTGCATCATGATCTTCTATACCAGCGAGGAGCAGCCGTGGAGCTCTCTAAAGATCTACTTTGATCAAAGTTTCTATTTTCAGGTATCATCACATTTCTGACATGATACCAGATTTTGATCCTGGAACCTCTCATCTTATCTCATGGTTGTTTCCTGTTCTACTATTTGGTGTAGAAGTTTCCCATGGAGTGCAATGGCTTTGTGTATGAACATGCAATGAAATATTAAGACAAACAGGTAATTGGCCTGTTGTACGATACATGTACCCCTTCCCTTCCTCATCTTTGCCTTCCCTAACACAAGGGCAGAGTCAGGTACCTATTTACAGCACGGTAGGTCTGGAATGTGATACCAGATTTTGATCCTGGAACCTCTCATCTTATCTCATGGTTGTTTCCTGTTCTACTATTTGGTGTAGAAGTTTCCCATGGAGTGCAATGGCTCTGTGTATGAACATGCAATGAAATATTAAGACAAACAGGTAATTGGCCTGTTGTACGATTGATCCTGGATCTTTTTCCATGAGAGGCAAGTGTTCTAACCACTTAGCCAATCAGACACTCACAGTTCTTGTAAGCCTACATAATATCAGACATGTTTACCTGCTTGTCGTTTATCTGAATTCTGCTTTTAGCAGACATTATTTTGCTCAAACAGTTGACCACATGTAAAGATCTATTGGTATAGATAACGTACCATATGTTAGATATATTGGTACAGATAATATACCATATGTTAGATATATTGGTATAGATAATGTACCGTATGTTAGATATATTGGTATAAATAATGTAACGTATGTTATTGGCATAGATTATGTCAAGAGAAAGCATTTTTATTTACATGTCACAAAACAGTAACAGATTATATATATCAAAAGAATATCATATGTACTTAATGAAGTGATCAACGAGTTAGAATTTTTGCATTAAAAAAGGGCATTTAAAAAAAAAAAAATATGAAGTTAAAACTGATTTTGTTTGACTGTGGATTGATATATTATGTTTTCTCAAGATGTAATAAATATGATTCATGTTAGTTTAGTCTTTTATTCTTGCTCTCTTGTACGTATGTGGCCTGCTTCATATGACGTAGCTGCAGAGAATATCAGTGGGTATGTGATGGTATCGTATGTATGTTATGTTAGACCTTAGTTAACTTTGTGGCTTTTAAATTAAGGATGTGCACAAGATGTGTTTGATGTTCCACGTATCATTCAGCAGCTGAAAAGTTGTTCCCATATTATCACATCATCTTTTGCGTTCCATACAGAGTATGGAGCCAACACTGCAGGAATTTTGCACCAAGCATTCACATGCTCTTGTAGCTGTGGTTTCTGTGCCAGCCTCATGCACAACGTCATATCACTCGCCTTCTACAAAATGCCTGAGGGTACATTCAGTCAGTACCCTTTAGCTCCCCACGGAGCATAGATCTTCAACAAACATATGCCAAGTCTTTTTCATTTTCACTTCTGTCTCCAGTTCTCTTCTTTGTATGTTTTTTGGTCTACCTCTGCCTCCCTTTCCCTGGGGAGTCCACAACAAAGACTGTCTTGTAATGTTATTAACAAGTTTCCTCAATCTCTTGTACCACTGGCTCTTGTCATCAGTTCCACATTGGTAACCTTGTCATACCATTTCAATCTTTCTATTCTAGGCAAGCACCATTTTATGAATGTATGTAGGTTTTTGTTGTTCTCCATGTTTCAGAGCCATACAGTAGGACTGACTTTACATATCTGAGTTGAAGATTCTTATTTTTGTGTTGGACTTGATTTCTCTTGATCTCCATGTTTCCCAATACAATGAAAGCTCCTCTTAATATTTGTATTCTTATTTTGATATAGTCTGTCCCTCCAATTTTGTCTATATTGCTGCCAAGAGAGAGTGCATTAGGCCTGTTCTTTCTGTTTCCTCCTGGGAACTATTATCACAGGTTGATTAGAATTAGTCATTATGCCATCAAGAGATGAGTAGAAGATGCTGGTGATAGATATGACACACATTAAGGAAACCTGTTGATTGCATTACAAAGTAATCCTTGCTCTGGAATCCCAAAGGTAATAATAGAGGTAGAGGGAGATAACAAAAACCACCTGGAGAAGAAAGCTGGAGACAGAAAAGACCTGGGACTGATGACACGGGACAGGAGGACCTAGCTTAAGTTTGTTGAAGGCCTATGTTCCGTGGGGAGCTGAAGTGTGATGATGATGGTGCTGCTGTCATGTGTTCATAAAATATTTAAACACTGGAAAGCAGACAATTAGAACAGAAACAATACCATCTGCTAAGTCCCTTTAGTAAATTAACATCCTACAATCAAATTTGCTTTAACTCTTTCTACCCATAGAACCGTAGGGTATGCAAGTTTGGGTATAGTCAGATTTCCTCAAGTCCACATTTGAGTCAATATCATCTCATCCCAACCCGAAACCTGTCATGGGTTGTACAGATGCCATGGTGGAAGCAGACAGGGTCCTCCACTGCTCTCTATCCTCAGAAATGCGTACAAGTGTGGAAAAACCGTGCCCTGCCCATTCTTTGATGTTATCAGCCCAGGATTTTCTTTACCTTCCTCTTCTCCGTTTATTTTCGACTGTTCCCTGGAGAATTGTTTTCGAAAGGGAGTCATGACGAGTTACATGCCCAAACCAGGCAAGCTTTCGACATTTCACTACTGACAAAAGTGGTTCTTGGTGGCCTGCATAGGTGTTTATTTTCTCTCTAACAGACATTTGTGTTGTGCTCTTTATAGCAAATGCGCAAAATTCTTCTATAACATTTATACTCGAAAGCCTTAATCCTTTGCTCCATATCTGCAGTGAGTGTCCAGCCCTCACACCCATACAAGAGAACAGATAATACAAGTGATTTGTATAATTTGATCTTCACAGGAAAACTGATGTTACTTTTCCAGTTGACATTACTCAATATATAACATCCTTATTTGTTGTATGTCTTCTTCGTACACTCTCATGTTTTCAAAGAAAGCAGTAGTC
This sequence comes from Oreohelix idahoensis, assembly GCA_024509875.1. Lineage (NCBI taxonomy): Eukaryota > Metazoa > Mollusca > Gastropoda > Stylommatophora > Oreohelicidae > Oreohelix > Oreohelix idahoensis. Next base: position 49,400 of record JAMPIV010004905.1, read on the forward strand.
AGCTTGAGGCTATTTGCATCTCCATGGAGCTTTTCCACGAATCATACTAATGTTGGCCTTATGCGCTTTTTCAGTTCCACATATGATGGGCATCTTTGAAGCAGACGTTCAGCACTCATTTTATCAGTGCCACAGTTACATTCATCAGTAGTTTCTATCTTTAGCTTGTTGAATAGATGGTATCACAATCTGTTGTGGCCCATGCGGAGTCTGAAGATTACCACTTGTTCTCGTCTGCTGAGCTCGTAGTATGCATCCTTTTGTATTTAAGGCTTAAAAGATAAACTGTCAAAATAACTGTACAGTGAATTTACAATGATTTTATATATATACTTGTATATAATACGAGTATATTGTCTCAATGCGCAACCCAGTATTAGTCATCTTGTGTCACCAGGAGCTGACATCAGTGACAGTGAATCAAAGTCAAATCTAGTCACCTTGCATCACCAAGAGCTGACAATCAGTGACAGTGAATCAAAGTCAAGTCTAGCCACCTTGTGTCACCAAGAGCTGACAATCAGTGACAGTGAATCAAAGTCAAGTCTAGTCACCAAGAGCTGACAATCAGTGACAGTGAATCAAAGTCAAGTCTAGTCACCAAGAGCTGACAATCAGTGACAGTGAATCAAAGTCAAGTTTAGTCACCTTGTACGACATGCCTAAAGGAGCAGTAAATCTATTCTTTCTTTGCCTGATCACAGACCCCTGGGGGGAACCACACGGGACTGCCCTGTTTTGGTATTGTTAATATTTATGAAGGAGTCATGGTAGCGCAGTGGTTAGTGCACTGGCTTCCTAGCTCGGTGGTCCATGGTTCGATCCCCAGTTGATGGATGTTTTAGAATGCAAATGGCTCTGGGGTTGACCCAGCCTCATGAATTGGGTACCACAGCAACTCTGGGAAGGTTAAGACAGCTGGCGTGATAATGACCAAATCACCCCTAGTGTGCCGATGGTCACGAAAGTATATGCCTCAATGGGCTTGTAAAGGAATCATTTACAACCCCCCCCCCAATATTTATGAGGACTTGTGTAACACTCTGACAACTCCAGATGTATCTTGTTCTCTGATCCAGTCACCTCCACTTGAGAGTACAGGTATGGGACCATTTATCCTGCATGTCTGGCACATGAGGGTTGCTGGATAGCAGGTTTTTCTGGAATTGCAATATCATTTTCTTTTGTGCTTCCTTACTGAGCATAGAACGGTCATTGCAGCTGGTCCCCTTACAGGACTCCTGCACCAAAGCTCCTACATGCTAGCAGTGGTTTCTGTAGTAATATGTTTTACATGATGATGTTGCCAAGCCATATCTAAAATATGAAGACTGTTACATTTCTTGCATATCAGTCTGGTGTATACTTACAGGTTGTTGTTATACCTAACTGCTCATGAAAAATGTTTGCCTGGGCTGTGATAAGAGAAGGTATTATTTTTAATCTGGGCTGTCGGGTCCATTCCCATTAATGCTTTGTCTATTTCTACAATCTTTGCCAGGCATGTCTTCCTCTGTTCCATTAACTTGGATAAATCACTATCACCATAACATTTTAACAAATTTCATAATAACTGAATCATAGATGGTAGATGAACCATTTTAATACTCATCACACAAAACTTCACTGATGCTCCTGTGTCTAGACATTTTTTAGTAACTACACTTTATTCTTAATACTGAGAAACATTTTGCAAGTCTTTTGGGCATAATGACTATGGGTGTATGTGAAGAGGGCTGAAACAAGCCCTAACTAACAGTTTGATAAAAAAAATCACTGGAATATAAGCCTACATCGTTGACTGTTCTGAAAACAGCTGCACATCAGTGGCACCACCCTAAATAAAGCAAAAGCCAGAGGAATTCTGTGACGCACATTATAAATATTACACTGTCGTTTTTCAGAATATTCCAGACACTGGGTTGCCGAATAAGTTGTTCCATACATGGATATGAAGGTCTCATAATGCAAGATCAAGGAGAACTCTCAGGAATATAAGAATTTTTTTGTATGTTCTTCTGTCCAAAAAAGTGCTACACAAAGCGGTGGTCCACAGACCACTGCCGGTCTGCAGCAAATTTTCAAGAAAGGAGGAAAGAATAGCATAATTTAAAATCACAGAGGAATTCTATCATGTTGAAAAAAAATTGTAATACTACGTATTTTAATTTTTCTGAAGCACATAGTAAAATATTCATAATTACAGTATAGCCCTACAGTTATGTGCTAATCTACATATGACCATACTTAGCAAATACAAGAATAATATGACACAAATGGTACAAGTGCTGATGCATTATTATTTTTTAAATGTCCCTTCGAAACGTCAGAAAATGTTGAGAAACACTGGTCGTGAATATAATTCTCAAGAATAACAAACTTTGTGTTGTTTTTTTTTAAATTAAAATTTCTACACAATGCTTTTCTCTTTAAACAAGTATTTCTTAAAACTCTTGGATATGCATCTCAAGTTCTGTCTTTCTAGAAAATCTTTCTAAATAGAAAATCTTTCATAAAAATGGTTCTTTATTTTTGTTTAAAGACTGTCTGTATTAAAATGTGTTCTTATAAGGTAAAGGTAACCCCATAGCAGATACTTCTGTAGGAGAGTGAAGTTTTAGAGACTTCACTATACTAGGTCTAGCTTCGAGAGGTGGGTGTCGTGAAATCCACGAGATACTGCCTGGCCTCATCATTGAGCATAAGGAACAGGAGTTCAACCCATTTGTGGACCACTACTACCACATGGCTTCAGCATTGTGCCGTGAAGACCAGGAGACGTGAACTTTGAACAAAACCAACAACATTCAGCTGGCCTTAGCATCGTGACTCAAGGACTGTTACGGTATGTTTATTGATGCCGTCTGCTATAGGTTGGCAGCGTGCAATTTTAGGGGTTACAGCATTTAATATAATTAATGTAAATAATTATTAGACTATTGAACGCTATACACACGATCGAATTATGACGTGTTAGCGTTGGTAGGTCACGCACCGTGACCAGGATACGGGACCCCTTTTGTTTTGACCGTCGAGCTGTAAAGACGTGTCCTTTATCTTTCTAGTGTCGGGCATGGTATTGCCGCACAGATATATTGTATTCAAGTATGGACATGGGCCAGTCCATTGTTATTGTGAAGAGATGAAATAAGGAAGGTTAGTAATTAACTAAACCCAGGAAGGGATGAATTAACAGTCCATAATATTTATATTGCCAGACGCATAATCTCACTGTCGGCCGTTGGAATCCCCAACCGCGCGTACATATAGTTATGACGTTCTGCCTACAGTAATTCGTTTTATTGGACAAGGACTGATATGCAAATGTATAATATTCAATAGAGGAACTAAACCTCGTATGTACTTTTATGATCAATGTGTGTGAATTGTTTTTGACGTGTAAACTGTAAATTAAATGTACGGACTCAAATGGAATGACTTATCCAATCAATCAAGTTGCTATGTTCAAGTATTGTTTAAATTCTACCCCGCATTTGCGTGCTTACCACCAAGGCACGATACCAATAATTGAATGAGTAAATAAACAAATTCAAAAGCAATGTAATGGCCAGAAAAGTATAATTGTTTTATTAACAGAATAAGGAACATTTCTCAACAAGATCTGAACTATTTTAATACAGAAGAATCATGTTTCAACAAGGACCAAGCGCAGATTTCAGAGATGAGTGTTGTACCAACAAGTATCACCAATCCTACCCAAAAAGGTTACAGAATGTCAATGATGAAACTAGAGTCATAAACTCAAAGACACGGCAGATAATTAATTTGTGTAATCTATGCTGTAAATTTTTCACAGTGCTTTCACTTGAAGATATTCAGTAATTAATAAATGTTTTGATTTGATTTTACATCTAAAGTTGTTGATTTATTTCACTGATACATGTTTCTCTGTGCTAAAGTAATTGTAAGTTGAAGGGATATTTTTAGAGCCAATTATATTTTCCCTAGAAGCATAGGATAAGTCTAGCGAGAGGGCAAAGTAGCTACTTGTTCCTTATTTCTATAACATCTAAACTGTGCCATCCCTTCACCAGGTCTCTTTTCTGAGTCTGGATACTATCTTTATCTTCATCATCTGAACATCTCGCCACAGTGGGGGTGATCAGTTTCTTTCCTTGCTGCCTTTTTTCCCCTAACTCAAGAGTAAAGTCAGACCCCTTTATGGCTGGGTAGAATGGAGCGACGGTAGATGGCTGTATACTACTCCCTCTATGTTCCAGTCTTGACTTATGGATGCGAATCATGGGCAATGACTACAACTCACAAAAGCCAGCTCCAAACCTCAGAAATGAGGTATCTGAGGAAGGTGGTTGCAGTAACAAGAAGGGACATGGTCTGCAACCAGATTATACAGCAAAGGCCTCAAAACTCAGCCCTTCCAGTACAACAGGACCAAGTACAACAGTCCCAACAGTTACCATCTGTGGAAAAGCTCTATGGAGATGCAAATAGCCTCAAGCTGACTACTGCTTTCTTTAAAAACATTCAAGCAGACATCTGAGAGTGAACGAAGAAGAAGAACAGTCCCAACTACGACGCTTTGGCCATGTCTGCAGAATGGGAGATCGGCAACCACGACAAGCATGGGAAACTAAAAGCCATGGATCCAGACCCCCAAGACGACCCAGAGTATTGTAGAGAAGGGCCAACAGTTTGTCTGTGTTTGTAGAGAAGGGTGAACAGTTTGTCAGTACTGTCAAGAAGGGTCAACAGTTTGTCAGTACTGTCAAGAAGGGTTGTCAGTGTGGTAGAGAAGGGCCAACAGTTTGTCAGTACTGTCAAGATGGGTCAACAGTTTGTCAGTACTGTCAAGAAGGGTTGTCAGTGTGGTAGAGAAGGGCCAACAGTTTGTCAGTGTGGTAGAAAAGGGCCAACAGTTTGTCAGTGTGGTAGAGAAGGGTCAACAGTTTGTCAGTGCAGTAGAGAAGGGTCAACAGTTTGTCAGTGTGGTAGAGAAGGGTCAACAGATACTGTCAAGAAGGGCCAACAATTTGTCAGTGTGGTAGACAAGGGCCAACAGTTTGTCAGTACTGTCAAGAAGGGGCCAACAGTTTGTCAGTACTGTCAAGAAGGGTTGTCAGTGTGGTATAGAAGGGCCAACAGTTTATCAGTGTGGTAGAGAAGGGTCAACAGTTTGTCAGTGTCGTAGAGAAGGGTCAACAGTTAGGCCCTATTGTCAAGAAGGGTCAACAGTTTGTCAGTACTGTCAAGAAGGGCCAACAGTTTGTCAGTGTGGTAGAGAAGAGCCAACAGTTTGTCAGTACTGTCAAGAAGGGTCAACAGATACTGTCAAGAAGGGTCAACAGTTTGTCAGTACTGTCAAGAAGGGTCAACAGTTTGTCAGTACTGTCAAGAAGGGTTGTCAGTTGGTAGAGAAGGGCCAACAGTTTGTCAGTGTGGTAGAGAAGGGTCAACAGTTTGTCAGTGTGGTAGAGAAGGGTCAACAGTTTGTCAGTACTGTAGAGAAGGGTCAACAGTACTGTCAAGAAGGGTCAACAGTTTGTCAGTACTGTCAAGAAGGGTCAACAGTTTGTCAGTGTGGTAGAGAAGGGTCAACAGTTTGTCAGTGTGGTAGAGAAGGGCTAACAGTTTGTCAGTGTGGTAGAGAAGGGCCAACAGTTTGTCAGTACTGTCAAGAAGGGCCAACAGTTTGTCAGTGTGGTAGAGAAGGGTCAACAGTTTGTCAGTACTGTCAAAAAGGGCCAACAGTTTGTCAGTGTGGTAGAGAAGGGCCAACAGTTTGTCAGTGTGGTAGAGAAGGGCCAACAGTTTGTCAGTGTGGTAGAGAAGTGTCAATAGTTTGTCAGTACTGTCAAGAAGAGCCAACAGTTTGTCAGTGTGGTAGAGAAGGGCCAACAGTTTGTCAGTGTGGTAGAGAAGTGTCAACAGTTTGTCAATACTGTCAAGAAGGGCCAACAGTTTGTCAGTGTGGTAGAGAAGGGCCAACAGTTTGTCAGTGTGGTAGAGAAGGGCCAACAGTTTGTCAGTACTGTCAAGAAAGGCAACAGTTTACTTGTGTTGTAGAGAAAGGCTACAATTTTAATTACTGTACAGAAGAGCAACATGTCTATTTTTTTTTAAGGAACAATGCAACAAATCTAATTATACAGCTCTATAAGATTTTATCCAAAATGGTTCAAGATGAGAATATTTTGGAAACCTGAATTTTTTAATGTTGCCCATCTTGTAATCAAGAAGTAGCCTAAACTCTCTATACTTAACACTTGCTATTATTTTTATTTGTTTAATGTCTGTCTCATGCCAGAGTAGAATGTCAAGAAATAAACATAATCAGCCAAAACACATTCAATAACATGAGACTGATATTAACATCCAAACAAATTAAAAATAGGAGTCATCAAGTGTATAACCTTTCATCTGAACACCCAAAAATCGAAATATTCTGAAAAGCAAAAGTTTCATTGGGCTACTTTTCTATCACAATTTGGGCGATGTTTGACTAATTTTGAATGCATATTCGGTGACAAGGGTTATTTTGAATGATTTGAGTGACATCTGAAAACTGAAAAAAATTTTGGTTTCCGAAACAAAGCTGTCCCAGAGAATTTTGGATAAAGAGTTTCAGACCTGTATATACTCTTCCCTATTATATGCGGCAAAAATTGGATATTGTAGAAGTAGCTGCAAGAAAGTATTCCGCTATTGAAATGTTGATATTCAGAAGAATAGGGCCCATTTCATGTTAACAAATGCAAGCTGGCACATACATTAACACAGTACGGGAAAAACATGGTCAAAATGGGACAAGCAAAATATTTAAAATAATTAATAAAAAGTAACATTGTTGAAAATTCTGCATACAGTCAACCAAGTCAAAGAATTACGCCTGGGGCTCAAGTGACTTCTCCAAGCTTAGTGTGCAATGCTGGGTTCTCAACAAGTTTCACCACAGGGGGAATCCCTGGAAGTGTGTGGATGATTTAAAAAGTCAATGAGGATGTAATTAGCCTCGCAGACATAGATTCACTTCCTAGTAAATATATTGTAGCATTGTGCACAGCTCGTGGCCATATAAGGATGACTTCAGATATGCCTCCATGCATTGACTGGCTGGTAGATTTGTCGGTTGGCTGACTTTTTTTTTTTTAGTTGCTTACTTGATTGTTTGGTTTCCTGCATGGCTGTTTTGTTACTGGATTGGTTGATTGCTTTCCTGGCCGACTGGTTTTCTGAATGGTTTGTTGGCTGACTTGTTACCTGCTTTGTTCACTAGTTGGTGTAACTGGATGAACATTGTCATTTACTCGGATGGAAAAATAACAAACAAGAAAATAAAAATGCAAAAACGAACAAATGCTTACCACAAGCTACAACTGATTGCTTAAACATCCACAATCTGTGACTTATTGTTTAAACAAACACAAGAGATGGGAATTCTATCGTCAGTCCCAGTGTACCATCAAGGCAAAAAAAAAGGCTGTTATTAACAGTGTTAAAGATCCTTTACAAACAACTTTTGTTGTAAAGGACACCCAATCTGATTGTAGCTTGGAAATGCTGTAGATAGAGACATTCTGTTTCCTTTCCACATCAGACTCATGGCAATGGGCCAAAGGCTGATGGGTTGTGGAACAGAAAAGGCCACCTCTATCACTTCAGGATATCTCACACGAATGAATGTTCATGCAGAACCGAAATCAAAACCCCTGAATACATTCTGTAGAACTGCCCGGCCCACAATGACCTATGACATCAAACCTGGACAGAGGGTGACCACCCAATAACCTGGATACGGCTGTGGTGACAGGCCTGCAAATTTAGCATGGCCAACAGACTGAACACAGAAGGAATAGAAGAAAAAAAATACAGTATTATTTATAGTATGTTTGCTGAAGTTGTCAGTTAATGTTTATCATAGTGTCATTCATCTGGGTTAACACTGCTGACAGATCCAGTAATGTTTGAGGGTTGGTCCTGGACAACTGCATCTGGAACTACATTGCCAAGATTCATTCCTAAATCAGCATGACTCACATTTGATGTTGGTGCAGTTGACATGCCTGCTGGAGCAACAGGATGTGTTTCTGATGCTGCTGTTGCTATGATAGGTGTATTGGCACCCGTGGTTGTAATTGATGTTGACACAGCTGCCCGGGCTGTCACTGAAATGTATGACTGGCTTGAATCTACAGAGTTCAAATCTGTAATGGACAGGGATTCTTTGTCTAAGAACTTGACTGGTGAACTTGAAATGAAGCATAATTAAATTACGTAACCAATAGTGAAAAATAATAAAACCTTAAAATAAATGCATGTACTTTTCTTCCCTGGGGGTCACAGAGGTGTGGTTATACAGAAGAATGTTGAGAGTAATCATCCTTATCCTTTAGCCCACCATGAAGCATGGGCCTTCAACAAATACAGGTCAAACCCTATGTCCTGTGCCACCAACTCAAGGTAGTTCATCTTCTTCGTTCACTCTCAGACTTCTAGTCTACACTAATGACTCTAAAAAAAGCAGTAGTCAGCTCAAGGTTCTTGACATCTTCAAACAGTTTTTCGTTGAGAGAAGTGGGTTGTTGTCTAATGCCACTCCGTTCACTGCTGTAAGCTGGGCAGAACTGGAGTAGATGTTCGGCTGTCATGGAGCTGGTGCCACAGGAGCCTGTTGGACCAATCTTTTACTTGTGATATAGATGGTACCTCAACCTATTGTGACCAGTATGTATGCAGAAAATGATGACCTGGTCTTGCCTAGATAGCTGGTGATAGGCATCATCTTTTATGTGACCTGGGTGTTCTCTGTCCCATTTGGACTTGAATATGGCTCTTATAGTTGTTTTAGCCATTTCATAAGTTGTCTATGTATCGTTTTGTTTCAGGGCTCCCCGTTCTTTAGCAAGTTTATCTGCTTCTTCGTTGCACAGAATGTTGCAATGGGCTGGTATCCACTGCACTGTGCACTTGTTGAAGCATTTGGCCAGGCTTTCAAGTATGTTTATCAGATCTTTCAATCCTTTAGCATGTTGGCTTTTCAGGGCTGTTATTACTGAGAGGGCATCTGTAAAGATCACAATGATATGATAGGAAACTCTATACAGAGCGATACAACAGGAGGCAATCTGATCATCAGAAGAATCTCCCTGTCGATCAAGTGTTTCGGCCCCTTATTCTCCTTTACACTCTAACGGGAGTGGGTCCATTTGGGTCATGACTCCCAAGTGTCAGCCTCCTGTTGTCTTTAGTAGAAAATTGAACCCACTCAATGTCATCTTTATCACTTTTATTTATGTCTCTAGTTCTCCATTTATTTGTTTGTCTCCCTCTACTTCTCGTACCCTAGTGATTCCAGGAATAAGGACTGCTTTATAAAGTCATCAACAGGTTTTACCAGTGTGTGTCCTATCCATTGCCAGCATCTTCTTTTCACCTGTTGTTCTACTGGCAATTATCTGGCCGTTGTCATCAGATCTGCATTGGTGATCTTGTCATATCTTTTCAATCCTTCTATTCTAGGCAAGCACCCCATGATGGTTTGCAAGCGAAACTTTAGTTTGACCTGAACTGCGCTAGCCAGACGGAGGTCACTGGGTCAAATTCCTAACTGGAAAAATCTTGCAGCGATTACACTTTGATATGTATTAATTAAAGCTTTCAGACTATTTTATTATTAATGCTGGCTTTAATTTTGCATTAAGCTAAGCAAGGAATTTTGTAGTAACTTTCAGTAAAAGAACGAACATTTTACCAATAATTACAACAGAAGATATGATAGCCTGAAATATTATTTTTTTTAAAGTACGTTTTTAAGGCATTAATTTGGTTGCTTTCCTTGGGCAATTAGCTAAAATTTACAGAATATCAAAAAGCAGAAAACCTGCAGAAAATGAACATCATAATTTTTTTTAGATTTCGTGCCTAAAACATGATTTATTGAAACATTAATTGCAAGGCACTATTTATTACCTTATTACAACGCACTCAATTCTGCCTAAAAGATGAGAGTGAACAATTATCTCCCATATGGCATGACGATGGTTATACAAAGAGCAAAGAAATATTCACTTCAATAAATAAAACATACACCTATTAAATTACTTAATAGTAGTCTATCCAGCTACACTTGGAAACCTGACTCTGCTCTTGGGTTAGGGAAGGCAAAGGCAGCAAATAAGAAAACTGGTTACCCCTTCTCATAAAGCTGAGCCCTAGTACAATGAAGTCTCTAACTGCTCACTCCCCTATGACTCGGCTATGAGACTACGTTTACTTCAGTTCCTGATCGAGGAGAAAAAGGGAGGGGGATTGATGTGCCTTAAGGAGACAATGAAATAATATGTCTACTGCTGCCTTAGGCACGCTGTCAGAGTTGGCTTATATGAGGATGTGCATGAGGTTGGTAATCTCATCATGTCAAACAAACTGCCACTGAAACCACTGCTTCAAGAGAACATCAATGTTTTGATGCAGGCCTCCTAGAGAAGGGTTTTCTTCAGTGCTGGCTCCAAGCACCATTAGGAGGAAAAGGGGGAATGAATGAAATGTCAACAGTGTTGGTAACCACCACATCAAATGTGCAGACATGAAACCAAGATTACAGCAACTGTGGCGCCCATTCAGTAAAGGGCATCAATTCTTTTACCTAACGGTGAGTCAATATTTACAAGATGTATATCATCATCGAGTGTCCAACTGACAGATTGGTTAGAGCGCTGGTCTCTAGGGGTAAATGTGCCAGGTTCGAATCATGGTACCGACACGGTCCAGTCTACCCAGCTTTTAAATGGGTACTTAACTTTGAGTTAGGTACGGAATAGATAACGAGGAAGGGATCTGGCCACCCCCCCCCCCCACCTCTCGATGCTGGACCTAGTGTAGTGAAGTCTCTAACACTTCACCCCCCTATGGCAGTATCTGCTATGGGACTACTTTTACATCACCATCATTTTTTTTTAGCACTCCTGATAGAACATGTACCACCACTGTAGCTGCAAGGCCTGCACCAAGCTCCTGTTGCGGTGGTTGATGTGGAAACTACTTTTGCATAATGAGGTTACCAACCCCATGCTTACTTAGTTGTTCCCCTTCTACCGTGAGGTGTAGAGGTTTGGAAGAGAGAGCGCCATACTATCTAATCGGCTGTCTTCCTCCTGGCCTGGTTCCATTCTAGTCTTCGGTCCTTCAAAGATTGTCTACTGTTGCCCTCTCAGCCAACCTCATACTTACTTACTTACTTAGTCGTTCCCCTTCTACCGTGAGGTGTAGAGGTTTGGAAGAGAGAGCGCCATTCTATCTCATCGGCTGTCTTCCTCCTGGCCTGGTTCCATTCTAGTCCTCGGTCCTTCAAAGATTGTCTACTGTTGCCCTCTCAGCCAACCTCATACTTACTTACTTACTTAGTCGTTCCCCTTCTACCATGAGGTGTAGAGGTTTGGAAGAGAAAGAGTGCCATACTATCCCATCGGCTGTCTTCCTCCTGGCCTGGTTCCATTCTAGTCCTCGGTCCTTCAAAGATTGTCTACTGTTGCCCTCTCAGCCAACCTCATACTTACTTACTTACTTAGTCGTTCCCCTTCTACCGTGAGGTGTAGAGGTTTGGAAGAGAGAGCGCCATACTATCTCATCGGCTGTCTTCCTCCTGGCCTGGTTCCATTCTAGTCCTCGGTCCTTCAAAGATTGTCTACTGTTGCCCTCTCAGCCAACCTCATACTTACTTACTTACTTAGTCGTTCCCCTTCTACCGTGAGGTGTAGAGGTTTGGAAGAGAAAGAGTGCCATACTATCCCATCGGCTGTCTTCCTCCTGGCCTGGTTCCATTCTAGTCCTCAGTCCTTCAAAGATTGTCTACTGTTGCCCTCTCAGCCAACCTCATACTTACTTACTTACTTAGTAGTTCCCCTTCTACCGTGAGGTGTAGAGGTTTGGAAGAGAGAGCGCCAGACTATTCTATCAGCTGTCTTCTTCCTGGCCTGGTTCCATTCTAGTCCTTGGTCCTTCAAAGATTGTCTAATGTTGTCCTCCCAGCGGATTCTGGGTCGTCCTGGAGGTCTGGATCCCTGGCTCTTTGTTTCCCATGCTTGTCGTGGTAGCCGATCTTCTCCCATTCTGCAGACATGGCCAAACCATCTTAGTTGGGACTGTTCTACTTGGGTCTGCAGGGCCAACCTCATACACAACCTCATATTAGTCACCTTGTATAACATGCCTGAGGCTGTATTAGTCCTATTCTGTTTGAGTCTCTTCAAGGACCCCCTCAAATTAAACGGCGTAAAAAGATGTATATGCCATCTTTTAATGTATGAAAAGCAACTAGATGGTGCGTGCATTACAATGGGGTGGCAGATGGTTGAACAGCTCCTAGATAAAGAGTAGGGTTTTTTAACCTATGGTCCAGTGACCACTAGTGGGTCCATGAATGGATTCTAGTGGGTCCATGCACATAACTTAAAATCAGAATTTTATTTTCACCACAATTTTTACTCTGAAAAATTATCATGGATTTTTCGTTTAAATAAATAAATATATTCTTTTTAATTACTGTTTTTGAATGTCAGTATGTCTATATGTAAGCTTAAAGAGCTTTCTTTGTAATTAAATGTTTTATTTGTATGCACTAATTTTAATTATACGCCTATGTATATGTTTTTCATAAGAAGTGGTCCATAGACTTCATCAGAGAATCAAAGGGCTCCTTAACATTCATGTGACAATTATAGGGGTGGCACAAGAAAGGTTAATAACCCATGTTATAGAGGTTAGCAGAATACTGAGTAAGCAGGTGAGCAACAAAACAGGTAGTTGTTAATGAGTGTAAAATGAAACTGTTACAGAGGGGCAACTATCTGTATAAAACATCTCTAAAGCATTACGACATGACAGCCGAAGAGATGGAGGAGCCTTAATCTCTCCCATCCCACTGACATGTGGGTAAGAATTTTTAGTCAATGATTATCAGAGACTCTCGTACAGAAACTGACAGAAGGCAAGGGGAAACCACCATCATAGTGTCCCTTGTACAACTTCCTTAAAAATCATTGTAGAATTGATCACCTATGCCACCAAGCTTAGTACTTGAAGATGAAATACTGTAAGTCCATGTCTCTAATGTATAACAACAAATATCTGAAACTAAATACTCCATTTAAAATAAATCCTTACCTGGTGCTCTTTTGGGGATCAGTTTGGCATTGACATCAATTTGTGGCTCATCACAGTCAAAAGTACTTGTCTCAGGAGCTCTGCATATAAAGTAAGTCGATGTAAGATCATTTCACAAAGAACCTAATTTTTTATAGTACCATGTAATGTCATTGCAAATCCATTTATTTAACAGCCTAATGTTTTATAATACTATAGAATGATGTTGCAAGACCATTTATTTAACAGCCTAATGTTTTATAATACTATAGAATGACGTTGCAAGACCATTTATTTAATAGCCTAATGTTTTATAATACAGGCATACCACACTTTATTGCGCTTCACAGATATCGCGCTTTTTTTTCCCAAATTATTCATGTTTATTTATTAGAATGTGCCTTATTCTTTTGATAGATTTTGGCTCATATGCTGAAGACTAGCATTTTTTGTTAGCGATAAACTATTTTAAATTTTACAGTACATTTTTTTTTGAGCTAGTGATATTGCGCACTTAATAGACATTGTGTAAACATGATTTTTGGCTTTTATATACACTGGGAAGCCAAAAAATAGGTATGACCCGCTTTATTGCGATATTCACTTTGTTGCGGTGGTCTAGGACCAAACATGCAATATCTCTGAGGTATGCCTGTACTATAAAATGATGTTGCAAGACCACTTATTGAAGAATGAGTAGCATAATATTTTATAATACAATAAAATGTCATTGCAAGACCCTTTATTTCATAGTCTAATGTTTTATATTATTAGAAAATGTCATTGCAAGACCCTTTATTTCATAGTCTAATGTTTTATATTATTATAAAATGTCATTGCAAGACCCTTTATTTCATAGTCTAATGTTTTATATTATTAGAAAATGTCATTGCAAGACCCTTTATTTCATAGTCTAATGTTTTATATTATTATAAAATGTCATTGCAAGACCCTTTATTTCATAGTCTAATGTTTTATATTATTATAAAATGTCATTGCAAGACCCTTTATTTCATAGTCTAATGTTTTATATTATTAGAAAATGTCATTGCAAGACCCTTTATTTCATAGTCTAATGTTTTATATTATTATAAAATGTCATTGCAAGACCCTTTATTTCATAGTCTAATGTTTTATATTATTATAAAATGTCATTGCAAGACCCTTTATTTCATAGTCTAATGTTTTATATTATTATAAAATGTCATTGCAAGACCCTTTATTTCATAGTCTAATGTTTTATATTATTATAAAATGTCATTGCAAGACCCTTTATTTCATAGTCTAATGTTTTATATTATTATAAAATGTCATTGCAAGACCCTTTATTTCACAGTCTAATGTTTTATATTATTATAAAATGTCATTGCAAGACCATTTATTTCATAGTCTAATGTTTTATATTATTAGAAAATGTCATTGCAAGACCCTTTATTTCACAGTCTAATGTTTTATATTATTATAAAATGTCATTGCAAGACCCTTTATTTCACAGTCTAATGTTTTATATTATTATAAAATGTCATTGCAAGACCATTTATTTAACAGTCTAATGTTTTATAATGCTATAAAATGTCATTGCAAGACCATTTATTTAACAGCCTAATGTTTCATAATACTATAAAATGACGTTGTAAGGCCATTTATTTAACAGCCTAACGTTTAATAATACAGTACTAATAAATGACGTCGCAAGACCACATACTGAAGAGCTTATGTTTTTTAATACTATTAAATGTCATTGCAAGACCATTTCTTGAACCAATATTAGCCTAATGTTTTATAATCCTATTAAATGTCGTTGCAAGACCATTTCTTGAATCATGAGTAGCCTAATGTTTTATAATCCTATTAAACGTTGTAGCAAGACCATTTCTTAAATCATGAGTAGCCTAATGTTTTATAATCCTGTTAAATGTTGTTGCAAGACCAATTCTTGAACCAATAGTAGCCTAATGTTTTATAATCCTCTTAAATGTCATTGCAAGGCCATTTCTTGAACCAATAGTAGCCTAATGTTTTATAATCCTGTTAAATGTCATTGCATGACCATTTCTTGAATCAATAGTAGCCTAATGTTTTATAATCCTCTTAAATGTCATTGCAAGACCATTTCTTGAACCAATAGTAGCCGAATGTTTTATAATCCTCTTAAATATCGTTGCAAGACCATTTCTTGAATCAATAGTAGCCTAATGTTTTATAATCCTCTTAAATGTCGTTGCAAGACCATTTCTTGAATCAATAGTAGCCTAATGTTTTATAATCCTCTTAAATGTCGTTGCAAGACCATTTCTTGAACCAATAGTAGCATAATGTTTTATAATCCTCTTAAATGTCGTTGCAAGGCCATTTCTTGAACCAAAAGTAGCCAATGTTTTATAATCCTGTTAAATGTCGTTGCACGACCATTTCTTGAATCAATAGTAGCCTAATGTTTTATAATCCTATTAAATGTCGTAGCAAGACCATTTCTTGAACCATGAGTAGCATACTGTATTATCATTTTCTTTTTCGTTCCTTATGGCAGCTGTGACCCTGTCAGGATGCCTGCACCAATCATTCACATGCTGCTGCATAGATGGTTTCTGTAGCAATATGTTCTAGATGATGGAGTTGCCAGCCTCATGCACAACTTCATATTAGTTGCTTTGTACGATATGCCTGATAGAGCAGCAGTTCTATTCTTTGTCATCAGATTTTAATACTACTATTAAATGAAAGAACTTCTTGAACAGCCTATTGTTTTTCTCTCACAGCAGAATTACCGGAATTGGGGATTGAAATCTGACAGTGTCACACTTCAGTTGTTGATTACCTAGGGTTGCTGAGCTTGTCGCTCTTTCACAGACAATGTCAAGTTGAAAAATTTGAATGTGTTCTGTAGCTGTCAAGTGGTGCTGTATAGAGTATTTGTGATTGTTGGGGAGCCTGGCAACAGCTTTCTTCTTTCTATGGACAGTCCTTGGCAGGTCAACAGCATATGCTGAACTGTCTCAAATGGATGGGTGCAGTTACGGCATTTAGGCTCATGTGTGGGGTTTAATTTGTTTAAGTGCTTGTCGAGTCTGGTGTGTTCTGTTCTAAGCTGGAATACTGTGCTCTGCTTCACACGTCATAGGTTGTTGATGTTGTCCTTTTTTGTTGAGTTGGGTCCTTTCTTTATACAAAGCACGCAAAGACAGGATAAAATGCCCAGGAAAGAAGTTGCAGATCAAGACTCCAACTTTACATGTTGCGGAATGTCAGAAAAACCACAGGGAAAACCTAGGCCTTCTGTGTTTGCTTGTTTGTTTTGCGTTTTTGATTTGAAGATAATGTCGTCACACTACAGCCTACCCAGCTGGAAATGGGTACCTGACTCTGTTCTTCAGTTAAGGAAAGCAAGGGCAGCGGGGAAGAGAACTGGCCAGCTCCCCTAATGAAGCTGGACATAGTGTAGTGAAGGCTCTAACATTTCACTCACTACAGAAATTTCTGCTCTGGAAGTACCTTCATGTTAACCAATGTTATTGAACTAGTAACTTGTAACACAACAAATAAAGCTAATATCTACAACTTTAATTTAACACCATAGAGTAGTGCAACATTAACTGAAATAAATAATGAATACCTAATGACTGATTGTCACAGAACGATTTCATGTGGGTGAATGATGGAGTGAGTGTAAGTAAGGGTCACTAAGGTTGTCAACACTTGTTTAAATCATGGATTGAGTTCATGTCTGTCTTCATGTCAACATTTTGTGACTTGTGCGTGCGCATGGAGAAAGCGTGTTTGGTGAACACAAGTCTGGGTGACTGAGAGAGTACCCGAATGTGACTAGGGGCAGTCTTGATTTGTTGTTGAGCTGGGTGCTTGTAGGTTGTGATAGTAGGAAACCGCAGTAGTGGTAGATGAGTAATTATGTTATAAGTCGAATAGGTGGCACATTTCTCGCCTAGGAGTGTGCCTGGAGGAACTATATGTCAGTGTTCGTGGAGAACATGGTAAGATGTTGAGTTTGTCCCGCCTTGGAGATATTGTGGAGTAAGGCATGGATGGTGGATTTATTGGTGCAAGGGTGTATGTCACACCTAGGGATGTTTTGTGTGCTGTAGTTGTAAGTCAGTCCATGAATATTGTAGTTAAAGAGTTATTTCCTACAGGCAATGTTAGCCTGAGTGTTATGTCAGCATTCTTGATGATGAAAGTGATATTCTGGACTTGTTTAGCAGTATAATATTTGTCATGGAACTGTATCAGTGGAATCCTGTTAATTCATACCTCTAGAGTTGTTTACCATCTACACACGCCACACACCTATAATAAGCATCCAGACACTGATAATACCATCCCTTTCAACTGGAATAATTACGCAAGCCAGAAACAAAACCTGCTGTGTCTACTTTACTGTTAAAAACATCATCATCATCCTCACTTTCCTCTGCTCTTCCCTGCAGATGTGGCATCAGATCACCACCTTCTGATAGCCAAAGTAAAAATGAAAAGAGATGTGCAACAATGCAAAATTATAGACAACAATTTAATGTAGGACATCTAAGAAATCAAGAAACAAGAGACAAATTTGTGATCACAATATCCAACAAATTCCATGTGCTCCAACAGCTGGAAGATGTAGAGAATACAGAAGACTATTGGCAGTACATCAAAACGGTATGGAATGAGACATGTGAAGAAATACTGGGTAAAAGGGAACGACAACAAAAAGCATGGATAACAAAAGAAATCATCAATAAGATAAAAAACAGAAAAAAACAAGAAAGCAGATTTAAACACAAGCAAAACCAGAAGTTCCACAGCCAAGGCTCAAGAAGTGTACACAGAAGCAAACAAAGACGTAAAAAGAAGTATCAAAAGAGACAAGAGGAAGCATATTGAGGAGTTTGCAAGAGAGGCAGAAGATGCTGCAGCCAAAGGAAATATGAGAGAACTGTATAACAGCACAAAGAAGCTGACAGGGAAATACAAGCAAACAAGTTGCCTCATAAAAGACAAGAATGGAAAACTGTTCAGCAATATACAAGAGCAAATGAAGAGGTGGACAGAATATTTTGAGGACCTTCTCAACAGACCAGCTCCACAAACCCCCCACACCCCCCCCCCCCTCCCCCCCCCCCCCCCCCCCCCCCCCCCCCCCCTCCCCGGACATCCAGCCAACAGAAGAAGAGCTACAAATTAACGGTGAAAGACCAACGAAGGAAGAAATAAAGAAAGCCATAAAGCTTCTAAGAGATGGAAAAGTGTCTGGACCTGATGGCATTCCAGCAGAAGCCATCAAAGCAGATATCGACTCAGCTACAGAGATGTTATTTAAGTTACTTGGTAAAGTCTGGGAAAAGGTAGAGATACCAGCAGAATGGAAGGAAGGATATCTGGTTAAGTTGCCTAAGAAGGGAAATTTACAAGAGTGCACACATTATAGAGGAATAATGTTACTATCAGTGCCAGGAAAACTATTAAAGTCCTTGAATTGAGGTGTCTGAATATACAAAATTTCTGTCAAAAATGGTGCAATAGTACATTCAACAAAAGAACACAATTTTACACTAGACAAAACAAACTTTTTTCCATGTGTCTGTACATTCCTCAAGTGATTTTTTCCCATAACATGTTTCTTGACCCTGCTTCTGACAACCCAACATTGGCAAGGGTCACACCAGTCTTTTTTCTCTGATTTTGCCTATAACAGGAATAATCAATAGGTTAAATCTGCATATCTAACATGTAATTTCATAATTATTATCAAGGACACTAGTGTTGACTGTGTCTACCACACTCTGTCCTTTGTCTCATTCTCTAGAGGTAATACAAAACAACTGCCAGCTTTCATGAAAGTGAATCAAGAAGACGGTCACCTCGAAAATTTGTAACGATTTAATGACCGCAAAACATGATACAAGAATAGCATTTTGGAATGTCAGGACAATGAATGAGACGGGTAAACTAAAACAGGTCACGGCAGAAATGAGAAACTATAGGTTACACATTCTAGGGATAAGCGAGAGCAGATGGACAGGGGCAGGAAAAGTTAAAACAGCAACAGGAGAAACAGTACTTTACTCTGGAAGAGAGAATGGACAGCACAATGAAGGTGTAGCCATTATTCTACAGAAAGGAATAGAAAGGACATTACTGGAATGGAAACCCATCAACAACAGACTGATAAGATTAAGATTGAGAGGTAGATTCACAAATACTACAATAATACAATGCTACGCACCAACGAATGACAGCGATGAAGAGGTCAAGGATGAATTCTATCAACAACTGCAGAAAGAAATGGAAGACACACCTAGATATGATTTTATTATGGTAATGGGAGACCTTAATGCGAAAGTTGGTACACACAATACATATAATGAAAGAGTAATGGGGAAATGCGGCAGCGGAACAGCAAACGAAAATGGGGATAAGTTAATAAGTTTCTGTAGTATTAACAACCTGGTCATTGGAGGAACACTTTTCCCACATAAAGAAATTCACAAATTAACATGGGAATCACCAAATGGTCGGGACAGAAACCAGATAGACCACATCATGATTAATGGTAGATGGAGACACGCATTACAAGATGTGAAGGTAAGAAGAGGTGCAGATGTGGGATGTGACCACCATTTAGTAGTAGCAAAACTGAAAGTGAAACTAAGAAGGGCTGGACCAACTGTAACTACACAGAAAAGGTTTGACATCAGCAAATTGAAGGACCCCCTTACCAGAAAAGCTTTTGCAGCTGACATAAAGAAACGATATTGTCACATAATATCTTTTGTTGCGCACATGGGCTTTGATGGAATAAACATATCTTTTAGTGCGCACATCAGCTTTAAAAGAAAATAGTGCAAAAGGGTGCAATGAGGAGGAGTGAACAGGAAGCCTGACAGAGAAAGATGTCAGTTGGCCGGCTTTAGAAGCCATATTGCATTTGATTGTGCTCTCTTTATGGTTGCTGTCTTTTGTACAGCCTGGTTTTATATTCCAATGGTAGTAGGAATTGTTGATCCAGCCATACTGTTATTGCTCACAATTTATTGCTGTTGTTAATGAATTCGTACGTGTAGCTTTGTTATTATTAAAAAGGGAGATTGTCAGCATGCCTTCGTGTATGCTTTGTGAATGGCGTTTACAAGTATGTTGATTGTGTGACCTCTCGCAGTTTGATACGAGCTTAGAGGATAATGTCATGAAGGTGTAGATATTATACTGTAACTTATTTTTGGGGGCTGTGGTCCACTATACAGGTGTATTTTATCGTTCCATGTTGTTAGTGACTGGTGGTATTTGGATATTTGTATTATTGCTCTTAGTACGTGCTCTCTCATTGCAAGTTTACAGTTCTTGAGGCTTTTGTTGGCGATTGAGTTCAATCACATTATATGTGCGATTGCTTTTTCTGATGAGGACATTTTGCAATGGGTTCGTTGTCGGCGAAAACACGCTACAAGTTTATGGATTGACTCTGTGCAGTTTGAGTACTATGAAGCTAAGGTTTAATGAGTTCCTGTCTGGCTGGGGTGACGACAATGCCGTCTTATTGTTGGATTAGTTCCATTGTCAGTGATTTGGAGAGCTAATTGTGGGTCTGTCATAATTGTGGTAGACAATATGAGGTTTTAGGTCCTTCCAGGCATAGGCGAAGAGGTTTTAATTTGTCGGTCGTTGCAGTTGCCCGCTGATTTTTGGATTTTCGGTTGTCCAGTGGTGGCCTACCTGCTGAGAGCACGAAAACGTCGCCTACATTGGTATTTGTGGTACAACAGACTATGTGGATACTACATGTGTGTACCTGCCAGTACACATCTTAGAGCTCGCCTCTACCGTGAATACGTTGCCTTGCCTGTGCATGCTTATTGCGCGACTCTGCTGCAGTGACTTTTTGTCTGCATTAAAATTTTACTCGTTTGTGAATACTACCAACTATCGTTGTCGTGCTGAGAAACTGTTCGTGATGAGCAACCATACGTGATTTGCTGAGCAGCAATATCCTTGAATGCTGATGCTGATATATATCATTTGATGAGACAGAACACTGCTGATGAATATACGTGAATGGAGGATGCAACCACAACACATTTTCTGATGCAGTGGTCTATGTTACGCAGCTGATAAAAGACAATGTCTTGCTGATGGACTTTATGTCGTTTCTTACTGCAGCCATAATTCGATAACCAATGATGATTTATAGTCTTCGCTGAGTTTACCAGTTATCATTTATTTTGCTGGTATAGCTTTTCTTGGACACAGATATAAAAAAGGCCATTTACATTGGTGTGGATTTTGCGAGCTTAACGGAATGGGAGGATACTGGACAGTGATGAATTTTCTTATTACTACACCCATTGGTGGCTTCACAGCTTCAGATACGAGAATGACTGACGCCGATTTTACATCTTTTCTTTGAATTTGTTCAGAATATTTTGCTGCAACCGAACAGTGCAGAGTGCACTGAGCGTAACTGATTGTGGCACTAACATTTTTCGGTACTATTCGTGCTCTTTTCTCTTGATTCATTATCATCATTCGATTGAGGAGCTGGTATTGGAACTTTGAGGATTCAGTCTACAGAAAGACAGTCATAAATTTAGTTATATTTCTTGTTTTCTTTCTTTAGCTGTTCTACTTTCTTTTTTGACGTCATTTTATTTTATGTGTTTCCCTTATTGTCATGTTTTTAATTACTGGTCTACTCTGCTTATCCATTTGAATTTTTTTTCGTTTAGATCGTTAGAGAGGTTGGTAAGAAAACGAAGATGGCTGTATACAGCTCCACCTATGTCCCAGTATTGACATATGGATGCGAGTCATGGGCAATGACTACAACCCACAAAAGCCAGATCCAAACCTCAGAAATGAGGTATCTGAGGAAGGTGGTTGAGGTAACAAGAAGAGACATGGTCCGCAACCAGACGATACGTCAAGGCCTAAAATGCCACCCCCTGCAGACCCATGTAGAACAGTCCCAACTAAGATGGTTTGGCCATGTCTGCAGAATGGGAGAAGATCGGCTACCACGACAAGAATGGGAAACAAAGAGCCAGGGATCCAGACCCCCAGGACGACCCAGAGTCCGCTGGGAGGACAACATTATACAATCTTTGAAGGACCGAGGACTAGAATGGAACCAGGCCAGGAGGAAGACAGCCGATAGGATAGTCTGGCGCTCTCTCTTCCAAACCTCTACATCTAACGGTAGAAGGGGAACGACTAAGTAAGTAGTAAGTAAGTTAGATCATTTCTCCATATGCTGGTATTTGCAATGATGCTTTTCTGTGACTATTTTCTTTTCATTGTCCATGATAATTTAATTTGCAATTTCATCTGTTTTAAGTATTTAAATTATTTGTGTGACTTATTTCTGCCTTTTGATATTGCCTTGGTACAGACCTCGTCACTTCACCATCCACTATTGGTTTTCATGCCGTCTTTATTGTCTTATTATTGTAATACATTGGTTTAAGGGTGGAATTGGTGGCGTGTTTAACATTTTCTTGTTTTCTTATGGGAAAGGAATTATGTTGAACTGATTTCTTTAGGCAGTGACGCTGTTAGTTTTGCAGTGGGGTACAGACACTGAGAGTTGACCCTATTGACTGTCCTGCATAACTGACCGTGCACATTTTCAGTGTATTAGTGGTGATTGTCTTGTTTGTATGCATAGTGTCATATTTTTG
The DNA here is from genome assembly GCA_024509875.1 of Oreohelix idahoensis. NCBI lineage: Eukaryota > Metazoa > Mollusca > Gastropoda > Stylommatophora > Oreohelicidae > Oreohelix > Oreohelix idahoensis. The sequence goes on from JAMPIV010004905.1 coordinate 72,190, forward strand.
CAAGTATTCTCGTTTGTCATGTTTGGCTGTCGTATTCTCCTGTTTTCTTCTTGCTATCTTGTACATAAGTTAGATTGACAATCTCCTTGTTCTCGTTTGTTAGCAGTATGTTTTGTATATACTTATTTGTTTCTATCCCATATATCTGTCATCACTTCCCGATCATACTGTTGGTGTATGTTTGTCAAGTGAGTTTATGTCTCATCATTATATGTACTGTTCATAGTATATGGATTTTTGATTTCCTTTGTTACATAATAAGTTCTAAAATCACGATTGCACTGGTGTGATTATAGTAGGGGTACGGACATCATTTTTTAGCCATTATGCGGATGTCCTTGTCAAAAGCTACCACTTTTTGAGCTTGAGTTTGTGTCATTGTATCGTGACATTGGGTATAGACAAGCAAGGATTTGTTTCACCGGATCCCTTATTTGGAACTGACTTGGCTTACTGTATTTTCACCTGCTTGTTTTTTTAAATCAGGTGTATTTAGAACTGCAGGTACATCGTAACCATCATTTGCAAAATATATATTGGGCGTGTACAACAATACTATTATTATTATTATTCTTGTAGGGGTATGGGTACAATTTGAGGAATTGGTAACCTTCATAATTTTACTTATTTCATAGCTTGCCACTGCATTTGTATTGCACCTAGATCATAACTATGTCTAGCCTTAAAGATTTTATTGAAATTGGAGAGAAGACAGGGAAATCGAGGGATTCTCTGCTTGAGTGGGCAAAGGCCGAACACAAAGAGTATGAGTTACAGAAAAAACAAGAAGATGACAGACGAGAACGTTATGAGGAGCGTCAATTACAAAAATTGAAGATTGAAGCAGATAGGGAACTGAAACAGATTGAAGCAGATAAGGTACTGAAACAGACTGAAGCAGATAGGGATCACCACCTTCTGATAGCCAAAGTAAAAATGAAAAGAGATATGCAACAATGCAAAATTATAGACAACAATTTAATGTAGGACATCTAAGAAATCAAGAAACAAATTTGTGGTCACAATATCCAACAAATTCCAAGTGCTCCAACAGCTGGAAGATGTAGAGAATACAGAAGACTATTAGCAGCAAATCAAAATGGTATGGAATGAGACATGTTAAGAAATACTGGGGAAAAGTGAACGACAACAAAAAGCATGGATAACAACAGAAACCATCAATAAGATAAAAAACAGAAAAAAACCCAAGAAAGCAGATTTAAACACAAGCAAAACCAGATGTGGCCAACCCAACTCCAGTGTCTGCCAGCTATGATGGTGTGCATGTCCTCCTGGTTACTCCAAATAAGTAGTTCTTGGTTGCTAATGGTGTTTGGCCAAAAGATTACCATTTTAGCCATGGCTCAGCGTGTCTTGCCGTCTTGTGGTAGACCTTGGACGCCCTGACCTGCGTTGTTCTGCGACACTGCCAGTTGCATTATAACGATCACGCAGAGTTTGTATGACAGAGTGGGCAACTCCTAATCTCCTAGCAACTTCTCGCAGCCCTACATCATCCTGCAGCCATGTCATCGCTCTCCATCTGTCAACATTGGTCAAGCGTCTTAGCTGAGCCATGGCTAAAATGGTAAATGTTACAAACATACCCATTGCCCGTTCCTTCCGAAAAGTGAGTGAAATGTGTTCACTATAGTCACGACTTGCACGTGAAAAGCAAATTTCAGCAATGTTATCAACAGTCTTTGCCATAGGAAGCATTTTCAAACATGCATTATTTCCCTTTCCACCATGTATATTTGATTGACCTTGGAGATACACACACGTAACGCAGATTTGATTTAATGTCAGATTAACAAACATTGTTTAAGCATGCAACAAAATGCAGCAAAACTTTTTTGACTGAGTGTTCAGGTTTAAAAAAAACAGCATAGTTGTAATGACCTAAAAATTGAAAGTGGCCTTTAACTTTTTTTGAGCAGTATATATATATATATATATATATATATATATATATATATATATATATATATATATATATATATGTACATATATATATATATATATATATATATATATGTACATATTTAGGTATTATTCCTGTGATTTAATCCATGTGTGTTAGAAAGTGAAAAGGCCTGTGTTAAAAAAAAAATCCCAGGACGAATGTGTTGCTTGCTGGACCGCAAAGCATGTGTTGGTTTTAGAGGCAAAAGCCAGCATTGTAAAAGGTGTAGGTTTATTGAAAATGATGTCAAAAATATGGCTGTAAGTTTAATAATACATTTGAAAGAATATTTGTTAAAGGAATGACATGTATCATGGAACCTAAGGAAGGATTGACAGGACTTGTAATGAATCAATTAAGATATTACTTGTAAATTTCTACTATTCCAAATCATTGTATGGAAGCCAATCATGGACAAAGGAATCAACTTAGGAATTATAAGGAAATTTTAGTCACAGTGAACTGACTGTGATGGGTGGTGAAGGCAAATTGTCATGTGCATATGTGAGCACAATGTCTGACGCTGTATGTTATGTCCTTTGTGTGTAATGGCAAAGTAGCTGGACATACAGAGGTTCTGATTATTTGAATTTCAGGTTTTGTCCTGCAACCGTTTTATTCTGAAAATGTTGTATCCTGCAAAGGACCCAAAGTATCTGATTCCTATAACTTGTTTTGGACTTTGAATTGCAAAGTCTCATGATGTCAATGTAGCTAGCCACCATTGTTCCACTGCCTGGCAAGTTACAGAGTTGTTCGTCCATGGCAGAAGAGTGTGGGATTTTCTGGATGTTAAGATAAGTGGCCTTATCTAGCCACTGATCAGCGTGTTCAATAAAAGATATCACCACAAAAGAAAACATAAATATATTACTAACATTTCAGTGGAGGATGAATTTAAGGACATTATGAATCCACCCTACCCCCACAGTCAAAATCATTGACAATGTATTACATTAAAAATTATTCATCAGTGTGGAAGACAATAGAAACTTCAATACAAGATTATGTTTTATAAATTTAAGTTTCTATGCTTATTTATTTCAAGCTGTAAATACTTTTGAGTTTTCCTAAGTTACCTAACCAAAAGAGAATAGGGTTAGGTAAATAAATTGTAAATACATATATATCAACAGACTTGCTGAATTATTTGCATTAAAGTTTCAAGTTTGGTTGATATTTATTTTAGATTGAGAGATAGACATCTAGTTTTAGGAATGAGGGGTAGCTTACTGCGCATTCCTTACCATCCAGGAGGGCTTCCCAAATTTACAGGGATAAAAATCTGTGCTCTCATTCTGGGCTCTCCCAAGGAATTGTCACATCCTGTATACAAACGCTTCTCAGCTCCCTTCACATATCACCTACGCATTGTGAGATCCTCATGCATGTGGTCGACCAGGTAAAAGCTGGAGTCAAGTCTGGATATCAAATGATTCCCCTGTGCAATGCTGGGTTTTCAACATGATGTACCACAGCTCTTGTGTGACTAATTAATCCCTGAGTACAGGCCAGGGAATGAGGAAATGAGGAGGACTGCAGTAAATGGTAGAGTGAAAAAAAAAAGAAAGGGTAATACATCTTACTAGGACAAAAGATATGAAGAAACCTACACTGCAGTCAAAAGGTTAGGCAACTCAAGAACTCAAAGGTTGCCTGTTTCCAGGATGCACTGTGTGGAGGGTGCTCCACAGTCTTGGGTTAGTTGTCTAACCCCGGAATTCACACATGAGCAATGTGAATTTCTTTGCATCCCAGGTATGAGGGTGACATGAAGAACCAGAACAAATCATAGAACTGGGAAATTACTGTGGCAAGAAAGAGTGTTCACGTGTATTTGGTTTTGGTTTTGTGAACTTCTTTACATCCCATGTATGAGGGTGACATGAAGAACCAGAACAAATCATAGAACTGGGAAATTACTGTGGCAAGAAAGAGTGTTCACATGTATTTGATTTTGTGAACTTCTTTACATCCCATGTATGAGGGTGACATGAAGAACCAGAACAAATCATAGAACTGGGAAATTACTGTAGCAACAAAGAGTGTTTAAGTGTATTTGGTTTTGGTTTTGTGAACTTCTTTACATCCCATGTATGAGGGTGACATGAAGAACCAGAACAAATCATAGAACTGGGAAATTACTGTGGCAAGTAAGAGTGTTCACGTGTATTTGGTTTTGGTTTTGTGAACTTCTTTACATCCAATGTATGAGGGTGACATGAAGAACCAGAACAAATCATAGAACTGGGAAATTACTGTAGCAAGAAAGAGTGTTCACGTGTATTTGGTTTTGGTTTAAAGGACTATCTTCATTGCAAAGGACTATCTTCATTGCACACGGACAACTCAATTAGTGCTCTGATCTCTTTCCTTAGTACACTGACCGGTGTCCACTCGCCATCCAGGCAGATACTCACCGTCTTCGGAGGGTACCCATTAGAGCTTGGTTGGCTCAGGAGCCGCCAGTCCCTGGTTGACAACACTGCTTCAAATGTCTTTGCCAGGGCTCGAATTAATCCAGTACAAGTCCTGGTCGACGACACTCATTCAAATGTGCTTGCCCGGGATTGAACCTGGATCATCCGATCGCCAGTGCAGTATGGTAACCATTACACCAGCGCATCTCCCATTGATGTATATGAGGAAAAGGGTGCAGCTTAGGGCTGAGGCTTTCTTGAATTGTTCTTTTTCTTGATGGTGTTCTGCTGAACATTGTATAGATGGTTACAGTTTGTGAGGAAATCATTTACCAATTGAAAAATTCTTCCTTCTATGCCCATCTTCTGCATTGTGAAGAATAGTTAGTCTCTCCACACTTGGTCATATGCCTGCTTGTGGTCTACGACAGCAGTGTTATTGTTTGAAAGTTTTACAGGTGTTGGGTTTTTCCACTGGGATGTCCCTGCCATGTTGTCAATGAGTCTCCTTGCTTTCTTCCCTTCCCTACTGAGGTCTAGGTTATCACATTTTTCTTTCCAGATTTTCATTTTGGTTTTTTTGCTCACTAGCTTGATCTGCACGAGTCTGTTGTTTGTGGTTTTGTTTTCAGGACATGGATTTTTCTGGGCTTTTTTCTTTGCCTTGTTTCTCAGTTGCACTAGGTGTTCTAATTCTTCATTCCAGAAGATGTACTTGGCCCGACTGCCTTTAGGGATTGCCTACTTGAGTTGAAGATTCTTAGTGCAGGACTCAATTTCTTTGGATTGCCATATATTTCCTAATGCAATGAAAGCTCCTCTTGACTTTTGTATTCTTATTTTGATACAACCTGTAATACATAACAAGTAATCTGAAAGGGTTAAACTGATTTTAGCCAATTTTGCCAGTTGGTTAGCATTTTAGAAAGCATCTGATTTTGCCTTTTACAATTTCTATCTGATCTCGACACATTTTTAAAATAATCTTCCCATAGTAGTCTATCTGACACACTAACTTTTATTTTCATTACTTTTCAATAGCAACCATTCCAGTACTATCCTCTAAATCAGTAGTTCCCAAAGTGGGCACTACCTCCCCCCCCCTCCTGGGGGCACTTGAAAGACCTAAGGGGGTGATAAGGGAAAAGGGGCTACAGCGGGGCATTCAATAGTAAGGAAGTAGTCTTATCGCATTCCCATAGTCAGTTATGACTGAAGGGGCTATTATTATTATTATTATTAGTCTTATCAAGTTAAGTTCAACAATATTACTTAATAAAACGCTTACATATAAAAGTGGTTTGATTACACAAGGCCCTGACCTGAGCGCTTAAAAGGAGAACATAGCTTATGCATCTATAACATGACAATGAGCATTCAGTGGCATACTGGTTAGAGCACTTGTTTCTTGTGGTAAAGTTACTGGGTTCTTCTTCTTCTTCGTACACTCTCAGACATCTTCTTGAATATTTTCAAAGAAAGCAGTAGTCAGCTTGAGGCTACTTGTATTTCCAAAGAGTTTTTCCAGGAATGTTACTGGTGGTGGTCATATGTGCTTTCTCTGTTCCTCATATGTTGGGCAACTTTGAAGCAGATGTTCAGCAGTCATTTTATCAGTGCCACAGTTACACTCATCGGTAATTCCTATCTTTAGCTTGTTGAATAGATGGTATCTCAATCTGTTGTGGCCAGTGTGGAGTCTGAAGATTACCACTTGTTCACTTCTGCTGAGCTGGTAATGTGTATCATTTTGTTTGTGGCCTGGATGCTCTGCATCCCATTTGCTTCTGCATCTGATAAAACTTTTTGCCTCTTCAAAAATTATGCTTGTATCAGGCTGAGGTAGCTTTCCACCTTCCTCTGCCAATCTGTCAGCCTCTTCATTGCTGGGGATGCTACAATGAGATGGGATCCATTCTATCACAACTCTTTCGAATCGGGTTTAAAACCTGGTAGCATGGTGGTCAGTCTACCCAGCTGTAAAGGTAGTGAAGCTGGCAACTGGTCACGCCATCTCACAAAGCTCAGACTTAGTATAGTGAAGTCTCGTAACATTTCATTCCCCTATGGCAGTATCTGCTACGGGGCAACCTTTAACATTTATTACATATTACATGGTCACTGACAAATCTGCTTGCACCAACCTTTGATTTACTGAGACCTTCCAGAAGGCCAGGAATCTTAATGCCACCAGCAAGCTTCCTAGAAGGACTTGTCTCTTCAGATTGTTCACCATCAGCATCTTGTGGCTTATCTCTTCTGTTAATATTAGGACTCAAACCACTATCAGCCTCTTGTGACTCCTTCCCTCTGTTGTGATCAGGACTCAACCAACTGTCTAGTTCATCTTCAAACTGAAGCTTGTGTGGTTTGGGTTCTAGTTTTGAATAAAACAAGGGCAAGTTATAACAACAGCTAAACAGCTACAGACTTTCATAAATAGGTGCTTGCTTAGAATAGAAAGATTGAAATGGTATGATAGGATCACTAATGTGGAACTAATGACAAGAACCAGATAAGTGCCAGTAGAACAAATAAGAGATAAGAAGAAGAGGCTGGCTATGGATATGACATATATTTAGGAAAGCTGTTGATGGTATTACATGGCAGTAGCTGTTCTGTGGAATAAAAAAACACAAAAACACACAAATAGTATTACGTCTTACAAGGAGAAAGGACAAGAAAAAAACCTACGTTGCGGCCACTAAGCCTTCGTCAGGGACATACAAACAAGAGACAGGAGGGAAAGAAAGTAAGAATTAAGTGGAGAACATGAAACTATAGAAATAAGAGAAAAATACGAGAAAAATACTCCCTCGTGGTGTCAAATGTTGGAGCCAAAATGACTGCCAAAATCTGCACTTCAGTAGCTGTTCTTAAGTGGCCAGGGTAAAAGAAGTAGACCAAAAAACACAAGGAGAAGAGAGCTGGAGAAGGAAATGAAAATGATATTGAAGACATGGAAAGACCCGGAGCTGATGGCGCGGGGCAGGAAGACTTAGCATAAGTTTGTTGAGCGCTTAAGCTCCTTGGGGAGATGATGGGGGATGGTGATGAAGAAATGATACTGAGTGCTGTGTGTAGTTGTCTGGGATCTAATGAGGAAATACAGAATGGACTACTGTTCCCTGTGGTATGTAGTAAGAGGCGATGTAATATGCAAAGGGCTGGCAACCCTGCAAAAATGTATTTACATTGTTGGAATGTCAATCATTCCACTGTCATGTAATATATGTTTTGCTTTAAGGGTCATCATCATTTTCCCTCTTCCCTTCTGCAGGTGGTCCCCTTGTAGGATGTCTGTGATGTTGTAGGATGTCTGTGATGTTGTAGGATGTCTGTGATGTTGTAGGATGTCTGTGATGTTGTCAATCCATCTGCCTCTTGGTCTTCCTCATGCTCTGAACCCAGATCTTCTAGTGTTGTACCTGCGTAGTGGTAATTTATTGGGCTCCCTTCTCATTAGATGGCCAAACCACTTGATTGTCTGTGTCTCTTTGTACTTGATGCAGGATGTAGTTCCTACACTATTTCTTATTAATGATTAACTCCCTTCGCCAGTGTTGCATTGTGTATCGCTAGTTAATGACATAATGAGAAAATTATAAAGGAAGATTTGTATATCAGACTTGTATAAATGAGTGTTTGCGTTTGCATAGAACAGAAGGATTGAAGTGGTATGACAAGGTCACTATTGTAGAACTGATGACAAGAACCAGATGTGTTCTAATGGAACAAGAGATTTGTAGATGACGCTGGCAATGGATAGGACACACATCGAGGACACCTGTTGAAAACATTATCAGACAGTCTTTGTTCTGGAATGCTCAGGGTAAGTGAGGTACAGAGAGACCAAGGAATACATGGAGAAGAAATTGTTTGATATTGTTATTGTTGAAACAGAATCGACATCATTGCACTCCAGGCAAACCCATATGTGCTCAGTCTCCCTCAGTATATGTCGAAGAGTGTGAATGCTAACTGTTCCTGTAGCTCGCTGGTTGTATACATGACAGATGCATTCTCTCTTACATCCATCTCTGCTAGCCTTAAGTTTGATGCCAAATTCCAACAGTCTTAACCTTGACGATTCATCTATTGCAGTGTCCATTCTCTAACAGGCGATCATTAATTGTTCTCAGTATCTCTCTCTTATCTATATCCAGTGTCCCCACTGTGGGGAAGAGAACTGGAGACAGACGTGAAGGCGATAAAGAAGACACGGAAAGACCAAGAGCAGACGGCATGGGACAGGAAGACTTGGCGTAAGTTTGTTGAAGGTCTATGCTCCTTGGGGAGCTGAAGGGTGTTGTTGATGATGATGGTTCGTATGGTTCCATTTGAGATACCCCGAGTAGTGATTAGGAATCTAAAGTGACACATTTCCAACAACATAAAATAGCCACATATTTTATCTAGCATGCAAACTAAAGAACCAACCTGCAGAGTCTAGGAAGATGCTATCCTCGTCATCTGGCTGTATAGTTGCCCGCTTTGGCTTTTTCTTGTTGGCAATGGAGCCTTTTTGGCTGATATTTTCTTCGTGATTGAAGTGGTCAAAGTTCAAATGGGAAGCTTCTGCAAACTGAAAATAAGTATACAATTTGCTGTCACTATTGCTTAAACAGAACATAAGATCTGTTTCACAAACAAAGTAAATGTTTTAAGACTGGAAGGACGGTTCTTCCACTTCAGCTGACACATATGGTTTGAATGTTATCAATCATATACAGAAACAAATCAGATACAGAAAATAATATCAGATACAGAAACAAATGTGATGTACAGCATCCAGGTCACACACAAAATGATGCATACTACCAGCTCAACAGAAGAGAACAAGTGGTAATCTTCAGACTCCTCACTGGCCGCAACATTTTGGGATACCATCTATTCAACAAGCTAAAGATAGGAACTACCGATGAGTGTAACTGTGGTACTGATAAAATGACTGCTGAACATCTGCTTCAAAGATGCCCAACATATGAGGAACAGAGAAAACACATATGGCCGACACCAGTACCATCCGTGGAAAAGCTCTATGGAGATGCAAATAGCCTCAAGCTGACTACTGCTTTCTTTTAAAACATTCAAGTGGACGTCTGGGAGTGTACGAAGAAGAAGATGAATAACATTATCAATCACATCTTTCCATGGTGATTATTTCTTGAAAACTGCAGCATTTCTACTTTCATCATCATCATCATCATCATCAATCATCATCATCCTCGTCGTCATTGTCATTATCATCATCATCATCATCACTTCCCTTTATACTTCTTATAGACAATGAAACCACCGCTGCAGCTGGTCCTCCTGCAGGAATCCTGCACCAAAGTATTCATGCACTCTTGTAGTGGTGGTGTCTGCAGCAATTTGTTTTACATGATGAGGTTTCTAGCACCATGCACTAGCACCATTTCTTTCTTCTTCTTCTTAGATCCTTAACCACCGACCGTCAAAGCAGTCAGTGGCCATCACGCCTAGTGGCGTCTTGTAGGGCAACAACAAATTGATTCCACTTTGCTCGGTCGGGGGCAATCCTTCGTACAGTGCCCCAACTCTGGTTTATTCTTTGCATCTCAGCCTCCACAGTCCTCCACCAGGTTGTTTTTGGTCGGCCTCTCTTTCGTTTTCCTTCAGGGGTCCAAAGCATAGCTGTTCTTGTGATGGCATCGGGGTTTCTTCTGAGGACATGGCCAACCCAGCTCCAGCGTCTGCCAGCTATGATGGTGTGCATGTCCTCTTGCTTGCTACAAGTAAGCAGATCTTGGTTGGTGATGGTATTCGGCCAAAAGATTCGGTGAATTTTTCTTAGGCATGTTGTGTGAAAAGAGGACAATTTCGACATTTCCTTCTCTGTAACTCTCCAGCATTCTGCACCATAGAGAAGCACAGAAAGCACACAGCTCTGATATAATCTTAATTTTGTGCTTGTGCTGTATTGAGAGGACTTCCAGATGTTGTTTAGGCTAAAAAAGGCTGTTCTTGCCTTATTCATTCTGATGTTGATGTCTTTGCCTGCCCCGCCGTCTGGTGTTACAATGCATCCTAGGTATGTGAAGGTGTCTGTCTGTACCAGTTGCTGATTCCTTACTGACACTAGCACCATGCACAACCACATATCTGTCACCTCTTATAATATGCCGGAGGGACCATCAGTCTTATTCTTTCTTCGTCTACTGGACTTATATTACAATCTTTTAAGTTGCTTATATAATGTATTCTTTTTCTTCTTTTTCTAACTCCTTAATATCTTTTTATGGGGTAAGATTGTATTTCCTGCCTGGACTGGGAAGATTTAATTTCCTGTCTGGACTGGGAATACTGTATTTCCTGCCTGGACTGGGAAGATTGTATTTCCTATCTGGACTGGGAATACTGTATTTCCTGCCTGGACTGGGAATACTGTATTTCCTGCCTGGACTGAGAATTTTGTATTTCCAGTCTGGACTGAGAATTTTGTATTTCCAGTCTGGACTGGGAAGATTGTATTTCCTGTCTGGACTGGGAAGAGTGTATTTTCTGTCTGGACTTGGAAGATTGTATTTCCTGCCTTATCTCACTGAACGCACTATCAAAGTACAGGGAAGAGTTCTGCAACAATTCAACAGATTCAAATACCTTGGAAAGTTAATACCATCGGATGGAAGATGTATCTCAGAGGTGAAGTTGTATCTCAGAGGTGAAGATGTATCTCAGAGGTGAAGAGTAGAACAGCTCAGGAAAAATAGCAGAGTTTCATAAAATGAATAATACTGTATGCAACAACTCTTTCTCAATGGAAGTAAGGAAGAGAGTTCTTCAGAGTTAGAGACCACAGTCGTTTTATAGAAGAGTTTAAAGGATAGCACAGGCATCTAAAACAAAGAGTAATGAGAATGCCCAGAAAAAGTCAGCACACAAATGATGATTACTGCTCACATGAGAAGGAAACAATCCACTTTCTATGAGCATGTACTTTCTTTAAGCATATACTTTCTTTCAGCATGTACTTTCTTTCAGCATGTACTTTCTTTAAGCATATACTTTCTTTAAGCATATACTTTCTTTCAGCATGTACTTTCTTTAAGCATACACTTTCTTTCAGCATGTACTTTCTTTAAGCATATACTTTCTTTCAGCATGTACTTTCTTTAAGTATTCACTTTCTTTCAGCATGTACTTTCTTTAAGCATATACTTTCTTTCAGCATGTACTTTCTTTAAGTATTCACTTTCTTTCAGCATGTACTTTCTTTAAGCATATACTTTCTTTCAGCATGTACTTTCTTTAAGCATACACTTTCTTTCAGCATGTACTTTCTTTAAACATATACTTTCTTTCAGGATGTACTTTCTTTGAGCATGTACCTTCTTGAAGCATATACTCTCTTTCAGCATGCACTTTCTTTAAGCATATACTTTCTTTCAGCATGTACTTTCTTTAAGCATATACTTTCTTTAAGCATTTACTTTCTATGAGCATGTACTTTCTTTAAGCAAATACTTTCTTTCAGCATGTACTGTCTTTAAGCATGTACTTTCTTTCAGCATGTACTGTCTTTAAGCATGTACTTTCTTTCAGCATGTACTTTCTTTAAGCATACTTTCTTTCAGCATGTACTTTCTTTAAGCATATACTTTCTTTCAGCATGCACTTTCTTTAAGCATATACTTTCTTTGAGCATGTAATAAGAAGTAGAAAGCTGGAATATAATGTAACAACAGGAAAGACTGAAGAAAACAGATACAGAGAATGATTAAAAGAGAAGATACAAAATAGTATGACATCATGGCATGGAAAGACATCAACAAAAGAACTAATAAACAGTTCTGGAGACAGGATGTTGCGGACAGACATGATCACCTATGCCACCTGGCATGGTACCTGAAGAAAATAAGTCTGTGTCACTACACGTCCACAACAATGGCTCCCTCTGATGACTAAAGTTCTCCTTAACTAATCTGCATTTAGTGTTCTTATTTCAAGAATGCTTATATTCATCATTGTCTCACTCCATGACACCTTGTACATCTTCTTGCTACAGAACCAGAATTTAAATGGTCTTAAACTTTCAGTCACTGTTAAGTGTTCAACAACAGATGAGAAGAAGACAATGGTGATAGATAGGACACACGTGGAAAAAACCTGATGACAGCGTTACAAGGTAGTCCTGATTCTGGAATAGGTAAGAGAGGTGGGGGGTGGGGGGGGGGGGGGAACTGACAAAAACGTCATTGAAAAGAGAACTAGAGACATAAATGAAAGAGATGAGGAAGTCATGTGATGGCACGAGGAAGTCATGTGATGGCACGGGACAAGAAGAATCGGCATAAGTTAGATGAAGGCTTATGCTCCTTGGGAAGCAAAAGTGTAATGAATGAATGTTAAATGTCCTGTCGTCGTATCACGTACAAATAACATTTCAGGATCCATTTTAAACCATTCCCAAGCATGTTTCACTAGGTTAATTAACAATCAAAGGTTATCAACCAATCAGTACCCTTTAGCTCCCCAAAGAAGCATAGTGTTACGTGTCATAATGTTAATTATTCCGGAGATATTCTCCGTGGCCAAAGTAGACTCTAGGGGCAGTCATACAACACAAAATCAGCATAACTGCACTGAGCGGACCAACACCTCCTTCACAATTTTACATACATGCAGTTTATTCATTTTGACAAACAGCTCCAGGGTAATAGCTATATGGGCCCAAAGGCAAAATGTAGTAGTACGTATAAGTCCAGTTTGTTCCCTATCAAACATTATTTCTCAACATAGTCACCATTGACTTCAACACATTTTTGGTATCGTGGCACCAGGTTCTTAATTCCATGGTTCGATCCCCAGCTGAAATGGGATTTTTTTAGACTGAAAACGGCTCCGGGTCGAACCAGCCTCATGAATTGGGTACCAGAACAACTCTGGGAAGGTTAAGGCGGCTGGCGTGATGCTGACCACATCACCCCTAGTGTGCAGATGGTCAAGAAAATACAGGCCTAACACCACGTTAAAAATCCCATGACAGTTGGAAATTGTAAAGAGGAGGCCATAAGGCCACTGCCCTGGAAAAAAATTTAAAAATTAGAAACCTACCCACCACAAAATATTTATAGAATGTGTGATTCCTATAATATACACCTTGGGATTCTTGCCGGTGCTATGGTGTTTGTGCACTGTGCTGAGATCCTCCTAGTAAGATCTAAGGGAGGAGACTGGAGCCCTGATGGAGTTGTCTGGGTGCAATGAAGACAGTCCTTAAAACCAAAAACTAAAGCACATCCGTTTCAGGTCTGTCTCTAGTTCTATTCTCCGTGTTGTTTCCTGCCCATACTGTTGAAGTTTTTGTGGCTTTAAGTTCTAAAGGATGGGGCAACCAGCCAAGAGCCAAACATGGGGTTCACATCATTAATGATTATTTATAAACCCATTTATGGTGTCTATGCCATATCCACGGTATTTCGTGGAAGGACAAAGTGACAAATGTCGATGTGTTGTCACGTGCTGGCCATCAAAGCCTGTATATACTTGCTTGATACCGCCGTTCTTGACAGAGCTGGTATCCCTAGCATCGATACTATTCTGATGCAGTCACAGATTCGCTGGGCAGGTCATGTAGTCCGCATGCCAGACCATCGACTGCCAAAGATACTCTTTTATGGTGAGATGCAGAAGGGTAGACGCTCCCATGGTGGCCAGAAAAAGCGCTTCAAAGACACGCTTAAGGCTTCATTAAAAACCTTTGACATAAACCCAGACACATGGGAAGCTGCTGCGCAAGACCGAACTGCCTGGCGCACATCTCTTCGTAAAGGTGCAGTGGCATGCGAATCTTCCAGAAGAGTAGCAGCGGAACAGCGGAGACAAACTAGAAAAGATCGTGAAATAAAACCTTCACATGAAGCAAACATTCCCTGCCCACACTGTCCGAGATCCTTCCAGGCCCGCATCGGGCTCATCAGTCACATTCATACTCATAGACTATCCTAACATCCTAATAATTGGATGAACAGAGTGGTCTTCATCACTTGTGATGGACGAACAACATACTTGCTTAGACAGCGCAGACTATGCTGGCTTGGCCATGTCCGCCGCATGGAAGATGGTCCCATCCCAAAAGATATCTTCTACGGACAACTGGCAGATGGCAAAAGAACAGCTGGGTGACCGCAGCTGAGATTTAAAGATGTGTACAAGAGAGACATAAGGGCACTGGACATAAATTCAGCAACCTGGGAGAATGAAGCTGCCAATCGCACCAATTAGCGATGCTCTCTGTCGCGCCACCTCAGATTGGGTGAAAAGAAGCTCTGACAGCAAGCAGAAGAGAGGAGAAAACGTCGAAAGGAACACCAGGAAAAAAAGCGGCTGAGGGCTGTCACCTCAGAGGTGCACTCTCATAGTCAGTTATGACTGAAGGTGCTTTTATTATTATAATTATGAAAAAAAAAAACTAATGCTGGTACCTTATTGCTCATGTCTCCATTCTCTCCATTCTCTGCTTTCTCTGCCTCATCTTCTTTCCACTCACTATTCATGACTTCGTCAAATATTTTATCGTAGTTTAAAATTAGTTCAGTTAAAGACATAGCGATGTCCGGAGATTCCTCCATAGGAGGTGTAAGTACTGGAGTTTCAGTCATCAAGTTCCAGTCACCACTCTCTTGTTCACATGTCAAGCTTGAAGCCTTCATCAAAAAGAAAAAAAAAAGAGATAGAGGAAAAAAATAAAGAAATTTCATCATTTTTTGCGACAATTTATTTTGCATGATGCACTTGCCAGTCTAATGCATAACCTGATACTAGTCACCTGATACTAGTCACCTGATACTAGTCACCTGATACTAGTCACCTGATACTAGTCACCTTGAATGACATTCCTGAGTAGTCCTATTCTTTCTTCGTCTCTTCAGAGATCCCCAAGAACTACACAGGACAAAAAAAAAAAAAAAAGAAAGAAATATAGAAACCTTACTTACTTACTTACTTAGTCGTTCCTCTTCTACCCTGGAGTGTAGAGGTTTGGAAGAGAGAGCGCCATACTATCCTATTGGTTGTCTTCCTCCTGGCCTGGTTCCACTCTAGTCCTCGGTCCTTCAAAGATTGTCTAATGTTGTCCTCCCAGTGGACTCTGGATCATCCTGGAGGTCTGGATCCCTTAGTTTCCCATGCTCATCATGGTAGCCGATCTTCTCCCATTCTGCAGACATGGCCAAACCATCTTAGTTGGGACTGTTCTACTTGGGTCTGCAGGGGTTGGGTTTTTAGGCCTTGACATATCATCTGGTTGTGGACCACGTCTCTTCTTGTCACTTCAAACACTTTCCTCATGATAAAGAAACCAATAAATACAAATATGACAATGCAAGTCCCGTTGTATAGCTCTGAGAGAGCAGTTATTGTGGAACAAAAAAAAATAAATCTTATATACAAAATCCCAGCTTTTTCTGTCAGTGCGTAATGCTAAGGGATACAACTTTGGTTGAAAGTTAGACATTAATTGTATTGTTTCCCTTATATGTACTCTCCTGAAAATAGTAACACTTACCAAAGAAGAATGCACAAATGACGGTGTGCACAAAAATATACCTATAGAATATGTGATCCCGTATACACACATTGGGATCCTCGCTGCTGCTACGTAGTTAGTGTACTGTGGTGATGCACAGTGGTTTTTATAAAATACTTTTGAATAAGTAAAATTGCCATTAGATATTGGTGCTTTTGAATTTAATTCCCGTCTTATGACGGGCTTTTATACTAGTAATATTTATAGGAGCAGATCTGAGATAATAACTTACCTAGAGAACAAAAACAGCAACCAAAAAATTACAGACTTTCATAAATGGATGCTTGAGCCAATCAGATGGACTGAAATGGTACGACAAGGTCACCTATGGGGAAACTGATGGAAAGAAGCATGTAAACTAGAGCCCCTTGATGTATAGAGAGTTACGCCAACTAAAATCTGGCCGCCATTTTCGGCTGTACCCGTATTGCAGGAAAATGGACCCAATCGCGAGTTTCAGACCCAATTTGCATTTTCGTTTAGGTTAACTAATAATTTGAAATAAAATTAGATGCAAATACAGAAGCACATATTTGTACTATTGTTTGTATTTCAACTAACAAAACAAAAAGAAGAAAACTAGTTTACGTACCGGTTTGATGAATAGAATCAGTAGCGTGAATTTTTAACACATACTCTGTTAAATTTTATATTCCGTCAGAATTCCACTATTTGGCAACAAATATTCTGTTAGAATTGCAACACTTAGCACTGTTAATGTTAAAGGAAAAGAAAAAAATTCCCATATTAATATGTTACAACAGTTTCATACTCGACCACCACATCTACGTCCTATCTTTGAAGCTATCGACGAATCTGTTGATCGTCACTCATCTTTAGCTGTTATTCAGGAGGAAACTTCTGATTTTTCTGATGATGGTGAACCTATACTTTCTATACCAGATATCCACCTTTTAGCTACTGAAAGTTTGAGTGATATTTCTATTGCTCCTACTTTATCTTATGATCAGAAAGAACAGATCTCTGACTTACTACAATCTTTTTCTGATGTGCTCGCTGATGTTCCTGGGCATACTGATTTCATTCAGCATGATATCGTGTTGACAGATTTCAGACCTATCAAACTTAAACCTTATCCTATTCCCATTCATTTGCAATCGCAAGTACAAGATGAAATTAAACAAATGATTAACTTAAACATCATTGAACCATCTAATTCTCCTTATAGTTTTCCGATGGTTTTAATCAGAAAGAAAGACAAATCTATTAGAATTTGTATTGATTTTAGATGCTTGAATGCAGTAACCATAAAAGACGTGGAGCCTCTGCCCATGCTTGATTCACTTCTTGATAGATTATCTACTGCCAAATTCTTTATGAAGGTCGATCTATCAAAGGGATATTGGCAAGTACCATTATCTAACAAATCTAAACCATATACAGCTTTCGCTACACCTTTAGGTTTGTTCCAGTTTAATTACATGTCTTTCGGTCTTGTCAACACTCCTGCTACCTTTGTTCGCATGATGCGTAGACTATTCTTGGATCGTGAGGATTTGATTACTTATATAGATGACATTTGTCTGTTCCATCAGACTTGGAATGATCATATCAACGGAATCCATTCTTTGTTGAACACCTTACGCTATCACAATATCACTGCTAGACCATCCAAAACTAGAATAGCTTATTCTGAAATTACTTTTCTCGGTCACAAAATAGGAGGTGGATTCTTGAAACCTGATGATTCTACGGTTTCCAAAATTCTTAATCTTGATATTCCTCGAACGAAAAAACAAGTCCGGAGTCTCTTGGGTCTAATAACTTTTATAGACGATTTCTACCCAATTTTTCAGATCTAACTTTAGTTTTGTCTGCGTTAGTGAAAAAAAGCACCAAATAAAGTAATATGGTCTCATGGTTGTAATGAGGCATTAAACATGATAAAACTTGCCTTCTCGAAATTGACAATATTACGTTTGCCTGACATTCGAATTCCATTTGTTCTCAGAGTTGATGCCAGTAATATTGTGATCGGGGGAACACTAATGCAAGAATTTCTAGGCCACATGCACCCGACGATGTACGTCAGCAGAAAATTGTTGCCTACTGAGCAAAGATATCCTATCATGGAACGAGAGTTACTTGCGATAGTCTTCACTTTCAAAAAACTCCAAAGGTATCTTATGGGAGCTCACTTTACTCTTGAGACTGATCAGAAGGCTTTGGCATATCTGCAGACGGCAAAATTTACTAACCAAAAAGCAGCAAGAGCCTCTTTAGCGCTCAAGCCTTATGATTATAGCATCAAGGCTATTAAGGGAAGTCTCAATGTCGTCGCTGACGTTCTTTCCAGATGCATCAAGGACACAACGTCATCAATCACCTCATCAAGTACAGATGATGCTCGAAATTTCATGTAGTCCACATTCTTCTTCTTCTTTGATCCATAACCACCAACCGTCAAAGCAGTCAGCAGTCATCACGCCTGCTGGCGTCTTGTAGGGCAGCAACAAATTGATTCCACTTTTCTCGGTCGGCTGCCATCCTTCGTACAATGCCCCAACTGTGGTTCATTCTTTGCATTTCAGCTTCCACAGTTCTCTGCCAAGTTGGTTTTGGTTGACCTCTCTTTCGCTTTCTCTCCTGGGGGTCCATAGCATAGCTGTTTTTGTGATGGTATGAGGGAACCTTCTGAGGACGTGGCTAACTCAACTCCAGCGTCTGCCAGCTATGATGGTGTGCATGTCCTCCTGGTTACTCCAAATAAGTAGTTCTTGGTTGCTGATGGTGTTTGGCCAAAAGATTCTGAGAATTTTCCTTAGGCAGATTGTGTGAAAGGACGACAGTTTCGACATTTCCTTCTCTGTTACTCTCCAACATTCCGCACCATAGAAAAGAACAGAAAGTACACAGCTCTCATACAGTCTTAATTTGGTGTTAGTGCTGTACTGGGAAGACTTCCAAATGTTGTTGAGAACAGCAAAGGCTATTCTCGCGAACAGCAAAGGCTGTTCTCGCTTTATCCTTCTTCTTTCTTTGATCCTTAGCCGCTGACCGCCAAAGCAGTCAGTGGCCATCATGCCTAGTGGCGTCTTGTAGGGCAACAACAAATTGATTCCACTTTGCTCGGTCGGCGGCCATTCTTCGTACAGTGCCCCAACTCTGGTTCATTCTTTGCATCTCAGCCTCCACAGTCCTCCGCCAGGTTGTTTTTGGTCGGCCTCTCTTTCGTTTTCCTTCAGGGGTCCAAAGCATAGCTGTTCTTGTGATGGCATCGGGGTCTCTTCTGAGGACATGGCCAACCCAGCTCCAGCGTCTGCCAGCTATGATGGTGTGCATGTCCTCTTGCTTGCTACAAGTAAGCAGATCTTGGTTGGTGATGGTATTCGGCCAAAAGATTCGGTGAATTTTTCTTAGGCATGTTGTGTGAAAAGAGGACAATTTCGACATTTCCTTCTCTGTAACTCTCCAGCATTCTGCACCATAGAGAAGCACAGAAAGCACACAGCTCTGATATAATCTTAATTTTGTGCTTGTGCTGTATTGAGAGGACTTCCAGATGTTGTTTAGGCTAAAAAAGGCTGTACTTGCCTTATTCATTCTGATGTTGATGTCTTTGCCTGCCCCGCCGTCTGGTGTTACTATGCATCCTAGGTATGTGAAGGTGTCTGTCTGTACCAGTTGTTGATTCCTTACTGACACTAGCACCATGCACAACCACATATCTGTCACCTCTTATAATATGCCGGAGGGACCAGCAGTCTTATTCTTTCTTCGTCTACTGGACTTATATTACAATCTTTTAAGTTGCTTATATAATGTATTCTTTTTCTTCTTTTTCTAACTCCTTAATATCTTTTTATGGGGTAAGATTGTATTTCCTGCCTGGACTGGGAAGATTTAATTTCCTGTCTGGACTGGGAATACTGTATTTCCTGCCTGGACTGGGAAGATTGTATTTCCTATCTGGACTGGGAATACTGTATTTCCTGCC
This sequence comes from Oreohelix idahoensis, assembly GCA_024509875.1. Taxonomy (NCBI): domain Eukaryota; kingdom Metazoa; phylum Mollusca; class Gastropoda; order Stylommatophora; family Oreohelicidae; genus Oreohelix; species Oreohelix idahoensis. The sequence goes on from JAMPIV010004905.1 coordinate 92,085, forward strand.
TGGACTGGGAATACTGTATTTCCTGCCTGGACTGAGAATATTGTATTTCCAGTCTGGACTGAGAATTTTGTATTTCCAGTCTGGACTGGGAAGATTGTATTTCCTGTCTGGACTGGGAAGAGTGTATTTTCTGTCTGGACTTGGAAGATTGTATTTCCTGCCTTATCTCACTGAACGCACTATCAAAGTACAGTGAAGAGTTCTGCAACAATTCAACAGATTCAAATACCTTGGAAAGTTAATACCATCGGATGGAAGATGCATCTCAGAGGTGAAGATGTATCTCAGAGGTGAAGATGTATCTCAGAGGTGAAGATGTATCTCAGAGGTGAAGAGTAGAACAGCTCAGGAAAAATAGCAGAGTTTCATAAAATGAATAATACTGTTTGCAACAACTCTTTCTCAATGGAAGTAAAGAAGAGAGTTCTTCAGAGTTAGAGACCACAGTCGTTTTATAGAAGAGTTTAAAGGATAGCACAGGCAGCTAAAAAAAGAGTAATGAGAATGCCCGGAAAAAGTCAGCACACAAATGATGCTTACTGCTCACATGAGAAGGAAACAATCCACTTCCTATGAGCATGTACTTTCTTTAAGCATATACTTTCTTTCAGTATGTACTTTCTTTAAGCATACATTTTCTTTCAGCATGTATTTTCTTTAAGCATATACTTTCTTTCAGCATGTACTTTCTTTAAGCATACATTTTCTTTCAGTATGTACTTTCTTTAAACATATACTTTCTTTCAGCATGTACTTTCTTTAGCATGTACTTTTTTCAAGCAAATACTTTCTTTAAGCATATACTTTCTTTCAGCATGTACTTTCTTTAAGTATTCACTTTCTTTCAGCATGTACTTTCTTTAAGCATATACTTTCTTCAGCATGTACTTTCTTTAAGCATATACTTTCTTTCAGCATGTACTTTCTTTAAGCATATACTTTCTTTCAGCATGTACTTTCTTTAAGCATACACTTTCTTTCAGCATGTACTTTCTTTAAACATATACTTTCTTTCAGGATGTACTTTCTTTGAGCATGTACCTTCTTGAAGCATATACTCTCTTTCAGCATGCACTTTCTTTAAGCATATACTTTCTTTCAGCATGTACTTTCTTTAAGCATATACTTTCTTTAAGCATTTACTTTCTATGAGCATGTACTTTCTTTAAGCAAATACTTTCTTTCAGCATGTACTGTCTTTAAGCATGTACTTTCTTTCAGCATGTACTGTCTTTAAGCATGTACTTTCTTTCAGCATGTACTTTCTTTAAGCATATACTTTCTTTCAGCATGTACTTTCTTTAAGCATACACTTTCTTTCAGCATGTACTTTCTTTAAACATATACTTTCTTTCAGGATGTACTTTCTTTAAGCATGTACCTTCTTGAAGCATATACTCTCTTTCAGCATGCACTTTCTTTAAGCATATACTTTCTTTCAGCATGTACTTTCTTTAAGCATATACTTTCTTTAAGCATTTACTTTCTATGAGCATGTACTTTCTTTAAGCAAATACTTTCTTTCAGCATGTACTGTCTTTAAGCATGTACTTTCTTTCAGCATGTACTGTCTTTAAGCATGTACTTTCTTTCAGCATGTACTTTCTTTAAGCATATACTTTCTTTCAGCATGCACTTTCTTTAAGCATATACTTTCTTTGAGCATGTAATAAGAAGTAGAAAGCTGGAATATAATGTAACAACAGGAAAGACTGAAAAAAACAGATACAGAGAATGATTATAAGAGAAGATACAAAATAGTATGACATCATGGCATGGAAAGACATCAACAAAAGAACTAATAAACAGTTCTGGAGACAGGATGTTGCGGACAGACATGATCACCTATGCCAGGCATGGTACCTGAAGAAAATAAGTCTGTGTCACTACACGTCCACAACAATGGCTCCCTCTGATGACTAAAGTTCTCCTTAACTAATCTGCATTTAGTGTTCTTATTTCAAGAATGCTTATATTCATCATTGTCTCACTCCATGACATCTTGTACATCTTCTTGCTACAGAACCAGAATTTAAATGGTCTTAAACTTTCAGTCACTGTTAAGTGTTCAACAACAGATGAGAAGAAGACAATGGTGATAGATAGGACACACGTGGAAAAAACCTGATGACAGCGTTACAAGGTAGTCCTGATTCTGGAATAGGTAAGAGAGGTGGGGGGTGGGGGGGAACTGACAAAAACGTCATTGAAAAGAGAACTAGAGACATAAATGAAAGAGATGAGGAAGTCATGTGATGGCACGAGGAAGTCATGTGATGGCACGGGACAAGAAGAATCGGCATAAGTTAGATGAAGGCTTATGCTCCTTGGGAAGCAAAAGTGTAATGAATGAATGTTAAATGTCCTGTCGTCGTATCACGTACAAATAACATTTCAGGATCCATTTTAAACCATTCCCAAGCATGTTTCACTAGGTTAATTAACAATCAAAGGTTATCAACCAATCAGTACCCTTTAGCTCCCCAAAGAAGCATAGTGTTACGTGTCATAATGTTAATTATTCCGGAGATATTCTCCGTGGCCAAAGTAGACTCTAGGGGCAGTCATACAACACAAAATCAGCATAACTGCACTGAGCGGACCAACACCTCCTTCACAATTTTACATACATGCAGTTTATTCATTTTGACAAACAGCTCCAGGGTAATAGATATATGGGCCCAAAGGCAAAATGTAGTAGTATGTATAAGTCCAGTTTGTTCCCTATCAAACATTATTTCTCAACATAGTCACCATTGACTTCAACACATTTTTGGTATCGTGGCACCAGGTTCTTAATTCCATGGTTCGATCCCCAGCTGAAATAGGATTTTTTTAGACTGAAAACGGCTCCGGGTCGAACCAGCCTCATGAATTGGGTACCAGAACAACTCTGGGAAGGTTAAGGCGGCTGGCGTGATGCTGACCACATCACCCCTAGTGTGCAGATGGTCAAGAAAATACAGGCCTAACACCACGTTAAAAATCCCATGACAGTTGGAAATTGTAAAGAGGAGGCCATAAGGCCACTGCCCTGGAAAAAAATTTAAAAATTAGAAACCTACCCACCACAAAATATTTATAGAATGTGTGATTCCTATAATATACACCTTGGGATTCTTGCCGGTGCTATGGTGTTTGTGCACTGTGCTGAGATCCTCCTAGTAAGATCTAAGGGAGGAGACTGGAGCCCTGATGGAGTTGTCTGGGTGCAATGAAGACAGTCCTTAAAACCAAAAACTAAAGCACATCCGTTTCAGGTCTGTCTCTAGTTCTATTCTCCGTGTTGTTTCCTGCCCATACTGTTGAAGTTTTTGTGGCTTTAAGTTCTAAAGGATGGGGCAACCAGCCAAGAGCCAAACATGGGGTTCACATCATTAATGATTATTTATAAACCCATTTATGGTGTCTATGCCATATCCACGGTATTTCGTGGAAGGACAAAGTGACAAATGTCGATGTGTTGTCACGTGCTGGCCATCAAAGCCTGTATATACTTGCTTGATACCGCCGTTCTTGACAGAGCTGGTATCCCTAGCATCGATACTATTCTGATGCAGTCACAGATTCGCTGGGCAGGTCATGTAGTCCGCATGCCAGACCATCGATTGCCAAAGATACTCTTTTATGGTGAGATGCAGAAGGGTAGACGCTCCCATGGTGGCCAGAAAAAGCGCTTCAAAGACACGCTTAAGGCTTCATTAAAAACCTTTGACATAAACCCAGACACATGGGAAGCTGCTGCGCAAGACCGAACTGCCTGGCGCACATCTCTTCGTAAAGGTGCAGTGGCATGCGAATCTTCCAGAAGAGTAGCAGCGGAACAGCGGAGACAAACTAGAAAAGATCGTGAAATAAAACCTTCACATGAAGCAAACATTCCCTGCCCACACTGTCCGAGATCCTTCCAGGCCCGCATCGGGCTCATCAGTCACCTTCATACTCATAGACTATCCTAACATCCTAATAATTGGATGAACAGAGTGGTCTTCATCACTTGTGATGGATGAACAACATACTTGCTTAGACAGCGCAGACTATGCTGGCTTGGCCATGTCCGCCGCATGGAAGATGGTCCCATCCCAAAAGATATCTTCTACGGACAACTGGCAGATGGCAAAATGTAGTGAAATTGACAGAGATACAACGGTAAAATACCTCCAAAGATAACATGTAAGGATAAAAACATAATGCGTAGGCTGCTGTAGTACATGATCGCCTAGACCGCGGGTCATCATCCTCCATAAAAATTGACTTGCTAGACAGGAGGGGAACGGCGGATGAAAGAAAAAAAAAATATGACTGGAAAGATTGCGTGAGACTAGAAAGGCTAAGGAGACGCAATTGGGGGGGAAACGGAGAAAAGTCACGTTTCCCAAGTTGACATAAAAAGTAAGCAACTCGACAGAAGGGACCATAGATATGTTACGCCACAGTCATTTATTGGACGCTTTTGCAATACCAAGCCCTTGATTTGAATTCAGCGGCTAAAACGCAGATGTTAGGAATATTACAAAAATTAAAAAGTACTTTTTTCTTAATATTAATGTTAGGAATATAAAAATTAGCTGGCCGGATGGCCTATTCTGAGCAGTGAACTAATATGTTCTTAATTTTACAGACGGATAGATAATATTGAAGATAATGACAAAAGACAGTGTTGTTCACATCATCGACAGACTGTATTGAATCTAAAAGTGTCGCTAATTGTGGGTGGTAGCTGTGTCTAAAAATAACTTTTAACGACAAAATTTTGGAGGGGAGAGAAAGGTTGGTTCAAAAATCAAGTACATTTTGTAGAAACACAAGTAGAGACGAACAGACTAACAGATAAACATCCATACTTGACTGAAGCATGACTGAAATGACTTTAGTGTAGGAAATTTGAAATTCAAATAAACCTAGGCAGTGATTGGCCACAGACAAGCATATTGTCGGCGCTTAGACGCGGATTTGGGGTCATTTCTCAATAGTTGTTCAGTGATAGACACAGATTTTAAAGTGTGGTGAATTCCATATGAAAGAAAGTGTAAGAAGTTTAGGGACGCCATACTATAGCCAGCAGCTCAGCTGAGTTTTGCTAGCAATTCTGTGTTATTTATTCATAATCTGGTAAGATTGAAATTATTTCCTTATATATTTTGAATATTGTTTCATGTTCGAGTGATTTGATACTGCCATATCGAAATCTAGCCTTACAAACAAGTAGGGATTTGCTCTAGACCCCCCGCCCAAGTCAGGGTCTAGGGACCAACAATGTACATAAACTCCAGCAAGGACTATGCAAGACAGATCAAGTGTTGAGAATAATGAAACATATTACCTATCCTCTTTTAGGGCAGACAACTAATAAATATTTTTCAGAATCTATAGTCTGGGAGGATCTATCTGATGTAAACCCACCATGGTAAATGTGCTGTTTGGTCAGAGAGATCTGACCTGTCTGTATGATGTGGTTGTTGTGTCAGTGTTGTGTCCAGACGTGGGTAGAGAATAGATTTTGACACATGGCCCATACTTTGATTGCAGAGCTGTGAGTTTCTGTTGTCAACCAAGCAGTGTCTATTCAGTTGGTGACTTACTCGAGTGTATCTGTGCAGTACTTGTGACAGAGACCACCATTATTGCCGCCAGCACGGAGAGGTGGAACCACCTGATTTCAGCACCAGAGCTACAACTACAAGATGAGTGAGCCTCTGGTCTGCTGGACATTCACCAACGCGGTGTAGTTACTAATATCCCCATAAAACTTCCCACCATTTTCTGGACACTGTGTAGTCAATATAGACAGGTGTGATGAGGCCACCCCAACAGCACAAACATTAACTATCCTCCCAAGTAGATGACTACTAGAACATTTTAATAAAACTAACTAGTATAGTACATATATATGTACACTATTGCATTTATGATATAATATTCCATGCATTTCTTACATAATCTCTAAATCCTTTTAAGTTCTGGTCAACCTAAAAATTGACCCCGAACAAAATAAATGTAATATACTTTTATCAAAAAATTTTACACACGTGAGTTAGTTCAGTGTATTTTAACATTTATTAATATTATTAGTCTTGTTAAATATCTGTGGGTATATCTATAACCCATTACACCACACTACATATCATAACCCTAGACACTTTACGTAGCCACATTCATTAAAAAAAATTAAGTGTGAGGTCGTAGTGGTAGCAAGAAAGGCCTTCTGACAATTCTCAACTACATTTTATCTCAGGAGCCTTCACAGCTGGCCTCATACAATTACATTTAGTAATATCACCATCATACAATACATCAACACCACTACATAAATTGGGGTCTTGTCCAGGGATAATTAGCCCAACAGTAATATTAGGATCTCCTGGTGGGAGAAATAAAAGTAGGGAAATAAATTGTAAAATTTCCTTTAACATTAAAAGTGTCCCTACAGATAAAAGTTGGTGAATCTTCACAGCCAGTAATAATTAATTAGTTAACTGGTTAGTTAGAATTAGTTAGACTATAGTCATAAGAAGTACTTAGTGTATTTACTGGTTAGAGATTTATCTTGTATATTATTATATTGTCTAAAAAGTATGGCGGAGCTAGCAAAATTTAGATCAGCTGCTGTGCTCACCGCGAAGGAGATGGGAATGGATGGTCAAATTTTAATTCAATACGTAACGGCTGAATGTGATAAATATATTGAACGGGAAGAAAGGAGAGTAGAAAAAGAGGCTGAAAGAAAATTAGAGGCTGAAAGGTTAGCTGAAGAGAAGAGGTTATAAATTGAGGCTGAGACAAAGAGGCTGCAGATTGAGGCAGAAGAAAAACGACAGCAAAGGGAGGCAGAAGAAAAACGACAGCAAAGGGAGGCAGAAGAAAAAAGGTTGACTGCCGAAAGGGAGGCAGAAGATAGAAGGTTGCAAAGGGAGCACGAATTACGACTAAGGGAGCTGGAATTACAAGGCCAGGCTCCTGAAAATGGTGCCAGCCCTTTTGCCTCAGATGCTACGCCCAGTCTGGGAGCCTCAAACTCAGCTATGGGGTTTCATTTAGACCATTTTGTTGAAAAAGACGATGACATAGAGGGGTACCTAGGACGTTTTGAGTTATTAGCTACTACATATGGGTTAGAGAGAGAGAGGTGGAGCTTAAAGCTATCACAGGGATTGAGAGGTACTTCTTATGAAGTATTTGCCAAAATGAACAGGGAAGACCAAGACAATTATGACATGTTAAAGCAGGCTTTGTTATTAAGGTACGAGAAGAATGGTGAATTTTATCGTAAGAAATTTAGAAATGCCAAACTGTTGTCTGGGGAGACATACCACCAATTCTCTGCTAGACTAGAAACCTATTTGGAGAAATGGACGGCTCTGGGGAAGACCCAAGATCTTAAAGAAATGATCATGATTGAGCAATTGAGAGAGTCCATGGCTCCAGACATGAGAAAATTTCTCATGGAACAAGGTGCAGAGAAGTTGGGGGAAATTTTAAATGTTGCTGAGAGGTATCAGGCAGCCCAGGCAGAGGTAAGTGGTGCTAAGAAGAAGCACATAGACAATTTTAAAGCTCCACAGCAATTTAATAAATTTGATAATAGAGAGCAGGGAAATAAAGGTAGGACAAACTTTGAGCGGCCAAGAAATGACTATCGCGACAGAAACTCACAGTTCAATGACCAAAAGTTCAATGAAAGAAAACCGTTGAACCAAGGAAAAAGATGGTGTAAATGGTGCAAGAAGGATAACCATAACACCGAATTTTGTAGAAGGAAACCTTCAAACATTGCTGCAATAAAGTCGGGGACGCGAAGATTAAAGGTTAATCCTAATGGACAACAGGAACCTTATCACCCCCCAGTTTGTGAGGATGTTATTTGTAATGGGGTCACCATAAGGTGCCTTTATGATACAGGTTTGGATTATGATTCAGTTGTGAAGTCTAGCCTAGTGGACCCAAGTCAGTATACCACAGAAACAGTGGAAATACAAGGGGCGACTAAGGACATACCACTCATGACACTTCCCATCGCAAGGATAACGGTGAAAACTCGCTATGTGGAAGGAGAAATCAGAGCAGCAGTGATAGATGAACCAATCTACCCTCTGATATTGGGGTGTAGATACGTCTTCTTGGGGAATCCCGAGAAACCTGTGATCATGGCGACAGTGCAGACCAGGTCACAGAAGAAGGAGGAAGAAGGTGAACCTATAAATGCTCATCCAGAGGAGATGAGGAAGGCGCAGGCTGAGGATAGGACACTCAAGCCCTGTTTTAAAAAAATTGCCCAAATGCCACACACCTCCGAGCAAGGGGGAATATTTCATGAAGAACAAACTCTTATACAGGAAGGCCGGAACTGGAACAAATGGTCACAACCAGCTGGTTCTTCCCACTTCATATAGAGATAAAGTGATGGAACTCGGGCATGCGATTCCCTTCAGTGGTCACATGGGGATCAGCGCCACAGGACAGCGTATAGCTTGTCATTACTTCTGGCCAGGGATAACGGAGGATATAAAAAGATATGTCAAATCCTGCCCAGAATGTCAAAGGGTAGCTCCAAAGCACTGGACTGCTCCTGCAACTCTAGGGGAAATGCCCATAGTGGGAACACCTTTTGAGAGGGTTGCAGTGGATATTGTAGGACCTCTCACTCGGACCAAGAGGAGGAACAGTTACATCCTTACTCTGGTGGACACTTGTTCTATGTGGGGAGAGGCGGTAGCCCTGCCATCAATTGATTCAAAACATGTAGCAGAGGCACTACTTACAATATTTACCCGATTAGGATTCCCGCATCAAATCTTGACGGATAATGGATCTCAGTTCAAGGGGAAACTAACGGAAGAAGTTTTTAAGCTATTTCAAGCCAGGCACTTTCATTGTAGTCCGTACCATCCACAAGGGAACGGCCAGGTAGAGAGGTTCAACGAGACTCTCATTTCTATCCTGAGAAAGCTGGCACACGAAAAACCGGATCTGTGGGATCAATTCCTGCCCGCCGCATTGTTTGCGTACCGGGAGGTACCACATAGTTCAACCGGGACGGCTCCCGCAACTCTGCTATTTGGGAGGCCAATAAAAGGTCCATTAGAAGCTCTATTAAGGACCTGGACAGATGAGAAGGCGGAAGAGACTGTTACCTCATCGTATCAATATGTGAACGAACTGACCACTCGTTTGAAAGCTGGAAGGAAACTGGCAAATGATAATTTGAAACAAGCCAGGAAGAAACATGCAGCATATTTTAATAGGAAGGCAAAGGACAGGGAACTGGCAGTCGGAGAGAAGGTGCTGCTTCTACTACCCGGAAGCCAGAATAAATTACAAATTGGTTGGCAAGGTCCATATACGGTTCTAGAGAAGGTGTCTAGAACAAACTATAAAATTGACAAAAAGGGGAAGGAAAAAGTTTATCATGTAAACCTGTTAAAGAAGTATCTGGACAGACCACTCCAGGAAAGCACCCCCTTATTGACATTAGCTATTGCAACCCAGATGCAAAAAGAACCACTCACCTCACATGAATACCCATTACATCCTTGTGAAACAGCAGCACAGGTAAAAGTCAGTAAGCACCTGACTAAAAACCAGAGGGAGAGAGTTCAACAAGTTCTGGAGGAACATACAGATGTATTAACAGATAAACCAGGCCATACAAATTTGCTACAGTATGACATGAAACTGGTAGACTCAAACCCAATCTGTATGAGAGCCTATTCTATTCCGTTCGCGAAGGAGAAGGCATTGAAGGAAGAAATAGAGTATTTGTTGAAGGAGGGGATTATTTCGCACAGTGAATCATCTTTTAGTTCTAGTGTCGTTTTGTTGAGGAAACCGTCTGGGGAACACAGACTGTGCATAGATTACAGGAAACTGAATGCTGTCACAGAAGGACAAGTGGATCCATTACCAGACACAAAACAGCTATTTGCCAGACTGAACAAGGCAAAATACTTTTCAAAGGTGGATCTTAGTAAAGGCTATTACCAGATCCCAGTGAAGCCTGAAGTGAGACCTTATTTGGCTTTTAGCACTTCGGATGGACATTATGAATTCAATATGCTACCATTCGGACTGAAAAATGCTCCCAGTGTGTTTTCAAGGATGATGCGAAAATTGTTGGATCCCCTGAATAACCCATGTATCACGAATTTCATGGATGATATTCTCGTCGCCACCGAGACATTTGAAGAACACATTGAAGCTCTGGAGATGTTGTTTGATAGACTTCGGGAGGCGAACTTAACTGCTAGGCCAACAAAATGTTGTATTGGATGCAAAGAGTTGGAATTCTTGGGACACACTGTATATCAGGGTAATATGACCCCTGATCCTAAGAACTTGGAAAAACTGCAGAGAGCACCTAGGCCGCAAACAAAAAAGGACGTGCGATCATTTGTGTCATTATGCGGATTTTATCAGAAATACATCAAGAATTTTAACGCTATATGTGCTCCTCTGACTGATCTGACTCGCAAGGGACTTTCAGATAAAATTATTTGGACTGCACAATGTGAACTAGCGTTCCAAGAGTTAAAGGAAAAACTCACTAGCAAGCCTATTCTCAAACTGCCTGATTTGACACAGGACTTTGTCTTAAGAACCGATGCAAGTAATGTAGGACTTGGAGGGGCTTTGTTGCAAAGATCATCTTCACCTGATGGGGAACTTAAACCAGTCGCTTATGCAAGCCGCAAATTGAATAAGGCGGAACAAGGATACTCCACAAGCGAAAAGGAATGTTTAGCATTAATCTGGGCAATAAAGAAGTTTCAAATCTATCTGTATGGTAGGACTTTTGTGGTGGAGACGGACCATCAGCCTCTCGTGTTCTTGTCTCAGGCTAAGCATGAAAACGCAAGATTGCTGAGGTGGTCTTTGTTGCTTCAACCTTATCAGTTTAGTATCCAATATATCCCAGGCAAATTGAATGTCGGTGCAGATTTCCTCAGTCGGCACCCCTGTGATCAAAATTAGAGTAGTGGCAGACGTGAGGAGTAATTTTACCTATGTGTATCGCTGGTTTTGGAACTTGCCATAGGCATGTTTTCAAGTGGGGAGATGTGTAGTGAAATTGACAGAGATACAACGGTAAAATACCTCCAAAGATAACATGTAAGGATAAAAACATAATGCGTAGGCTGCTGTAGTACATGATCGCCTAGACCGCGGGTCATCATCCTCCATAAAAATTGACTTGCTAGACAGGAGGGGAACGGCGGATGAAAGAAAAAAAAAATATGACTGGAAAGATTGCGTGAGACTAGAAAGGCTAAGGAGACGCAATTGGGGGGGAAACGGAGAAAAGTCACGTTTCCCAAGTTGACATAAAAAGTAAGCAACTCGACAGAAGGAACCATAGATATGTTACGCCACAGTAATTTATTGGACGCTTTTGCAATACCAAGCCCTTGATTTGAATTCAGCGGCTAAAACGCAGATGTTAGGAATATTACAAAAATTAAAAAGTACTTTTTTCTTAATATTAATGTTAGGAATATAAAAATTAGCTGGCCGGATGGCCTATTCTGAGCAGTGAACTAATATGTTCTTAATTTTACAGACGGATAGATAATATTGAAGATAATGACAAAAGACAGTGTTGTTCACATCATCGACAGACTGTATTGAATCTAAAAGTGTCGCTAATTGCACAAAAAAACACGACCTCGGGACGCAGGTGTTCAAATTTACTTAGTATGGAGGAGAGGGTTTTTGGGTGGTAGCTGTGTCTAAAAATAACTTTTAACGACAAAATTTTGGAGGGGAGAGAAAGGTTGGTTCAAAAATCAAGTACATTTTGTAGAAACACAAGTAGAGACGAACAGACTAACAGATAAACATCCATACTTGACTGAAGCATGACTGAAATGACTTTAGTGTAGGAAATTTGAAATTCAAATAAACCTAGGCAGTGATTGGCCAAAGACAAGCATATTGTCGGCGCTTAGACGTGGATTTGGGGTCATTTCTCAATAGTTGTTCAGTGATAGACACAGATTTTAAAGTGTGGTGAATTCCATATGAAAGAAAGTGTAAGAAGTTTAGGGACGCCATACTATAGCCAGCAGCTCAGCTGAGTTTTGCTAGCAATTCTGTGTTATTTATTCATAATCTGGTAAGATTGAAATTATTTCCTTATATATTTTGAATATTGTTTCATGTTCGAGTGATTTGATACTGCCATATCGAAATCTAGCCTTACAAACAAGTAGGGATTTGCTCTAGACCCCCCGCCCAAGTCAGGGTCTAGGGACCAACAATGTACATAAACTCCAGCAAGGACTATGCAAGACAGATCAAGTGTTGAGAATAATGAAACATATTACCTATCCTCTTTTAGGGCAGACAACTAATAAATATTTTTCAGAATCTATAGTCTGGGAGGATCTATCTGATGTAAACCCACCATGGTAAATGTGCTGTTTGGTCAGAGAGATCTGACCTGTCTGTATGATGTGGTTGTTGTGTCAGTGTTGTGTCCAGACGTGGGTAGAGAATAGATTTTGACACATGGCCCATACTTTGATTGCAGAGCTGTGAGTTTCTGTTGTCAACCAAGCAGTGTCTATTCAGTTGGTGACTTACTCGAGTGTATCTGTGCAGTACTTGTGACAGAGACCACCATTATTGCCGCCAGCACGGAGAGGTGGAACCACCTGATTTCAGCACCAGAGCTACAACTACAAGATGAGTGAGCCTCTGGTCTGCTGGACATTCACCAACGCGGTGTAGTTACTAATATCCCCATAAAACTTCCCACCATTTTCTGGACACTGTGTAGTCAATATAGACAGGTGTGATGAGGCCACCCCAACAGCACAAACATTAACTATCCTCCCAAGTAGATGACTACTAGAACATTTTAATAAAACTAACTAGTATAGTACATATATATGTACACTATTGCATTTATGATATAATATTCCATGCATTTCTTACATAATCTCTAAATCCTTTTAAGTTCTGGTCAACCTAAAAATTGACCCCGAACAAAATAAATGTAATATACTTTTATCAAAAAATTTTTACACACGTGAGTTAGTTCAGTGTATTTTAACATTTATTAATATTATTAGTCTTGTTAAATATCTGTGGGTATATCTATAACCTATTACACCACACTACATATCATAACCCTAGACACTTTACGTAGCCACATTCATTAAAAAAAATTAAGTGTGAGGTCGTAGTGGTAGCAAGAAAGGCCTTCTGACAATTCTCAACTACATTTTATCTCAGGAGCCTTCACAGCTGGCCTCATACAATTACATTTAGTAATATCACCATCATACAATACATCAACACCACTACACAAAAGAACAGCTGGGTGACCGCAGCTGAGATTTAAAGATGTGTACAAGAGAGACATAAGTTTCTATGCTTATTTATTTCAAGCTGTAAATATTTTTGAGTTTTCCTAAGTTACCTAACCAAAAGAGAATAGGGTTAGGTAAATAAATTGTAAATACATATATATCAACAGACTTGCTGAATTATTTGCATTAAAGTTTCAAGTTTGGTTGATATTTATTTTAGATTGAGAGATAGACATCTAGTTTTAGGAATGAGGGGTAGCTTACTGCGCATTCCTTACCATCCAGGAGGGCTTCCCAAATTTACAGGGATAAAAATCTGTGCTCTCATTCTGGGCTCTCCCAAGGAATTGTCACATCCTGTATACAAACGCTTCTCAGCTCCCTTCACATATCACCTACGCATTGTGAGATCCTCATGCATGTGGTCGACCAGGTAAAAGCTGGAGTCAAGTCTGGATATCAAATGATTCCCCTGTGCAATGCTGGGTTTTCAACATGATGTACCACAGCTCTTGTCTGACTAATTAATCCCTGAGTACAGGCCAGGGAATGAGGAAATGAGGAGGACTGCAGTAAATGGTAGAGTGAAAAAAAAAGAAAGGGTAATACATCTTACTAGGACAAAAGATATGAAGAAACCTACACTGCAGTCAAAAGGCCAGGCAACTCAAGAACTCAAAGGTTGCCTGTTTCCAGGATGCACTGTGTGGAGGGTGCTCCACAGTCTTGGGTTAGTTGTCTAACCCCGGAATTCATACATGAGCAATGTGAATTTCTTTGCATCCCAGGTATGAGGGTGACATGAAGAACCAGAACAAATCATAGAACTGGGAAATTACTGTGGCAAGAAAGAGTGTTCACGTGTATTTGGTTTTGGTTTTGTGAACTTCTTTACATCCCATGTATGAGGGTGACATGAAGAACCAGAACAAATCATAGAACTGGGAAATTACTGTAGCAAGAAAGAGTGTTCAAGTGTATTTGGTTTTGGTTTTGTGAACTTCTTTACATCCCATGTATGAGGGTGACATGAAGAACCAGAACAAATCATAGAACTGGGAAATTACTGTGGCAAGAAAGAGTGTTCACGTGTATTTGGTTTTGGTTTTGTGAACTTCTTTACATCCCATGTATGAGGGTGACATGAAGAACCAGAACAAATCATAGAACTGGGAAATTACTGTGGCAAGAAAGAGTGTTCACGTGTATTTGGTTTTGGTTTAAAGGACTATCTTCATTGCAAAGGACTATCTTCATTGCACATGGACAACTCAATTAGTGCTCTGATCTCTTTCCTTAGTACACTGACCGGTGTCCACTCGCCATTCAGGCAGATACTCGCCGTCTTCGGAGGGTACCCATTAGAGCTTGGTTGGCTCAGGAGCCGCCAGTCCCTGGTTGACGACACTGCTTCAAATGTCTTTGCCAGGGCTCGAATTAATCCAGTACAAGTCCTGGTCGACGACACTCATTCAAATGTGCTTGCCCGGGATTGAACCTGGATTATCCGATCGCCAGTGCAGTATGGTAACCATTACACCAGCGCAGCTCCCATTGATGTATATGAGAAAAAGGGTGCAGCTTAGGGCTGAGGCTTTCTTGAATTGTTCTTTTTCATGATGCTGTTCTGTTGAACATTGTGTAGATGGTTCAGTTTGTGAGGAAATCATTTATCCATTGAAAAATTCTTCCTTCTATGCCCATCTTCTGCATTGTGAAGAATAGTCCGTCTCTCCATACTTGGTCATATGCCTGCTTGTGGTCTATGACAGCAGTGTTATTGTTTGAAAATTTTATAGGTGTTGGGTTTTTCCACTGGGATGTCCCTGCCATGTTGTCAATGAGTCTCCTTGCTTTCTTCCCTTCCTTACTGAAGTCTAGGTTATCACATTTTTCTTTCCAGATTTTCATTTTGGTTTTTTTGCTCACTAGCTTGATCTGCACAATGAGTCTGTTGTATGTGGTTTTGTTTTCAGGACATGGATTTTTCTGGGCTTTTTTCTTTGCCTTGTTTCTCAGTTGCACTAGGTGTTCTAATTCTTCATTCCAGAAGATGTTGTACTTGGCACGACTGCCTTTAGGGATTGCCTATTTGAGTTGAAGATCCTTAGTGCAGGACTCAATTTCTTTGGATTTCCATATATTTCCCAATGCAATGAAAGCTCCTCTTGACTTTTGTATTCTTATTTTGATACAACCTGTAATACATAACAAGTAATCTGAAAGGGTTAAACCGATTTAAGCCAATTTTGCCAGTTGGTTAGCATTTTAAAAAGCACCTGACTTTGCCACTTACAATTTCTATCTGATCTCGACACATTTTTTTCATAATCTTCCCATAGTAGTCTATCTGACACACTAACTTTTATTTTCACTACTTTTCAATAGCAACCATTCCAGTAAAAAAAAAGGTAAAGGATCCCGTTACACGCCCATTGAGGCATATTGGGAATATAGTGTTAGGCCCATATTTTCTTGACCATCGGCACACTAGGGGTGAGGTGGTCAGCATCCCGCTGGTCGCCTTAACCTTCCCAGAAGTTGCTCTGGTACCCAATTAGGGCTTGGTGGACCCAGGAGCCGTTTGCGGCCTAAAAAAATCCCACATCATCTGGGGATCGAACCATAGACCACTGCGCTAGGAAGCCCATGCACTAACCACTATGCTACCGCGGCTCCCAACCATTCCAGTACTATCCTCTAAATCAGTAGTTCCCAAAGTGGGCAGTACCACCCCCCTCCCCCCCTCCCGGGGGCTTTTGAAAGTGGGTGATAAGGGAAAAGGGGGCTACAGGGGGGCATTCAATAGTAAGGAAGTAGTCTTGTCAAGTTAAGTTCAACAATATTACTTAATAAAACGCTTACATGTAAAAGTGGTTTGATTACACAAGGCCCTGACGTGAGCGCTTAAAAGGAGAACGTAGCCTATGCATCTATAACATGACAATGAGCATCCAGTGGCATACTGGTTAGAGCACTTGTTTCTTGTGGTAAAGTTACTGAGTTCTTCTTCTTCGTACACTCTCAGACATCTTGTTTGTGGCCTGGATGTTCTGCATCCCATTTGCTTCTGTATCTGATAAAACTTTTTGCCTCTTCAAAAATTATGCTTGTAACAGGCTGAGGTAGCTTTCCACCTTCCTCTGCCAATCTGTCAGCCTCTTCATTGCTGGGGATGCTACAATGAGATGGGATCCATTCTATCACAACTCTTTTGAATTGGGTTTAAAACCTGGTAGCATGGTGCTCAGTCTACCCAGCTGTAAAGGTAGTGAAGCTAGCAACTGGTCACGCCATCTCACAAAGCTCAGACTTAGTATAGTGAAGTCTCATAACACTTCATTCCCCATACGCCAGTATCTGCTACGGGGCAACCTTTAACTTTTATTACATATTACATGGTCACTGACAAATCTGCTTGCACCAACCTTTGATTTACTGAGACCTTCATCTTCAACCTGAAGCTTGTGTGGCTTGGGTTCTAGTTTTGAATAAAACAAGGGCAAGTTATAACAACAGCCAAACAGCTACAGACTTTCATAAATGGGTGCTTGCATAGAATAGAAAGATTGAAATGGCATGATAGGATCACTAATGTGGAACTAATGACAAGAACCAGATAAGTGCCAGTAGAACAAATAAGAGATGAGAAGAAGAGGCTGGCTATGGATATGACATACATTTAGGAAAGCTGTTGATGGTGTTACATGGCAGTAGCTGTTCTGTAGAATAAAAAAAACACAAAAACACACAAATAGTAATACGTCTTACAAGGAGAAAGGACAAGAAAAAACCTACGTTGCGGCCACTAAGCCTTCGTCAGGGACATACAAACAAGAGACAGGAGGGAAAGAAAGTAATAATTTAGTGGAGAACATGAAACTATAGAAATAAGAGAAAAATACGAGAAAAATACTCCCTCGTGGTGTCAAATGTTGGAGCCAAAATGACTGCCAAAATCTGCACTTCAGTAGCTGTTCTTAAGTGGCCAGGGTAAAAGAAGTAGACCAAAAAACACAAGGAGAAGAGAGCTGGAGAAGGAAATGAAAATGATACTGAAGACATGGAAAGACCCGGAGCTGATGGCGCGGGGCAGGAAGACTTAGCATAAGTTTGTTGAGCGCTTAAGCTCCTTGGGGAGTTGATGGGGTATGGTGATGAAGAAATGATACTGATTGCTGTGTGTAGTTCCCTGAGATCTAATGAGGAGATACAGAAAGGACAACTGTTCCCTGTGGTATGTAGTAAGAGGCGATGTAATATGCAAATGGCTGGCAACCCTGCAAAAATGTATTTACATTGTTGGAATGTCAATCATTCCACTGTCATGTAGTATATGCTTTGCTTTAAGGGTCATCATCATTTTCCCTCTTCCCTTCTGCAGGTGGTCCCCTTGTAGGATGTCTGTGATGTTGTAGGATGTCTGTGATGTTGTAGGATGTCTGTGATGTTGTAGGATGTCTGTGATCTTGTAGGATGTCTGCCTCTTGGTCTTCCCCGTGCTCTGAACCCAGATCTTCTAGTGCTGTAGCTGCGTAGTGGTAATTTATTGGTCTCCATTCTCGTTAGATGGCCAAACCACTTGATTTTTCTGTGTCTCTATGTACTTGATGCAGGATGTAGTTCCTACACTATTTCTTATTAATGATTAACTCCCTTAGCCAGTGTTGCGTTGTGTATCGCTAGTTAATGACATAATGAGAAAATTATAAAGGAAGATTTGTACATCAGACTTGTATAAATGAGTGTTTGCATATAATAGAAGGATTGAAGTGGTATGACAAGGTCACTAATGTGAAACTGATGACAAGAACCAGATATGTTCTAATGGAACAAGAGATTAGTAGTTGATGCTGGCAATGGATAGGACACAAATCGAGGACACCTGTTGAAAACATTATCAGACAGTCTTTGTTCTGGAATCCTCAGGGTAAGTGAGGTAGAGAGAGACCAAGGAATACATGGAGAAGAAATTGTTTGATATTGTTATTGTTGAAACAGAATCGACATCATTGCACTCCAGGCAAACCCATACGTGCTCAGTCTCCCTCAGTATATGTCGAAGAGTGTGAATGCTAACTGTTCCTGTAGCTCGCTGGTTGTATACATGACAGATGCATTCTCTCTTACATCCATCTCTGCTAGCCTTAAGTTTGATGCCAAATTCCAACAGTCTTAACCTTGACGATTCATCTATTGCAGTGTCCATTCTCTAACAGGCGATCATTAATTGTTCTCAGTATCTCTCTCTTATCTATATCCAGTGTCCCCACTGTGGGGAAGAGAACTGGAGACAGACGTGAAGGCGATAAAGAAGACACGGAAAGACCAAGAGCACATGGCATGGGACAGGAAGACTTGGCGTAAGTTTGTTGAAGGTCTATGCTCCTTGGGGAGCTCATATGGCTGTATAGATGCCCGCTTTGGCTTTTTCCTGTCTGCAATGAAGCCTTTTTGGCTGATATTTCGTTTGTGCTTGAAGTGGTCAAAGTTCAAATGGGAAGCTTCTGGACACTGAAAATAAGTATACAATTTGCTGTCACTATTGCTTAAACAGAACATAAGATCTGTTTCACAAACAAAGGTAATGTTTTAAGACTGGAAGGACGGTTCTTCCACTTCAGCTGACACATATGGTTTGAATGTTATCAATCATATACAGAAACAAATCAGATACAGAAAATAATATCAGATACAGAAACAAATGTGATGTACAGCATCCAGGTCACACACAAAATGATGCATACTACCAGCTCAACAGAAGAGAACAAGTGGTAATCTTCAGACTCCTCACTGGCCACAACATTTTGGGATACCATCTATTCAACAAGCTAAAGATAGGAACTACCGATGAGTGTAACTGTGGTACTGATAAAATGACTGCTGAACATCTGCTTCAAAGATGCCCAACATATGAGGAACAGAGAAAACACATATGGCCGACACCAGTACCATCCGTGGAAAAGCTCTATGGAGATGCAAATAGCCTCAAGCTGACTACTGCTTTCTTTTAAAACATTCAAGTGGACGTCTGGGAGTGTACGAAAAAGAAGATGAATAACATTATCAATCACATCTTTCCATGGTGATTATTTCTTGAAAACTGCAGCATTTCTACTTTCATCATCATCATCATCATCAATCATCATCATCCTCGTCGTCATTGTCATTATCATCATCATCATCATCACTTCCCTTTATACTTCTTATAGACAATGAAACCACCGCTGCAGTTGGTCCTCCTGCAGGAATCCTGCACCAAAGTATTCATGCACTCTTGTAGTGGTGGTGTCTGCAGCAATTTGTTTTACATGATGAGGTTTCTAGCACCATGCACTAGCACCATTTCTTTCTTCTTCTTCTTAGATCCTTAACCACCGACCGTCAAAGCAGTCAGTGGCCATCACGCCTAGTGGCGTCTTGTAGGGCAACAACAAATTGATTCCACTTTGCTCGGTCGGGGGCAATCCTTCGTACAGTGCCCCAACTCTGGTTTATTCTTTGCATTTCAGCCTCCACAGTCCTCCACCAGGTTGTTTTTGGTCGGCCTCTCTTTCGTTTTCCTTCAGGGGTCCAAAGCATAGCTGTTCTTGTGATGGCATCGGGGTCTCTTCTGAGGACATGGCCAACCCAGCTCCAGCGTCTGCCAGCTATGATGGTGTGCATGTCCTCTTGCTTGCTACAAGTAAGCAGATCTTGGTTGGTGATGGTATTCGGCCAAAAGATTCGGTGAATTTTTCTTAGGCATGTTGTGTGAAAAGAGGACAATTTCGACATTTCCTTCTCTGTAACTCTCCAGCATTCTGCACCATAGAGAAGCACAGAAAGCACACAGCTCTGATATAATCTTAATTTTGTGCTTGTGCTGTATTGAGAGGACTTCCAGATGTTGTTTAGGCTAAAAAAGGCTGTTCTTGCCTTATTCATTCTGATGTTGATGTCTTTGCCTGCCCCGCCGTCTGGTGTTACAATGCATCCTAGGTATGTGAAGGTGTCTGTCTGTACCAGTTGCTGATTCCTTACTGACACAAGCACCATGCACAACCACATATCTGTCACCTCTTATAATATGCCGGAGGGACCAGCAGTCTTATTCTTTCTTCGTCTACTGGACTTATATTACAATCTTTTAAGTTGCTTATATAATGTATTCTTTTTCTTCTTTTTCTAACTCCTTAATATCTTTTTATGGGGTAAGATTGTATTTCCTGCCTGGACTGGGAAGATTTAATTTCCTGTCTGGACTGGGAATACTGTATTTCCTGCCTGGACTGGGAAGATTGTATTTCCTATCTGGACTGGGAATACTGTATTTCCTGCCTGGACTGGGAATACTGTATTTCCTGCCTGGACTGAGAATATTGTATTTCCAGTCTGGACTGAGAATTTTGTATTTCCAGTCTGGACTGGGAAGATTGTATTTCCTGCCTGGACTGGGAAGAGTGTATTTTCTGTCTGGACTTGGAAGATTGTATTTCCTGCCTTATCTCACTGAACGCACTATCAAAGTACAGGGAAGAGTTCTGCAACAATTCAACAGATTCAAATACCTTGGAAAGTTAATACCATCGGATGGAAGATGCATCTCAGAGGTGAAGATGTATCTCAGAGGTGAAGATGTATCTCAGAGGTGAAGATGTATCTCAGAGGTGAAGAGTAGAACAGCTCAGGAAAAATAGCAGAGTTTCATAAAATGAATAATACTGTTTGCAACAACTCTTTCTCAATGGAAGTAAAGAAGAGAGTTCTTCAGAGTTAGAGACCACAGAGGAGTCGTTTTATAGAAGAGTTTAAAGGATAGCACAGGCAGCTAAAAAAAAAGAGTAATGAGAATGCCCAGAAAAAGTCAGCACACAAATGATGCTTACTGCTCACATGAGAAGGAAACAATCCACTTCCTATGAGCATGTACTTTCTTTAAGCATATACTTTCTTTCAGTATGTACTTTCTTTAAGCATACATTTTCTTTCAGCATGTACTTTCTTTAAGCATATACTTTCTTTCAGCATGTACTTTCTTTAAGCATACATTTTCTTTCAGTATGTACTTTCTTTAAACATATACTTTCTTTCAGCATGTACTTTCTTTCAGCATGTACTTTCTTTAAGCAAATACTTTCTTTAAGCATATACTTTCTTTCAGCATGTACTTTCTTTAAGTATTCACTTTCTTTCAGCATGTACTTTCTTTAAGCATATACTTTCTTCAGCATGTACTTTCTTTAAGCATATACTTTCTTTCAGCATGTACTTTCTTTAAGCATATACTTTCTTTCAGCATGTACTTTCTTTAAGCATACACTTTCTTTCAGCATGTACTTTCTTTAAACATATACTTTCTTTCAGGATGTACTTTCTTTGAGCATGTACCTTCTTGAAGCATATAGTCTCTTTCAGCATGCACTTTCTTTAAGCATATACTTTCTTTCAGCATGTACTTTCTTTAAGCATATACTTTCTTTAAGCATTTACTTTCTATGAGCATGTACTTTCTTTAAGCAAATACTTTCTTTCAGCATGTACTGTCTTTAAGCATGTACTTTCTTTCAGCATGTACTGTCTTTAAGCATGTACTTTCTTTCAGCATGTACTTTCTTTAAGCATATACTTTCTTTCAGCATGTACTTTCTTTAAGCATACACTTTCTTTCAGCATGTACTTTCTTTAAACATATACTTTCTTTCAGGATGTACTTTCTTTGAGCATGTACCTTCTTGAAGCATATACTCTCTTTCAGCATGCACTTTCTTTAAGCATATACTTTCTTTCAGCATGTACTTTCTTTAAGCATATACTTTCTTTAAGCATTTACTTTCTATGAGCATGTACTTTCTTTAAGCAAATACTTTCTTTCAGCATGTACTGTCTTTAAGCATGTACTTTCTTTCAGCATGTACTTTCTTTAAGCATATACTTTCTTTCAGCATGTACTGTCTTTAAGCATGTACTTTCTTTCAGCATGTACTTTCTTTAAGCATACTTTCTTTCAGCATGTACTTTCTTTAAGCATATACTTTCTTTGAGCATGTAATAAGAAGTAGAAAGCTGGAATATAATGTAACAACAGGAAAGACTGAAGAAAACAGATACAGAGAATGATTATAAGAGAAGATACAAAATAGTATGACATCATGGCATGGAAAGACATCAACAAAAGAACTAATAAACAGTTCTGGAGACAGGATGTTGCGGACAGACATGATCACCTATGCCAGGCATGGTACCTGAAGAAAATAAGTCTGTGTCACTACACGTCCACAACAATGGCTCCCTCTGATGACTAAAGTTCTCCTTAACTAATCTGCATTTAGTGTTCTTATTTCAAGAATGCTTATATTCATCATTGTCTCACTCCATGACATCTTGTACATCTTCTTGCTACAGAACCAGAATTTAAATGGTCTTAAACTTTCAGTCACTGTTAAGTGTTCAACAACAGATGAGAAGAAGACAATGGTGATAGATAGGACACACGTGGAAAAAACCTGATGACAGCATTACAAGGTAGTCCTGATTCTGGAATAGGTAAGAGAGGTGGGGGGTGGGGGGGGGGGGGGGGAACTGACAAAAACATCATTGAAAAGAGAACTAGAGACATAAATGAAAGAGATGAGGAAGTCATGTGATGGCACGAGGAAGTCATGTGATGGCACGGGACAAGAAGAATCGGCATAAGTTAGATGAAGGCTTATGCTCCTTGGGAAGCAAAAGTGTAATGAATGAATGTTAAATGTCCTGTCGTCGTATCACGTACAAATAACATTTCAGGATCCATTTTAAACCATTCCCAAGCATGTTTCACTAGGTTAATTAACAATCAAAGGTTATCAACCAATCAGTACCCTTTAGCTCCCCAAAGAAGCATAGTGTTACGTGTCATAATGTTAATTATTCCGGAGATATTCTCCGTGGCCAAAGTAGACTCTAGGGGCAGTCATACAACACAAAATCAGCATAACTGCACTGAGCGGACCAACACCTCCTTCACAATTTTACATACATGCAGTTTATTCATTTTGACAAACAGCTCCAGGGTAATAGCTATATGGGCCCAAAGGCAAAATGTAGTAGTACGTATAAGTCCAGTTTGTTCCCTATCAAACATTATTTCTCAACATAGTCACCATTGACTTCAACACATTTTTGGTATCGTGGCACCAGGTTCTTAATTCCATGGTTCGATCCCCAGCTGAAATGGGATTTTTTTAGACTGAAAACGGCTCCGGGTCGAACCAGCCTCATGAATTGGGTACCAGAACAACTCTGGGAAGGTTAAGGCGGCTGGCGTGATGCTGACCACATCACCCCTAGTGTGCAGATGGTCAAGAAAATACAGGCCTAACACCACGTTAAAAATCCCATGACAGTTGGAAATTGTAAAGAGGAGGCCATAAGGCCACTGCCCTGGAAAAAAATTTAAAAATTAGAAACCTACCCACCACAAAATATTTATAGAATGTGTGATTCCTATAATATACACCTTGGGATTCTTGCCGGTGCTATGGTGTTTGTGCACTGTGCTGAGATCCTCCTAGTAAGATCTAAGGGAGGAGACTGGAGCCCTGATGGAGTTGTCTGGGTGCAATGAAGACAGTCCTTAAAACCAAAAACTAAAGCACATCCGTTTCAGGTCTGTCTCTAGTTCTATTCTCCGTGTTGTTTCCTGCCCATACTGTTGAAGTTTTTGTGGCTTTAAGTTCTAAAGGATGGGGCAACCAGCCAAGAGCCAAACATGGGGTTCACATCATTAATGATTATTTATAAACCCATTTATGGTGTCTATGCCATATCCACGGTATTTCGTGGAAGGACAAAGTGACAAATGTCGATGTGTTGTCACGTGCTGGCCATCAAAGCCTGTATATACTTGCTTGATACCGCCGTTCTTGACAGAGCTGGTATCCCTAGCATCGATACTATTCTGATGCAGTCACAGATTCGCTGGGCAGGTCATGTAGTCCGCATGCCAGACCATCGACTGTCAAAGATACTCTTTTATGGTGAGATGCAGAAGGGTAGACGCTCCCATGGTGGCCAGAAAAAGCGCTTCAAAGACACGCTTAAGGCTTCATTAAAAACCTTTGACATAAACCCAGACACATGGGAAGCTGCTGCGCAAGACCGAACTGCCTGGCGCACATCTCTTCGTAAAGGTGCAGTGGCATGCGAATCTTCCAGAAGAGTAGCAGCGGAACAGCGGAGACAAACTAGAAAAGATCGTGAAATAAAACCTTCACATGAAGCAAACATTCCCTGCCCACACTGTCCGAGATCCTTCCAGGCCCGCATCGGGCTCATCAGTCACCTTCATACTCATAGACTATCCTAACATCCTAATAACTGGATGAACAGAGTGGTCTTCATCACTTGTGATGGACGAACAACATACTTGCTTAGACAGCGCAGACTATGCTGGCTTGGCCATGTCCGCCGCATGGAAGATGGTCCCATCCCAAAAGATATCTTCTATGGACAACTGGCAGATGGCAAAAGAACAGCTGGGTGACCGCAGCTGAGATTTAAAGATGTGTACAAGAGAGACATAAGGGCACTGGACATAAATTCAGCAACCTGGGAGAATGAAGCTGCCAATCGCACCAATTAGCGATGCTCTGTGTCGCACCACCTCAGATTGGGTGAAAAGAAGCTCTGACAGCAAGCAGAAGAGAGGAGAAAACGTCGAAAGGAACACCAGGAAAAAAAGCGGCTGAGGGCTGTCACCTCAGAGGTGCACTCTCATAGTCAGTTATGACTGAAGGTGCTTTTATTATTATAATTATGAAAAAAAAAAACTAATGCTGGTACCTTATTGCTCATGTCTCCATTCTCTCCATTCTCTGCTTTCTCTGCCTCATCTTCTTTCCACTCACTATTCATGACTTCGTCAAATATTTTATCGTAGTTTAAAATTAGTTCAGTTAAAGACATAGCGATGTCCGGAGATTCCTCCATAGGAGGTGTAAGTACTGGAGTTTCAGTCATCAAGTTCCAGTCACCACTCTCTTGTTCACATGTCAAGCTTGAAGCCTTCATCAAAAAGAAAAAAAAAAAGAGATAGAGGAAAAAAATAAAGAAATTTCATCATTTTTTGCGACAATTTATTTTGCATGATGCACTTGCCAGTCTAATGCATAACCTGATACTAGTCACCTGATACTAGTCACCTGATACTAGTCACCTGATACTAGTCACCTGATACTAGTCACCTTGAATGACATTCCTGAGTAGTCCTATTCTTTCTTCGTCTCTTCAGAGATCCCCAAGAACTACACAGGACAAAAAAAAAAAAAAAAGAAAGAAATATAGAAACCTTACTTACTTACTTACTTAGTCATTCCTCTTCTACCCTGGAGTGTAGAGGTTTGGAAGAGAGAGCGCCATACTATCCTATTGGTTGTCTTCCTCCTGGCCTGGTTCCACTCTAGTCCTCGGTCCTTCAAAGATTGTCTAATGTTGTCCTCCCAGTGGACTCTGGATCATCCTGGAGGTCTGGATCCCTTAGTTTCCCATGCTCATCATGGTAGCCGATCTTCTCCCATTCTGCAGACATGGCCAAACCATCTTAGTTGGGACTGTTCTACTTGGGTCTGCAGGGGTTGGGTTTTTAGGCCTTGACATATCATCTGGTTGCGGACCACGTCTCTTCTTGTCACTTCAAACACTTTCCTCATGATAAAGAAACCAATAAATACAAATATGACAATGCAAGTCCCGTTGTATAGCTCTGAGAGAGCAGTTATTGTGGAACAAAAAAAAATTAATCTTATATACAAAATCCCAGCTTTTTCTGTCAGTGCGTAACGCTAAGGGATACAACTTTGGTTGAAAGTTAGACATTAATTGTATTGTTTCCCTTATATGTACTCTCCTGAAAATAGTAACACTTACCAAAGAAGAATGCACAAATGACGGTGTGCACAAAAATATACCTATAGAATATGTGATCCCGTATACACACATTGGGATCCTCGCTGCTGCTACGTAGTTAGTGTACTGTGGTGATGCACAGTGGTTTTTATAAAATACTTTTGAATAAGTAAAATTGCCATTAGATATTGGTGCTTTTGAATTTAATTCCCGTCTTATGACGGGCTTTTATACTAGTAATATTTATAGGAGCAGATCTGAGATAATAACTTACCTAGAGAACAAAAACAGCAACCAAGAAATTATAGACTTTCATAAATGGATGCTTGAGCCAATCAGATGGACTGAAATGGTACGACAAGGTCACCTATGGGGAAACTGATGGAAAGAAGCATGTAAAC
The DNA here is from genome assembly GCA_024509875.1 of Oreohelix idahoensis. Lineage (NCBI taxonomy): Eukaryota > Metazoa > Mollusca > Gastropoda > Stylommatophora > Oreohelicidae > Oreohelix > Oreohelix idahoensis. The sequence goes on from JAMPIV010004905.1 coordinate 118,663, forward strand.
TAGAGCCCCTTGATGTATAGAGAGCTACGCCAACTAAAATCTGGCCGCCATTTTCGGCTGTACCCGTATTGCAGGAAAATGGACCCAATTGCGAGTTTCAGACCCAATTTGCATTTTCGTTTAGGTTAACTAATAATTTGAAATAAAATTAGATGCAAATACAGAAGCACATATTTGTACTATTGTTTGTATTTCAACTAACAAAACAAAAAGAAGAAAACTAGTTTACGTACCGGTTTGATGAATAGAATCAGTAGCGTGAATTTTTAACACATACTCTGTTAAATTTTATATTCCGTCAGAATTCCACTATTTGGCAACAAATATTCTGTTAGAATTGCAACACTTAGCACTGTTAATGTTAAAGGAAAAGAAAAAAATTCCCATATTAATATGTTACAACAGTTTCATACTCGACCACCACATCTACGTCCTATCTTTGAAGCTATCGACGAATCTGTTGATCGTCACTCATCTTTAGCTGTTATTCAGGAGGAAACTTCTGATTTTTCTGATGATGGTGAACCTATACTTTCTATACCAGATATCCACCTTTTAGCTACTGAAAGTTTGAGTGATATTTCTATTGCTCCTACTTTATCTTATGATCAGAAAGAACAGATCTCTGACTTACTACAATCTTTTTCTGATGTGCTCACTGATGTTCCTGGGCATACTGATTTCATTCAGCATGATATCGTGTTGACAGATTTCAGACCTATCAAACTTAAACCTTATCCTATTCCCATTCATTTGCAATCGCAAGTACAAGATGAAATTAAACAAATGATTAACTTAAACATCATTGAACCATCTAATTCTCCTTATAGTTTTCCGATGGTTTTAATCAGAAAGAAAGACAAATCTATTAGAATTTGTATTGATTTTAGATGCTTGAATGCAGTAACCATAAAAGACGCGGAGCCTCTGCCCGTGCTTGATTCACTTCTTGATAGATTATCTACTGCCACATTCTTTACGAAGGTCGATCTATCAAAGGGATATTGGCAAGTGCCATTATCTAACAAATCTAAACCGTTTACAGCTTTTGCTACACCTTTAGGTTTGTTCCAGTTTAATTACATGTCTTTCGGTCTTGTCAACACTCCTGCTACCTTTGTTCGCATGATGCATAGACTATTCTTGGATCGTGAGGATTTGATTACTTATATAGATGACATTTGTCTGTTCCATCAGACTTGGAATGATCATATCAACGGAATCCATTCTTTGTTGAACACCTTACGCTATCACAATATCACTGCTAGACCATCCAAAACTAGAATAGCTTATTCTGAAATTACTTTTCTTGGTCACAAAATAGGAGGTGGATTCTTGAAACCTGATGATTCTACGGTTTCCAAAATTCTTAATCTTGATATTCCTCGAACGAAAAAACAAGTCCGGAGTCTCTTGGGTTTAATAAACTTTTATAGATGATTTCTACCCAATTTTTCAGATCTAACTTTAGTTTTGTCTGCGTTAGTGAAAAAAAGCACCAAATAAAGTAATATGGTCTCATGGTTGTAATGAGGCATTAAACGTGATAAAACTTGCCTTCTCGAAATCGCCAATATTACGTTTGCCTGACATTCGAATTCCGTTCGTTCTCAGAGTCGATGCCAGTAATGTTGCGATCGGGGGAACACTAATGCAAGAATTTCAAGGCCACATGCACCCGACGTTGTACGTCAGTAGAAAATTGTCGCCTACTGACTGGGACCTCAAGACGCAGCAATAGAGATCGCAGTCAGCGACTCATAGCTTGACTGCCTGCGTCAGGACCAGCGAACCAGAGCTGGTCAAGACCGCACTCCACCTCCACGTGGTGGTCCTGGAAACAGTCTGCAGCTGTGCAGGCTGGCTGAGCGAGTGTGGATCGAAATGGGAAGGCAAACCGGTCCTAAAAAATGCCGTGCAGAAGTCGGATGTGTCTACCGAAAGGTGCAGATATCACAGCTACGTTGTAAACAGACACAACGCAACCACCGTCCTTTTCAGGGCGAACGAAGAAGAAGAAGACTCTTGAGACTGATCAGAAGGCTTTGGCATATTTGCAGACGGCAAAATTTACTAACCAAAAAGCAGCAAGAGCCTCTTTAGCGCTCAAGCCTTATGATTATAGCATCAAGGCTATTAAGGGAAGTCTCAATGTCGTCGCTGACGTTCTTTCCAGATGCAGCAAGGACACAACGTCATCAATCACCTCAACAAGTACAGATGATGCTCGAAATTTCATGTAGTCCACATAGGTACATTAAAATGTCCAGCTCCAAGAACTTATCACGTCAATAACCACATAATCTAAGGTCACTGAGTGGTTTGGACAGTTATTACAATGATTTTCCTCAATGCAACTCGCACAGCCACATGATGATGCTGAATCCTGCATCACTTCATATCGAGTAATATGTCATTCGACGTAGGACACTTCATGGAGACATCATACACTCATGTCCATATGCACATTTCAATTACAGACTGTCAACCATATCATATGTGCATGATTTCAAATGACTCAGTTCAGAACGTTTTCGATAAAACACACAATATGTGTCGAAAAGACTTTTTGCTATACTTTCAAGGGGCACAACCTGGAAATAAAGGTTACAGTAATATCTAAGGGAAGTTACCGGACTAGTTTGAATAGAACTTAATTTGCATAATTCGCTACAGAGTTTGCTGACTTATGAACTTTTTATGTTACATTATTGTATAGACAACAATCATGGACAAATTCAAGGATGAATTTCTACATTCTACGGATAACAGTATGGGATCTTTTGCACGGGAATGAAATAACATTATTTGAAATACTACAATTTTTCCAGACAGGATTGGAAAGTAATAAAGTGAATAACAATATAAATGGACTTCTTAACAAAAGTTATGACACAAGAACAATAGTCTTTGAGACATTGATGCGTTTTTTATTTGAGTCTTACGTAGACATTGGTATTAGCTTTATGTGCTATATTCCACACCTCATGTGTTAAATTGCCTACATTTCGGCACAAACATAGGTTCTATGCAATGTCATACCAGCATTGACATGTGATGTTACCATCTGCTCACTTTGGTGGTGTTTACCCACAACAGGACATAATGAAATCTTCGTTTTCATTATTTGCCGGGGGAGAGTAGTGTTATGATTAAATTCATGACATCTATCGTATTCAACAAGGCTTGTTTACGATCTAGCTTGTTGATATGTGTTTCCTGGACTACGCCCGGATGTACGTCACTGTCTTTTGCAGATATTTTGCAGGCGACTTTGTCGGCTTCACTTGGCAGAAGTGAGTTATACTTCTAGGCCATTCGATGTGTTTCACTGTGTGTGAAAAGACACGTTTTGTCCAGCTCCAACGTGTGTGCTCTCACTGTAGAGTTATGAAGATTCATTACAGATAGATTGTCCATCTGCTTTATGGAGTCTATGCTGAAGTAATATTTGAGGACAAGCGAATGCTGTATATCAGAAGGAATGTGTGTGGAACTATTATATTAAAGATTGCAGCAATATGTCGATGACATCTTGTCAGTAGTCAACTGACTAGAGACGTTTTTATCAGACTGGCTATGTCATGCCATTGTCGTACATGAATATTTGGATGCATGTAAACTGGAGCTTGTTACAGTCATTAAATATATCGTCACGTCCAACCTGGCCTTGACGAATTCTTTGGCGTTGGAGATAGAAAGTGCGAGTTGAAAGGCTGCATTTAAAAAATGGTGCGGCACGATAGAATGCCGTTATGAAGTCTCAACAAGACTAAATCAACTTATAACCCTAGACACAGATCAACCAAGATCAGATTTAAAATACCCTATAACAATTGCCTTTATGGAGCCATAATACATTAATTACAAAGCACAACATAGTATAGCACAAACATGATCTTTAAAGTTTGCAAAGCATCTCTAACGTGGTTGCAATTAATTGCTACCCACTATCACATTTAAACACCTCAATTCTCTTTACTACATTATACAGCTGTACAGACCCATTTATATTTATCAGAATAGTACTGGTGGCGCCCAATGGGCTGATCACCCGTTGGCTTGTCACACCGATTACGGAAACAACGGCAGATGGATCTATTTGTTGTTGCCCTAAAGACGCCGCTAGGCGTAATGGGAAACTACAACAGAGAAAATCAATCTGCTGTTGCCCTTAAGACGCCACAAGGCGTGATGGCCTCTGACTGCTTGGTCAGTCTTTGGCTAAGGACGGAAGAAGAAGAAGAAGTACTGGTGGCGTAGGTCAGACTCTGCGGTTCGGTTCACGTTAACCGAAACACCTTAATTGAACTCAAACCCGAAACCTATCCCTTGCTATTGCTGTACTATCAATGTTAAATCGGCTTTCATATCTTTTGCTCCTTTCTAGCGCTGTTTTCCAATTTTAACAACACAAAACGTCATTTCTGATAGGAAGTACTTTCTTTTAAATACCACAGTTGAAAAAAAAAAAAAAAAAACACACACACACACACACACCCACACAAATAGTGTATTTACGCTTATGAACATTTTAAAATTTGTTTTCTCAAACAACAAGAAAAAAGCGCTCGTGTGGCCATTTTTGTTTGGGCCAAACCCAATTTTTTTGCTTGGGACTGAAATATTTTCTCAGTTATAACCCAAGGGTTCTCAACCTTTTGTTTCCTCGTGGCCCCCTTCTAAGGCATGTGATCCCATGATAGTTGCTGTTAGATGGAAAAAAAAGTAAAATTAGTGAATCATACTCCCAGACTTAAGAGTCTTTTATATTTGGACATGCGCCCTAATATAACCGTCAATGTTGAACGGGACGCACCTCGCCAAAAGTTTTACATTAAAAAAAAAATACATTACCGTGCTTTTCCGATCCCTTTGTTCAGGCTTATCTGTGCCAATAGCTTTCTTGGTGATGAAAGTGATTTCTCTTGGTTTCCGAGTAGATAAGACTGAGGCTTCTATGTTGCATGATTTCTTTAGATTGACTGTCATACATTCTGTATTCACAGAATTAACCATGTGTTACCAGTTGATTTTTCCTTTAACACTTATGTCACTAGGCGTTTCTGTTGATTCTCTAAAAGCTGCCCCAGGTTTCCAAAATACTCCTTTTGCGAGCTCCCCAAGTTGTTAGGGCTTGGTAATTATGAGTGTGCCATGTGTAGATGGTAAACAACACTAGGGATATGAATAACACGACGCCACTTGTACAGCTTCATGACATTTAATAGAACATTCACATAAGTCCTGAACATCAATAATGTCGTTACGCATGCATTACATCACACTCAGGCTGACACTGCCTGTAGGAAATAACTTATAACAATACTTCCACGGATTGGCTGACCGTCCACACACTAACGGTACACACAACACGTTTCTATGTGCGGCATTCAACCCTCGCACGAATTCATTCACCATCCAGGTGTAAATCACTTATCCCACGTGATTATGATTGGCGGCATGCAACATCGCCATATAAATTCTACTTCAATATAGCTACAAGGCGAACAATACTCAACGCCTTACTCCACCGTAGCTCCAAAGGCGGGACCAACTCGTCGCCTTAATATGTTCTCCACGAACATTAACCAAAGTTCCTCCAGAACACTCTTAGACGGGAAGACGTCGCCTATACAACAATATGTCAGACATAATCACATTATTCATAATCACTATATAATATCTTATCTGTCACATAATACGAGCTCACAGCTCAATCACAAACACACAGCCTCAAGCGCACAGCTCGGCTATCAAAACCAGACTCCCTCTAGTCACCTCCGGGTACTCTCTCAGCCACTCAGACTAATTCACCAAACACGCTTTCTCCATGCGCACGCTCCAAGTCACAACATACTGACATGAAGTCAGACCCAAACTCAATCGCTGAGTGAAACTTAAATATTAATAACCTCAGTGACCATTCCTTTCACTCACTCCATCATCCACCTCAGAAATATGACTCAACACCATGCCATCGGGCATACTCACAGAATTCACTGTGTCATCGCGCTGTCCGCAAAACGTTCTCAGTTTTATCATGTTTGGTACATTCAGTTTTCTAGATGTTTCTCTAGATGTGAAAATCGAAAAAATGCTACTAGACAAACTGGTTGCGAAAAACGCATTCTTCTTTTCAAAATCTGGAGAAATTGAAAAAAAAAATAAGGTGTTAGTTATTCGGAGATACCACTGTTAGTTAATGTGGGGATAGGTAGGGATAATATTAATCATCGGGTATTCTTCCACCTGTTGGATATTCTTTCAAGTACACTCTACTGTTGAAGTAACACACCTCTGTAGAGGTAACAGATTCTTAAATACATCCGCCACATAGGCTGATTCTATATATATGTATGCTGCTGTCCTGTGTCTGCAATGTTGACATGGGTGTATGTAGATGTAGACACAGACACAACGGCATAGACGAAAATACGTTGACAGCAAAAGCATGAAATATCTCAGCGCTAGCAATACTGAACTGCACACTCGGCAGTTATGATCATAATCATGGCCTTACAAATCTCCACACTTCTTAAATACTCAAGACTGCAACTACGGCAGTTATATTAATGGCCTTACAAATCTCTACACTTCTTAAATACTCAAGACTGCAACTACGGCAGTTACATTAATGGCCTTACAAATCTCTACACTTCTTAAATACTCAAGACTGCAACTACGGCAGTTATATTAATGGCCTTACAAATCTCTACACTTCTTAAATACTCAAGACTGCAACTACGGCAGTTATATTAATGGCCTTACAAATCTCCACACTTCTTAAATACTCAAGACTGCAACTACGGCAGTTATATTAATGGCCTTACAAATCTCTACACTTCTTAAATACTCAAGACAACTTGGCGGAGGACTGTGGAGGCTGAGATGCAAAGAATGAACCAGAGCTGGGGCACTGTACGAAGGATGGCCAACGACCGTGCAAAGTGGAATCAATTTGTTGTTGCCCTACAAGACGCCACTAGGCGTGATGGCCACTGACTGCTTTGACGGTCGGTGGTTAAGGATCGAAGAAGAAGAAGAAGAAATCTCGACACTTCTTAAATACTCAAGACTGCAACTACGGCAGTTATATTAATGGCCTTACAAATCTCTACACTTCTTAAATACTCAAGACTGCAACTACGGCAGTTATATTAATGGCCTTACAAATCTCCACACTTCTTAAATACTCAAGATTGCAACTACGGCAGTTATATTAATGGCTTTACAAATCTCCACACTTCTTAAATACTCAAGACTGCAACTACGGCAGTTATATTAATGGCCTTACAAATCTCCACACTTCTTAAATACTGTCGTGGTTGAGTTGGAGTGTAGACTATTTGTCGAGTTGGACAACAGTAGTGAAATCGACAAGGGATAGTAGACTGACAGAGTTATAGATTACACTTTAGATAAGGTGTAAATAGGAGATGGACTTGAGACAACCTGGAAGAAGATTTATTCAAAGGATCTCTCTCTCCAGGCCTCAACTCACTTATGTCTGTCTCAGCACCTCCTGCTCTCACTCTTTTCTCTTATCATACATAGAGATTCTAGTAAAGAGCTAAAAACAAGTTACTTATGGATGGAAAGGTCGTGAACAGCGTATTAATAAAGGTGTAAACTTTATTAAATGAAGAAAAGCATGGAAATAATGCATCTCATCATAACATCATAAATGACATCAAAAAAATCATCAGCAATCATCAATAATCATCAATAGTCATCAAAGTCATCAATAATCATCAAATACACAAAATACACCAACAAACACACACACAGACCACCGACATGAACCTGTAGAACACAGAGAGATAAATAATCGAGTGGCAGTCCTTACGTTTTCGGGGACCAGCTGAAGTAACTCCAGTAAGTGGTGTTTTCGTATATATCCTCCATCGGTGATGGAATTAACCTGAATAACATCACTGTATAGGCGCTATCGTTGGTGACTCCCTCCTACTGGTGCGAGGTGGGCTGGTAGACTCTATTTACCTCCTGTTTACCAGAATGAATAAACTTGCGTGGCAGTCCGTCCGTTTTCGGGAACCAGATGAAATAGTCCAGACAGTGTCTTACTCGTAGATCCTTCGTGAGGGACTATGCCTACAAAACTGTCCTTGTTGGTACTATCATTGGTGACTCCCCCCTACTGGCGCGAGGTGGGCTGGGGGACGCTGTTTATCTCCTGCTGACCAACTGATTGAACTGGGCGACAGCCTGTCCGCTTTTCGGGGACCAAATGTACTAGCTCCAGGAAAGAGTCTTACGTGCAGATGTCCTTCATGAGGGACTAAACCGCATACCTTTCCTTGTTGGTGCTGGACGTTGGTGACCTCTTATCGCGTGAGTGGGGCTGGTACTCTGTCTATATTTGGCTGGCTGCTCCTAAGGGCGAGGTTCTACATAATCCAGAAATAAGCTATAGGTCGAAGTCACTTGAGGACAAATGATCCCAAGGCGCACTTATCCGGCGCTAGAATTGGCATTAAATCCGGTTTTGGCTGGTTGACTGTGGTTTGGCTGAATGCCCCGTTTAGGCATACAGAGACTGGTGAATTGAATTCTGCTATAGACATGCTGGGCTGGTTTGAGATTTTGGAAGCCGCAATGCCCTAACTGGTAATCCAATCGGCGAGTAGGGAACTACTACTGAAATAGACGTTTTCAGATTGTTGCATTGGCTCATTTCACAATGCGTGAGCTGAACTCCCGTGAGAGGGAAATGGCGTTGACAAGGTTTAGGTTCAGGAATGGGGTTTGACGACTCGTGATGCTAGATGTACTCAGAATCCCTCTAGGACGAAGCGACGGTGACATTCTTCGTCTGACTTGAAACTAGACTAGCAATTCGGTATCCCCTGAAACTGAGACCAAAAGGAGACACCCTTTTACATCAAGCAAATAATAAATCACACTAACTTTATACAGAAAGTTTCGCTCCACTATGGGATTAAATTTATTGTAGTTATTGCTATGATAGTTTAGGGCTGTCTTTAACCATGTCTCCTGTTCCTTAAAAATATCAATTATCAACACGCACCCGCATAGGCTTAATATCTATTGTACACCCATGTACCTGTCAGTAAAGGTTCTGACATCAAAAACTACTCCTCTTCTTCCAACTAAACATTCAGGAATGGATATGCTTATTCATCTTACAACATTAAATGAATTTACATAAGCAGATTACAGCATGTGACATTACACAAATAAATCGTATGTCCCCTTGGGGAAATATATTAATATTCCACAAAATGAGTACAAAGAAAATGCAATGTTCTTGCTTTAATACAGTTGTGACTGAGTCATAAGGTAAAATGTTTTCTATGGCTGGTGGCTGCTCCTGTGAAAGTTATGGCTAGAGTCTAGCTACACAAGTAAGCATAAAATGATTCTCCCCAGCCACTAAAAACATCTATCCACAAGGAATAAGCGACTATATCCCATAATTCAGTGTTTAAGTGAATAATCCACCTCTGACATCATCTTACAGAAATGACAGTTAATTTAGCCTATTCTTAACCCATGATAAGCATCTGTGGACTGATTCTACGCCTAGTGAGTGTCTGTTATTGTAAGTTTAACATTTAACAAATGATAAACCAAAAACAGCTTAAACACCACTTAATTAAGGCTGAATACGGCACAACACTATCACTGAAGTAAATTACTGGGAGAAGTCCTCACATTCCTATCAGATATATATATATATATATATATATATATATATATATATATATATATATATATATATATATATATATATATATATATATATATATATATATATATATATATATATATATATATATATATATATATATATATATATATATATAAAGCTAACATGAATCTAATATAATATTAAGATATGTCGACTCACCCCGAAAATGACCAGAGAAAGGCCTTAACATTTTATTAGTTCTGTTAAAGTCTGCCTAATCTCATGATGGTCCAACTCGGGCCAGGAAATCCTACGAATGTGTTTTGACGTAGTAAAATTTAAAGTCTTATAGCTTACAAACCATTCTACCCAGGACACCTACATAGCCTTATTCTCAGATGTATCGGCGTAATGCGTAATACCGGGTAAGACAAGGTTTCAGAAGCAGCAACTTTGCGAAAATTCCCCCAGAGAGACAATCATAATATTATGTGCTCTTTGCTCATCTAAGGGCAAACAACAAAGACTAGCAGCGGGTTTATCTCCCCCTGTTTCAAGGATGCGTAAGAGAAATTCTTCTAATCAGGCAAGCGCCAGGTGCGTTTGATGTAATATTACCGCTGCGCTGACCGTTTCTGACCAGTGGGGGATTTCCACTGAAAGCCTGAACGTAAACACCTCGGGTGGGGTTTGAGAAGGAGAAAATGAAAGAAAATGAGAATACAAATGATTAGGAAAACAAAACATTAAAATGGCAACAAAACATTAAAATGGCAAAATAAATTTCTGTCTACGTGACAAATACTCAAGACTGCAACTACGGCAGTTATATTAATGGCCTTACAAATATCTTCACTTATCCAAAAAAACACAGCGAAAACCATCGCTAGACATATTCCTAGTGCTCTGCGCAGACACACACTTATAGCTGACTCCCTCAGTCAACCCCCAGGACACAATGCTCTCTCGTACACACCCAGGGCACACACTGTGAACTCCCTGTCACGAGACTCGACTGTTTGAAACCCCACTCAGTCAAAATACATGCAGGCTAGCCGCGAGCTAATCACAGCTCAATACAACTCAGGGATAAATTCCTCACAGGCGTGACTCAACGCTGTGAGAAGCGATCATCGCGTTGTTCTCGATCATACGAGAAGATATTATTCCTATCCCCTTTTAAACAAGCATCAGCTTAATCGGGCATTCAAGTGCCACAACCCATAATTTATCTTTGTCCCCAAAAAAAAACATTCCAAAGATCACTTCCCTTCCATAGGATCTACCTGTAACATAATGATTTTGGGATTAGTCCATTTTCTGATACTTTAGAATCTCCTAGATCTAAATAAAACAGAATTAAATGTCATAATACATTCTAACAACATTCGCATTGAGGTCTCCCATTACTACGATAAGATCGTTTCTAGGTGTGTCTTCCATTTCTTTTTGCAGTTATCGATAGAATTCATCCTTGACCTCTTCGTCGCTGTCATTTGTTGGTGCGTAGCATTGTATTATTGTAGTGTTGGTGAATCTCCCTCTCAGTCTTATTCTTATCAGTCTGTTGTTGGTGGGTTTCCATTCCAGTAATGACCTTTCTATTCCCTTCTGTAGAATAATGGCAACACTTTCATTGTGTTGTTCATCCTCTCTGCCAGAGTAAAGTACTTTTTCTCCTGTTGCTGTTTTAACTTTTCCTGTCCCTGTCCATCTGCTCTTGCTTATCCCTAGAATGTGTAATCTATAGTTTCTCTTTTCCGCTGTGACCTCTTTTAGTTTTCCCGTCTCGTTCATTGTCCTGACATTCCAACATCCTATTCTTGTTTCACGTTTTGCGGTCAGGACGTCCGTTCTCGTGTCAGTGGCTTCCTTTCTGCTTTCACCACTGACAGTCATACGAGCCTCAGACTCTGGAAGTCCGTCCCACAGCAAAGTTTGTTCATTTGTTGTCGTTTCCGTAACTTTTTTTTTTTACATAGACAAGGGTGTCAGCCCTATGCTAAAACCCACAACCTGGAGGACCAGGGTGTCTGCTTTAGTCTGACCCCTACCCACGCAAACCTGTCCAGCTTGGTAGAACCTTCCAGGAGTAAAACACCCGCTGGCATAACTCTGGGGGTAATCAGGGTACGCAAGCCGCCATACCTTGACAAGGTATTGACACCTGTGATGGCAGCATCATCCCTGACTCATTCCCGTTCTAATCCTAAACGGTTCTTAAGTTGTGCTTCATGAAGAACTATGCATGCCATGTTGTTATAGGTCTTCTTTGGCTGCAGCTTCCTCTGCTTCCCTTGCCAACTCTTCAGTATACTTCCTCTAAGTCTCTTTTGATTTTTCTTTTTTATTTCTTTGTTTGTTTCTATGTACACTTCATAACCCTTGGCTTTGGAGCTTCTGGTTTTGCTTCTGTTTAAATCTGCTTTCTTGTTTTTCCTGTCTTCTATCTTGCTAATGTTTTCTGTTGTTATCCATGCGTTGTGCCGATGTTCTCTTTTTCTCGGTACTTCTTCACATCTCGTTCCATATATTTTTTACTTGTTGCCAGTGGTCTTCCGTATCTGCTTCATCTTCCAGCTGTTGGAGTACTTGGTATTTGTTGGATACTGTGATTGAATATTTTTCTCTTATTTCTTAAATATCCCACACCGTACTGTTGTCTATAGCTATATACTGCTGTATATTTTTTGTTTTAATTCTGTTTTAGCCAACAGAATATGGTGGTCTGATCCACATCTGCTCCTCTACACACATTTACATTATGCAATGATGACCTAAACTTCTTACTTATGCATGTGATCAGTCTGATTCTCAGTTCTGTAGTCTGGTGATATCCATGTTGCTTTATGTATTCTTTTATGTGACAATATGCTTCCTCCTATAGCTAGTTGATTTGAAGCATAGAAGTTAGCTAATAGTTCCCCATTCTCGTTTATCATACTTAATCCATGCTTTCCCAAGATTTCTTCAAAGCCGGTGTTGTCTGTTCCAATTTTGCGTTCAGGTCCTTCATCAAAATTGTGATGTAAAAAAAAAAAAAAAAATTACAAATACCGTATAAGGAGTGAAATTTAAGTGATGGAAAGTTAACAGTAAATGATAAACTGGCTGGAGAGAGGTAGTATATATACTGAAGCACATTAAAAACGCACCACTATTATATATACTGATGCCGAGAAGCTGGCAAAAAAAAGTGTGGGAATAGATTTTCCCCGTGTTTGCCATGCGGTAGAGAGCGAATGGCTGCTGGAATGGAAAGTGCAAGATTCAACCCATGGGTGTGTGTACAGACTACATGAAAACGATGAAAGTTACACGTGCAACACGATTCTCAACAGCTATGACCCTGAAAATGCGTACGCGTTGTGGCAGTATACTCGGTATAAAAAGGCCGTTGAGACAAAACACCCAGTACATGTGCTTGAAATGCCACGACTATCTGAAAACGACCGCCAACGAGCCATTGGTATGTTGGAGACCGGAATGAGCTCGCGGGCCATTGCCAGAAGGATGAATTGCCACCACAGCACTATTGTACGTCTCAATGAACGTTACGGAACCACTGGCAGTGTCCGGGATAGACTTCGGAGTGGCCAACCACGAGTTACTACCCCTGCGCAAGATCGTCATATTGTGCTGAGTCACCTAAGGAATTGACTCTCCCGGCAAGTCAAACAGCAAGAGCAATAGTGGGTAGACATGGGCAAGTCTCTCGAATGACAGTCATACGACGACTCAGAGGTACAGGCCTTACTGCAAGACGACCTTATGTTGGGCCAAACTTGACTCACAGACATCGTTAGCAGCGCCTGCAATGGGCAGAGCAACATATCAGATGGACTAGACTGCAGTTGAATGCTGTCCTATTCACAGACGAGAACAGATTCAACATATCCTTTGCAGATGGACGTATGCGGATTTAGCAACGGTGTGAAGAGCGCTTTGCAGATTGCTGTGTCAACCGATTTCGAGGTGGCAGTATTCACATTTGGGGAGGATTCAGTTTTCACCACCGCTTTCCTCTTCACGTCTTCCGTGGAAATGTTAATGCTGTGACATATCGAGATGAGGTTCTGGATGCACTGGTTGCTCCTGCGTTCACAATTTATCCAGACTTGCAGCTTCTCCAGCAGGATAACGCACGTGCATTTTTTTGTATTTTTGGTTTTCTCCCTTGCCTGCACAGAATGCAATGAATTTCATAACAATCAAATGTACAAATTAATGACCAGCATGGATTCATAGGAAAATGAATAAAGATTCCAAATATGTAAACTTGTACACACTTATATTTACATTTCACACTCTGTTCCTGGATTATACAGGTGGTGCGTTTTTAATGTGCTTCAGTATATAATATTTTACAAATACACAGAAGATGGATGGAAGAAAAGCTTTTATTATATACACAGTAGAAAAAAAAGAAGAAGGAAACATATGACTTACACAGGTAAAAATGAAAAGTAAAAATGAACAGCAAAAAAAAAAAAAAAATAAATAAATACGAGGGGCGTTCAGAAAGTAATGCACCACATCATTTTTCTCAGGAGCTGTTTATTAAAAAAGCATGAAGTTTATACACAATATACATGGATATGTCATGTAATCATTGGTATTATTCAACATAATCCCCATCAACTTGTACGGCTTTATGCCAGCGTGAAACAAGTGCATGTATTCCTAGCCCGTACCAGATTTTGTCTTGATCATGTAGCCATTTCTTCGCTGCATGAATCACTCCTTCATCTTCAAACCTTGTCCCACGGAGTGCATCTTTAAGTGGACCAAACAGATGAAAATCAGAGGGTGCCAAATCGGGACTATAGGGTGGATGGGGTAGTACAGTCCAACCCAATTTGGTGATTGCTTTCCGTGTTGCCAGGCTTGTGTGAGGGCGCGCATTGTCGTGAAGGAGAAGCAGGTCTGCTGGATTCTTGTGCGGCCGAACTCTGCGAAAACGTTGATTGAGTTTTTTCAATGTCTTAATGTAAGCTTGCGAATTGATTGTCTCTTCTTTTGGCATAACGTCCACAAGAATCACACCTTCAATGTCCCAAAAGACAGTGATCATGACCTTTCCAGCTGGAGGAATTGTCTTGAAATTCTTTCATCATGGTGATTGCGGATGGTGCCATCCAATGACTGTCTTTTTGTCTCAGGTTCAAAATGATGTGCCCAGGTTTCGTCACCTGTAACGATCTTAGCCAACAAGTTCTCTCCATCAGCATTGAAACGCTCCAACAATTCAGAAGAAATTGCTTTCCTTTGCAATCGGTGGTCATTTGTGAGACTTCGAGGAACCCATCTTGCGCAAACCTTAAATCAAATTAAAAAAAAAAAAATTCATTTTTTTTGAAGATGATAGTAATGAAATAGTTTATTTGATGTTTTATATAAATTAAAATTTTTATTTCATTTTTAATTTTTTTTTAACCCATAATATTCCATTTTTAATTATAAATTGATTTTGATAATTTTTATTTTTTTTATCTATTTTTTTTTTTTTTTTATTTTTTTTATTTTTAATAAAATCTAATATTTTTTAAAAAATAATTTAAAAAAATAAAAAAAATTATAATTTTTTTTTAATATTAATTAAAAAATTTTTAAAAATTATCACAACAAAAATTTTTAATTTAAAATTTTAATAAATTCATAATTAATAATGCAATTTATAAAAAAAAAATTATTTATAAATTTTAATTATTTTTAATTCAAAATAAAAATTAAAAATTATATTTATTTATTATTAATAAATTTTTTTTTGAAAAATTTTTTTTTTTTACTAAAAAAAAAGTATTATATTAATTTATAAGTTATTTTAATTATAACCCACACCTTATTAAAATAAAATTTGTTAATTAAAATTTTAAATAAAAAAAAAAAATTAAGAAATAAAAAAAAAAAAATATAAAAAAAAATAATATTTAATGCCCATATTTATAAAAAAATAAAATTTAAATTAATCAAAATATTTTTTCTTAAAATTCTATTGAAAAATTATCCCAATCAATTAAAAAATTATCATTTCAGCATAATCGTACATTGGTCCGTTGGTGCAATCCCTTGGTTAGGCAAACACCAAAAAACACCGCTTTAATTTGAATAATTTGTTAGGTTGTTTTGAAAAAAAGCTCCGTATTTCCTAATCATAAATTTTATTGTGAGACTTGAACCCAGCGACCCCCTAATGACCTCCCGCATCCTGTGTCATCTTAACCAACCATAAACACCTTGTGGGAAACCCTAATCCCCCCCAAAATATGATAAACCAAACATCTAAAACACCAAATCCAGATCCTCATTTGCACTACCAACGCTGACTGACAGCTGTAAGGCTGTTTAGTAGTGATTCGCCTATCAGTAAGAATAATGCCCTCAGTGCATTTCAACATTTCTGCGTTGGTGGCTGTGGCAGGACGTCCACAGCGCGGCCGATCAAGCAGCTCCGTATTTCTACTTCCTGATTTATTGATTCTCTGAACCCAGCGACTGACTGTACTCCTGTCGACTGCAAAACTTCCATACACATCACATAGACGCTTGTGAATATTCACAACAGTTTCCTTCTCTGCAACGAGAAATTCTATCACAATTCGCTGTTTATAACGCAAGTTGCTAACATGCTCCATTTCAACGGTTTATGGCAGCCGTATTATTTGGCCGGTTGCAGTGCAATTTGATGCACACAATTGGTACATGCCATATTTGAAGTGTGCAAAATTACATGCTTCTATCTTTAATATTAGCTGAGAAAAACGATGTGGTGCATTATTTTCTGAATGCCCCTCATACATTTACTTGCTAAAAGTAAGAAAAAATCATATTGCTGAAATCAAACTGCAGACAGAGCATACAAACCGTGTGCTGAGATGTCTTTTGATAGGTGTTTTCTTCCTTTTATATATGCTTTACCATATTGAATGTTCGACACTCGGTGATCTACTTCTGCAAAAACAGACATTTAACTGCGATGGACTAAGTCTTATAACACTAGTCAACAACCAAAATGTACCAGAAATGAAAATAGCTGATCTTAACTAATTTTGGTGTGCTGAAAACGAAAATGACATTAAAAAATGTTGATTGGCTCTAGTTTTCAAGATATATGCTACTAGTTTATTTAATTACGGTCAATTTATATATATGACGCAACTGTTGTGGGCGATTGCATAATTTTTTCTAATGACCAATAAAAATGTAACTAGAAGTTGATGATGCAATCCTACCTATGATTACGTCACCTTTGTGTATAAATATCTTATCTCTGATAAAATTTTGCCATTAGTTAGTGCATTTGTCCTTATAAAAAATATCGTAGTTAGAAATGCCTAGGACATGTGTGAACAGTGCTAATAATTTCTGTTATATATGTGGTGAGGTGACATTTCTATCACAAAAACGAAATATAACTAAAGTGATTAAGAAGGCGTACAGCTTGTATTTTGGCTGCAGAATAGGAGATCAAGATAAGAGCTGGGCGCCACACATATGCTGCAACACATGTGCAGCACATCTTAAACTGTGGTTGACTGGCAAAAGGCAAGCTATGCCTTTTGCAGTCCCAATGATTTGGAGAGAGCCCACTGATCATCTCAACAAATGTTACTTTTGCATGGTCCCTCCAATTGGGAAAGGCATATCAAAGAAGAAAAAATGGACTCTGGAATATCCAAACATCCCCTCTGCAATACGACCGGTACCACATGGCGATGACCTACCAGTTCCCAAAGTGCCAGAATCATTTTCAGCTGCTTCCACTGATAAAGAAGAGGACATTGGTGGTCCTGAACCATCAACCTCAAGCGACCCAGATTTTGAGCAAACTACATCCACTAAACCACACTTAATAACCCAAGGTGAACTGAATGATCTTGTAAGAGATCTGAATTTACCGAAGAACAAGGCGGAGCTTTTGAGTTCCAGATTGCAACAGTGGAATCTCCTGGCAGAAGATGTTACAATTTCTGTGTTTGGAACCGCCAGAAGCCGCTTATTACATTCTTTTTCAAAGAGGGTGACCTTTCTGCGTGCCACAACATTTCTAGTTTAATGCCAGCCCTCAAAATCAATTACATACCGGAAGAGTGGAGGCTTTTCATTGATTCATCCAAGACGAGTCTTAAAGCTGTTTTGTTGAATAATGGTAATCTGTTACCGTCAATTCCAGTTGGTCACGCAGTTCATATGAAAGAAACTTATGAAAACATTAAGCAGCTTTTGAAGTGTATAAACTACGATCATCATTATTGGTCACTTTGCGGTGACTTAAAAGTGGTTACTCTTTTGCTTGGACTACAGGGTGGATACACCAAGTACTGTTGCTTTCTCTGTGAGTGGGATAGCCGTGCACGAAGTGACCATTACATCAAAAGACATTGGCCAAGCAAGCAGTCATTGCAGCCTGGCAGTAAGAACGTTGAGAACCCAGCACTTGTCGACACCAGCAAGATTTTGTTGCCACTCTTGCACATTAAGCTGGGTCTCATGAAAAACTTTGTCACGGCAATGGAGAAAACAGATGAGGCTTTCAAATACCTCATCAGAAAATTTCCAAGACTGAGTGAAGCTAAAATAAGAGAGGGAGTATTTGTTGGTCCGCAAATTCGAAAACTTCTTCATGATGACGAGTTTCTTTGCGTGTTGCATGGCAAGGAAAAAGCAGCATGGCTAGCATTTAAGTCAGTGGTGGACAATTTTCTTGGAAACAACATAATTACAATGAAATTGTAGAAAATCTCCTTCTGAAGTATAAGAGTCTTGGCTGCAACATGTCTGAAAATTCATTTTCTGGATTCTCATCTGGATTTCTTTACGTCAAACTGTGGAGCGGTCAGTGATGAGCATGGTGAACGATTTCACCAGGACATTGCTGCTATGGAGACAAGGTATCAAGGCAATTTGATCCCTTCAATGCTTGCTGATTACTGTTGGACTGTGACAAGAGACACCTCATCGATTGACTACAAGAAGCAAGCAAAGAGAGCTCGAACAGCGACTGAATAATGACGGAATGGGTTCAAATGTGCCTTTTTAAAACATGATATGTGAACTTTAAATAATGTTTTTATTTTTTTCTATCATTTTATGTTGAAATATCAATTAATTGAGTATGTAACCACAATTTTTATAATGCTAAAGTAGAAAGACTAGCCGTTCATCCCAGAGAATTAAACAAGCATACATTATTTGTATTACTGTAATGTAAATTCATCATTTTAAAAAAACCAGAGCCAATTGGTGAATTTCATTATGATATTTGAAATCAGCATGTCAAAATCAATAAGAAATGGTATATTTAATTTCTGGTACAAATAACTTTTGAAAATTTGTTGACTAGTGTAATCTGATACTGAAGACGTCTTAAAGTGGTCTGCTAGGACTCTTATCTCGGCAAACAAATTATCGCATGCAAGATTGCAGTTAACTGTGCTGGACTGTTTCCACCAGATCTGTATTCACTGTAACACTTCTAGAAACTTACTTACTTACTTAGTTGTTCCCTTTCTACCGTGAGGTGTAGAGGTTTGGAAGAGAGAGCGCCAGACTATCCTATCGGCTGTCTTCTTCCTGGCCTGGTTCTATTTCAGTCCTCGGTCCTTCAAAGATTGTCAAATGTTGTCCTCCCACTGAACTCTGGGTCATCCTGGGGGTCTGGATCCCTGGCTCTTTATTTCCCCATACTTGTCGTGGTAGCCGATGTTCTAGCATTCTGCAGACATGGCCAAACCATCTTAGTTGGGACTGTTCTACTTGGGTCTGCAGCGGGTTGGATTTTATTCCTTGACGTATCGTCTGGTTGCGGACCATGTCTCTTCTTGTTACTTCAAACACCTTCCTCACATACTTCATTTCTGAGGTTTGGATCTGGCTTTTGTGGGTTGTAGTCATTGCCCATGACTCGCATCTATATGTCAAGACTGGGACATAGGTGGAGCGGTATACAGCCATCTTCGTTTTCTTACCAACCTCTTTCTTGGTGAGGAATCCTCGATTTATGGCCTGAAAAAGTCTCCCAGCCGCAGCTTTTCGAGTGGCCAACTCTTCTTTGATGTCTCCCTTTCGGTCTGTAATAGCGCCGAGATATTTAAAGTAGTCGACCTGCTCCAGGACCCGTTCTCCCAGCTTAATCTGATGTCTTCTTTCTTCTCGTGATATCACCATGGATTTTGTTTTAGAGCTGCTTATGACCATCCCTCTCGTCTCCAGCTCTTCCTTCCAGACTTGCAGGTTAGATTGGAGATGTGCCTCTGATTTAGCAATCAGGGCAACATCATCAGCAAATGCCAGCTCTGAAATACATACCTGTCTCATCTTCCAGTACCCCACTGAATACTTTCTTGTTCTCTCCTTACTTGCCTTGATAACATCGTCCATGAGGAGTATGAAAAGAAATGTGACAGGAAATCACCTTGTCTTACTCCAGTGGTGGTACTGAACTCTTCTGACTTATGGTTTGCTGTCCTCACATAATTTCTGCAAGACTTGTAGAAGCTCTGTATAGCTTGAATCAGAGGTGCTGGAATGTTCTTCCTTGTCAAACAGTCCCAAAGTTTGATCCAGGGGACCCTGTCAAACGCCTTCTCCAGATCTATGAAACAAAGATGGATCTCACTCTTATACTCAAGTGCCTTTTCACTCAGCTGTCTGAGTGTGAAGATTAGGTCTTGAGTACTTCGGTTTGCTTGGAATCCGCACTGGACCTCATCCAATTGTGGCTCAGCTAGGGGTCTGAGTCTCTGCTCTAGGATTCTAAAGTAGATTTTACCAGGGACACTGAGAAGGGATATGCCTCTATGGTTTCCACATTGTCGATTGTCACCCTTTTTGAAAATTGGTGTTATGCTGGCAATCTCCCAATCCTTTGATATGGCCTTGTTGCACCACGCTGCCTGTAGGACCTTTAAGAGTAATAGGTCACCTGATGCTCCCATGTACTTAACCATTTCTGGTGTTATACCATCATGCCCTGCTGCTTTGCCAATCTTGATTTTCGCCAGTGCTGCCGTCAGTTCTTCCATCTTTATGTCATCTTCATCACCATTGGTTTCCTCTTCTGTGCTAGTGGTTATCATTTCTGATGCTTGACCTTGCTCACCATCAAGGAGTTCTGAGAAATATTCTTTTCATTACTTCCTTCGGGGCAGTAAGCAATTTGCCTTCCTTGTCCTTTATAAATTTGAGAGGGCATTGTTTTTCCTTCCTCGTGTTCTTTAGGGTCTTATAGAACAATTTCTTGTTTTCTTGCGCATCTTTTCCTAGCTTTTCTCCAAATTCTTCCCAAGACTTCCGTTTTGCTGCTAACACCTTGTTCTTTGCTTCTGTTCTGAGTATCACATATTCTCTATATTTCTCTATTTGTCCTGCTGTGTTTTTAGCTCCTAAGTATTGTTTCCATGCCATTTTCTTCTCTCTTATTTTCTCTTTGACTTCCTCTGTCCACCAAGGTGTCCTCTTTCTCTTGTTCCCAAGTCAGACTTCACTACATGCTTCTGCAGCAGCTGTCTTTATAATGTCTTTGAATTTAAGCCAGAGGGTTTCCAAGTCATCAGGTTGTTCTTCTGTGCTTCTCACCGCTGTAACAATAAGCCCCTGATATCTGGTCTTAATTTCTGGCTCTCTCAGCTTGTAGGTCTTAATTCTCATTTCTCCCGTTTGTTTATTTGGTTTCTTGCATGATGTTGGGCAGTTCCTAGGCTGAGCAACTCTCTCAGTTGTTCTTTTGATTGTAAGCAGGTAGTGATCACTTCCAATCTCTGGCCCCCTCCAGACTCTAGCATCCCGGACATATTTGAATGAGCTCCTCCTATCAATGGCATAGTCGATCACTGACTTCTCATTCTTTGTTGGTTCACATCTAGTGTATACATGTATGCGCTTATGGGGGAACTTTGTGTTTGTAATGATCAGATTCTGCTCACTGCAGAATCTAAGGAGTCGCTTTCCATTGCTATTGAGAGTATCTTCTTCATATCTTCCGATGACTCCACCCCATCTAGCATGGTCATTTCCAACTCTGGCATTGAAATCTCCGAGCATGATAATTTCATCTAGGCAGTCATCCTTGACCTCTGCTCTCTGTGACATATTATGATAATAGCTTTCATATATCTATTTCATCATCTTCATTTTTCTTTCACCTACGCATGTTTTGTTAACATAAAACCCTCCTATACTCAGAGATCTGTCCCTTTTTCTAATTTAGCACACATATTTTATTGCTGTTCACTATTTCCTTTGATGAAGGTTTACCAGCAGACCTAATTAGCTAACGCTGAGCCGGTTACTTGTAATTTTTAACGCAAGCGATTGAAAATCGTTGTAATAGGATCAACGTATTTTTCGTTAGACAGTGATCAGGGTAAATAATTTGCGTAGAAAATTTTGAACCAAGGGCAGACAATTCCTATTACCTTCCCCTGAATCATTCGTTTGAAAGGTAATTAATCACGATGAGAATCGACGAGATCAAAGGACATTGCTAGCTAGAATGGCCCATACGAGCAGAGACGTTGAAAACTCACACTGATTAGCAAATTGCCGATGCCTGATCTAAGAGAGAGCGTAGGTTCTGGTTTCAGTTTAAGTGTGAAGAAAGATCTATTCACGAAATTGAACGAAGAATTCGCCAAAGGCGTTAAAAGTAACATGTCTGGGCGAATTTCTTCCAATTTAATATATATTCCCCAGCTTTAAAAACCCATTATTCAGTACTCCTCATATTTTAAAGACATTTAGCTTCGATTTCTAGAATCCCTTGTATTAAGTGAAGTTTCTTAGTTTGTCGTTGGAGATGTCTTAGAAGTTTGTGTGAAGGTAATTATATTTACTAGTATTTTTGAGTGATTTAAGTGGTAAAATCGTCAATTATATTTCACAAAGATTTCTGCGGAGAGTGATTTATTAGATAGGTCCGTCTTTTATATTTCTCTAGGTTTTACTGTGTTACAGTGGCTAGCAGAACAAATAATATTTTCTATAGTGTGACATGTAAATATAAGTGTTTACAAGTTTACATATTTGGGATCTTTATTCATTTTCTTATGAATCCATGCTGGTCATTAATTTGTACATTTGATTGTTATGAAATTCATTGCATTCTGTTCAGGCAAGGGAGAAAACCAAAAATGCAACCAATAAAAAAATTCAGATTCATTCACACTATCCTCAGTATCTGGTATGTCCACCGTGTGCTTGCAAACAAGCTTGGCAGCGGCTCCGCATGGAACGCACAAGTCTCTGAAGGAAATTCCGGGGAATCAAGTCCCATTCACGTGTATGAGCAGCTTCGCGCTGTTGCAGATTAGCTGGAGAACCTTGCCTGTAGACTCTGCGTCCAAGCTCGTCCCACAGATGTTCTATAGGGGACATGTCTGGTGATAGGGCAGGCCAATCAAGCGTCACAATGTTCTGCTGCTGTAGATATTGCTGCATAATGCATGCAGTGTGCGCACGTTCGTTATCCTGCTGGAGAAGCTGCAAGTCTGGATAATTTGTCAATGCAGGAGCAACCAATGCATCCAGAACCTCATCTCGATATGTCACAGCATTAACATTTCCACAGAAGACGTGAAGAGGCAAGCGATGGTGAAAACTGAATCCTCCTCAAATGTGAATACTGGCACCTTCAAATCGGTTGTGCTGATGAACACAGCAATCTGCAAAGCGCTCTCCACACCGTCGCCAAATCCGCATACGTCCATCAGCAAAGGATATGTTGAATCTGCTCTCGTCTGTGAATAGGACAGCATTCCACTGCAGTCTAGTCCATCTGACATGTTGCTCTGCCCATTGCAGGCACTGCTAACGATGTCTGTGAGTCAAGCTTGGCCCAACATAAGGTCATCTTGCAGTAAGGCCTGTATCTCTGAGTCATCGTATGACTGTCATTCGAGAGACTTGCCCACGTCTACCCACTATTGCTCTTGCTGTCTGACTTGCCGGGAGAGAACGATTCCTTAGGTGACTCAGCACAATATGACGATCTTGCACAGGGGTAGTAACTCGTGGTTGGCCACTCCAAAGTCTATCCCGGGCACTGCCTGTGGTTCCGTAACGTTCATTGAGACGTACAATAGTGCTGTGGAGGCAATTCATCCTTCTGGCAATGGCCCGCGAGCTCATTCTGGTCTGCAACATACCAATGGCTCGTTGGCGGTTGTTTTCAGATAGTCGTGGCATTTGAAGCACATGTACTGGGTGTTTTGTCTCAACGGCCTTTTTATACCGAGTATACTGCCACAACGCGTACACATTTTCAGGATCATAGCTGTTGGGAATCGTGTTGCACGTGTAACTTTCATTGTTTTCATGTAGTCTGTACACAAACCCGTGGATTGAATCATGCACTTTCCATTCCAGCAGCTATTTGCTCTCTACCTCATGACAAACACGGGGAAAATCCATTCCCACACTTTTTTTCCAGCTTCTCGGCATCAGTATATATAATAGTGGTGCGTTTTTAATGTGCTTCAGTATATATATATATATATATATATATATATATATATATATATATATATATATATATATATATATATATATATATATATATATATATATATATATATATATATATAGGCTGGATTAGATTATCTCTCAAATCCAGGGACATACTTTACCTTTCACCATTTCACTCATGAAAATCTATTTCTTTACCTATGTCCCACGGAGCTATCACCTGTTCTAGTTCTATTCAGACGGGACCATAACACAGCCCTACCAAAAAAAAATGTTTTTTTGGTGCCAAACATTTTACTCTTGATTGTACATAAATGAGGCCTGCTAAATCCAAATATCACATTTACTTGTCTGTAGCAGCTTTAGTTTTTTAGATACAGACAATTTTGTATTATTACAATATTTTCTATATAAGGCTATGTAAAAAACTATTGCTGTCTAGTACTTTACAAAAGAAAACTGCTTGTTTACTCTCAGTTTCAGTTTTCCAAGAATCTTCCCAGAATTGCATTTTTTTTAGATTTTAAGCCACTGCATGCATGTTAGTATGCTATTTATTTTTTACACTTCTAACAGAGAATGGCATCATCTTCAAGAAGAGCATGTTTTCTTTCACCGCATTTATTTTGTTATATTTGTGGAGAGTACACTTTCAAAGAAGAACACAGGAAGGATATTACTGTTTTTGTGAAAAAGGCATACTTTGCTTACTTTAAAGTAAAACTAGGTGACCAGGACAAGTCTTGGGCTCCTCATATTGTTTGCAAAACATGTGTTGAACACCTGCGACAGTGGACTAGTGGGAAAAGAAAATGTTTAAAATTTGGAATTCTAATGGTTTGGAGAGAGCCCAAGAACCACTATGATGACTGTTATTTCTGTGTTGTGAATATTAAGGGAATTAATGGAAAAAAATCACAAAAAGTGGAAATATCCAGATTTAGATTCTGCTAGGCGACCCGTTCAACACGGAGATGACATACCAATTCCAACTTTCAGTCAGATTTCGGATTCCCTGTTAGAAGATGAGACAGCAGTGGCATGTGGAACGACAAGTGACAGTGATAGTGATTTCGAAGATGATTTTTCAGATGTTCAACGCTTCGACCAGCTTGAACTAAATGATCTAATCCGAGATCTATATCTCTCCAAGGAATCTTCAGAACTTTTGGCTTCAAGATTGAAAGAAAAAAAAATTACTGACTGCTGAAACAAAGGTTACATTTTATCGCAGCAGAGAGCAAGGTTTTATTCCATTCTTTTGTAAAGAAAACAACCTTGTGTTTTGTACTAATGTAGGAGGTCTTGTTAACAAAATGGGTGTAAGTTATACACCAGATGAGTGGCGACTTTTCATTGACAGCTCTAAAAGACGTTTGAAGGGTATTCTCTTACACAATGGTAACAAATATGGCTCAATTCCAATTGCTCATTCTACTACAATGAAGGAGGAGTATGCTACAATAAGCACAGTTCTGGAAAAATTGAAGTATATAGAACATAACTGGATGGTTTGTGTAGATCTTAAAATGATGAACTTTTTGCTTGGCCAGCAAATGGGATTCACCAAATATCCATGCTTTATATGTTTGTGGGATAGCAGGGCAAAATATATGCACTGGACAAAGAAACAGTGGCCGTTGAGGGATGAATTTAAAGTTGGAGAAAAAAATATTGTCAATAAGCCTCTCATTGATCGAAAAAGAGTTCTACTGCCACCATTACATATAAAGCTTGGCTTGATGAAGCAATTTGTTAAGGCACTGATCAAAGATGGTACCTTATGCAGAAAGTTTCCAGAATTGAGCATAGACAAACTTAAAGCTGGAATTTTTGATGGACCTCAAATTAGAAAGTTAATAAACGATCCAAATTTTATTGATTCCATGAACAAAACAGTGTCCACAGCCTGGTCATCATTTGTTTTAGTTGTGCAAAACTTTCTGGGTAACTTTAAAGCAGACAATTATTCTGAATTAGTTGGAAACATGCTGTCGAGTTTTTGTGAACTTGGATGCAACATGAGCATAAAATTGCACTACCTTCATAACCATTTACATTTATTTCCGGAGAATCTTGGCGACTTTAGTGAGGAGCAAGGTGAAAGGTTTCACCAAGATATAAAAACAATGGAAGAGAGATACCAGGGACTTTGGGATGCATACATGATGGACTCTTAGGCGTGACTGTCCGGGCATATCACATTCCAGGAAGTCCTCGAAAAGATCCTTTTTGCGTGTTGACTAAACAAGTGCTAGTGATAAAGTTTTATTACATTTTTGGTAATATATGCATATAATTACATATAATATGAATGCGGACTAAAGTCAAAATGCCAATGATAGCACCTAACTCTAATTTTGTACATACTAATTGCCCTACTAATATGGTCATTCTTAGTTATCTCAAAAACTAGAGCTGATATAAAAAATCTGATTACATTTTTGGAATCAGCAACCCAAAATTACACAAGAACAGCTATAAAATTTAAGGCACCAAAATGTATGTATACCAGTGTAATTGATCTTAAATACCTATCAAAAAATCTACGACACTCTCTCATCCTCATTTGGCCCATACACTATGACCAGGTTGACTATGGTTTCTTCTTTTAGTTTTACAATCAAAATGCGTTTCGATTCAAAGTTCCATCCCATGATACTATCTTTTTGGTTTTTGGCTACAATGCAACCCACGCCCCCTTTAGCTCTTTCAGATGTAGGTACACCACTGTAGAGCAGCGTGTTGCCATCGAGATCCACGACTCCCTGCCCTTTTTCTTTGTTTCCGTTATAACCAGGATTTCTAATTTTGCTTTCCTCATCTCTTCCACCAGCTCCTCTTCTTTCCCATGTATACTTCTTGTGTTCCAAATTCCATAAGTCGTAGTCCGTAGTCCGTAGTCCGTTCCAGTTTGTCGCCTTTAGAATCCGTCCGGTTTTCTCTCTTGTATTTCGCTTAATCGGGTTTTAAAGCAAACAGGTGATTGGCCTTCTAGAAACTGAGACTATTAACTGCAGATCCATACTTAGTATTCTAGAGCACTGCTTTTTATCCAGGGGCGCAAAGCTCACTTTTCAGGGGTGCATGACATGCCTTATATTTTAGAATGCGAATCATCATAAACAATGTATAATATTCGGACCTCAAATATTTTTGTGCAAAACAGAATAGTGACAATATGAATTAGATACTGAACCTTAGTCACATTTTGTAAATAAAGTTTTCCCTAAATAAACTGTTACCTCCATTAAGTATTTCTGGCATGTTTTGTGAGCTAGAAGATAAAGGAATGTGGGCTTTTTAAGATGCTATAAAGGAGTGCAAGGGTTCTCAAGACGTTGTAAAGTGGTGCAAGGCTTCTTAAGTTGCTGTAAAGTGGTGCGGGTCCTCTAAAAGTTTAAGAACCACTTTTCTACAGAGTCTTGTATGCCTAAATTCTATAAGATATTTTTGGCACATTTTGCGACACAGTCTTAGTCTCAGTTGTAAGCTCTGAGTTTGAACAGTACTCAAGTAGAAATAATTTATTAGTACTGTCAAATAGCTTAAGTTATAAAAGTTATGAACCCCAACTAGACATTCACATATAATCTATTACAGGCGACCATCCCAACATGCATCACACATGAGCTGTCAGATACGAAAACATACATATCAATGACATGAGCTGAAATCATGGCACACACGAACTATCTCAATTTACATACCACTTGAAAAATAAATGTCCTTGTGTAGTGAGAATGCCATTAATGTATCTCTTTATAAAGCATATTAAACATAAATAAAGCAAGAATGCACAGTCTGTGAAGCACACAATATAATAAAACTGCTTTTTAGCAAAGAAAAAAAAATAATTGAAAAGTAGATCATGAAGGGATCACAGAACTTACCACCCCTATCTGCAAATTTGTTGAATCCACCACCACGACAGTATCAAGATGGAAGTTAGCAGTCAAAGCTCTGCACATGTTGTCTGGTGCAGGCTGTTGTAGACTGAGCCCTGGCCCTTTGTTGATGTCCTCGCTAGCTAATCCATGGCAACAACGGGTAAATATTTCCCTAACTTAAACTAAATCTCACCCAGGGATATATCATTTTGACTGACCTAAACCATACTGTTGCGTTGGGACCCAAAGACGCAGCAATAGAGAATGCAGTCAGCGACCCATAGCTTGACTGCTTGCGTCAGGGTCAGCGAACCAGAGCTGACCAAGACCCTACTCCACCTCCAAGTGGTGGTCCTGAAAACAGGCTGCATCCCTGGAGTCTGGCTGAGAGTAGGGATCGAAGAGGGAAGGCTAACCCGGTCCCCAAAAATGCCGTGCGGAAGTCGGATGTGTCGACCGAAAGGCGCAAATATCACAGCTTCACTGTAAACAGGCATAATGCAACCAACATCTTTTTCAGGACGAACGAGGAAGAAGAAGATACTGTTGCGTTGACACACATACTTATAAATGATTAGATTCTGAGAAACAGCAACCATTAAAATAAAGAAGCTGTACCATGATTCTGACTGCATTGTGCAGTTAGTTTAAATTATAACCAAAGCCAGTTTAAAACCTTCAAGTTTTGAACCCTATTGACACCAATTAACATGTCACAGCGATGTGTAGTTCAAATACAATGAAAATCTATAAACATGAAAGACATACTTACTATTTCACACGAGATCAATATTCTAAATGTGATATCAACATGTCACAGATGAGTGAAGTTAAACTGTCAATAATGGCCAGTGTTAACTTTAAACATGAGCACAACAAAAGCTGGTGAATGCATTATCTTAATTCAGTTTATTACTCACGGCCAACCCTCTCTCCAAAACATCCTCTCCCGGCATAATCAAAGATGTCTTTAACTTCATAGCCATCTCCGTGGCCAAAGTCGCCAAAGTCATCGTCTGCTCTTGGACCACCTAATTGTATAAAAAAAACACCATCTTGTTATTCACTGCTTGGTTGAGTGCAGTGCTTTACGATAGAGGTTATTCATCCATCAATTGTATATTCGAGTGATGTACTATCATCTAGAGTTATAGTACCATAACATCATTAACACATAGCTGCCTACTGTTTGGGTAGTGAGACGAGTCCACGCTATACAAACACTGTTAACACAAACATTCAACCACACCATCACGGCCACAGATGCATGTCACTATAAATTAGGATACTTACGCCCTTTGAAATCTCCATCTTTTCCTCCGCTGTCACTTTGCCCTAACGTTTCTTCTGCCCCGTTCGAGCCTCCTTGGCTCTGTGGAAACATAAGCAGGAAAAATAAAAATAAAATGAAGTTTACAGTGAGGTGCGAGACAATTTTCAAATTATTATATTACTATTCTACAAGTTAATCAATATACAAAGTCGATCAATGCATTTTTTCTCGCATTAAAGATTAATTGATAACATGTTCTCAATATCTTTCATCATCTGAGTACCATGATCTGATAAGATTTCCTCAGGAAATACTGTGCGGCAGTGGGGCATTGCACGAGGGTGGCCGCCGACAGACAAAAGTTGAAGCAGTTTGTCGCTGTCCTACAAGAAGCCACCAGGCGTGATGGCCGCTGACTGCTTTGAGGGTTGGCGGCTAAGGACTAAATAAGAAGATTGTAACAGCTTGTTTATGCGTGATGTGAAAGCTTGCAGAATGAGCGTGTCGTTAACACCTGGACGGTGTAATGTTGCGGTGTTGATTTAGGTCACCAGCGTGAGGCACTGCCAGGGGATCATATGGTCACTCGCACAAAACAGTATACATGTTATCAGATGTGTGGTAGTGGTATTATGATGGGGTGAGTGTGGGTGTAGATGAAGACACGAATGCTTGAGGTTCTTAGTAGGTCGATAATACACCCATACACTCGCAAGCAGTAGTCAATGATGTTTGAAGACTGCTGGCACGTTTCAAACATTTATTCACGAAACTTACAGTAGCATCAACAGGAACAGTCAAATGGACAAGATCAAAGACTTCATATAAATACGGAATGACTGTTAAATGTCTGGTAATCTAAAGGCTTGCATCATTCATCTATTAGGACATGATCAATCCTCATCTGTCCATATGTTACAGTTTATAATGTAGCTTCCGTACCATTGACTCAGCGCGTCAGGTACTTAATTAACTCCGCCGTCCAAACAAGACGAACTTTTAAATTGCGTAGCAATAATACTAAAGGCTGTTATTCAACTGGCATACCCCGCCAGGTACATTTTCCCCTTGCTGAATAATATTGGCCGTAATGCAGGGCCTCAATATGTAGACAGCTGTGTATCCTTCGTTAGCAGGCACGATCAACCATGCTAAACCTATATATACCGCCAACCTACGGTTTTCCACCATAATCTATCATCATCATAAAGCTTCTTTTCAATAGAAAACACATAGTCTCATTTGGCTATAACAAGAAGCAAGAAGGAATTCTGTCTCTCAAGATCTGTGAGCTTCACTCGCAAATAGGTAACTTCAAATGTTCTGCAGCCAAAAGCATAGTAATAAGAATGTCTCTTTACCTTTGTACAGAATCCTCCGGTTACACAATTAAATAACTGTCGTCACTCTTGACGCACAGAACAACCCTGGGGAGAATCACAGACACATCAAACAGGCAGAAGCCTTTCCTTTCCCTAGGATGATATAGAGAAAATCACAACGGATCATCATGTCCGACAGCCCAAATCGCTCTCTCAAGCCGGAAGTCCCGCAGTTTTGCGCCAGAAACTTGCGCATGCCTAGACAGCATAAAACTGAGCACCATTGACCCCTGACCTAAGACAG
Source organism: Oreohelix idahoensis (assembly GCA_024509875.1). NCBI lineage: Eukaryota > Metazoa > Mollusca > Gastropoda > Stylommatophora > Oreohelicidae > Oreohelix > Oreohelix idahoensis. The sequence goes on from JAMPIV010004905.1 coordinate 149,591, forward strand.
GTCAACAATAATGAAAGAAAGAAAGAGAAGATAACCCTTAAAAAACCCGTCATAGTAGAGTCAATGACCAGTTCTCTAACTTAGACTATCAGAAAATATTAAATAGGGTTACATCTTATGAACCCGTCAAAAATGACAGCAACAAAGATATATATATATATATATATATATATATATATATATATATATATATATATATATATATATATATATATATATATATATATATATATATATATATATATATATATATATATATATATATATATATATATATATATATATAAGAAAATACTTATAAGCAACGAAAATGGAATACTGAATCATCCGATAATATGTTTATGTGACGTGGAAATGTAAAAAAATCCTCAGGAATCCGATTACTTTGTTTTCTCAATAGTATTTATGTTTTGCAACGCAAATGCCACGCATTTCGCTGTCTGTCTGATGCATATTTGAAGCCACGCCTATTTTTTCTGCTTACATGCACTTACAAGTTGTTTACCTACGTTCGTACAGGCTAGATAACAGTTAGCGAGAGCATGATTTGCTTATCGGAATTATCACGCAAGCTGATTGTCAATCATCATTGGTTGAGACAGATGCGCGCGTAGAGATAAATCAGGTTCTTTGAAGGGAGGCGACGGGCAGGAATTCTGCCGCGTAACTGTTTGATGTTCAACATTTCAGGGGACTTAAGCAAATCAAAAGCAAAAATATTATTCCCGTACATTGGAAGTATCTGATCTACGGCAGCGGACGAAATCTAAGAAAGTCCGTTCACTTGGCCAATGTGTCTGTAGTTGGTCGGCATCGGTGAGCAGAAATCCTTTATCTTGGAAACGAAGTTCCCTGATTCTTTCCTGGCTGGGCCGAAGGTGTGAATCGTAACACCATTTGGAGATTTTACACAAAAATCCGTATACATTCTGCCTTCCCTCCGTAGTCAGTATGAGTCGCTCAGAAATTTTGGAATAAATCTGAGTACGCCAGACTAGGAACGATTTTATTCGCTAAATATGTTAAACTGTCCCGTGGGGATTTAAATTTCTGATTGTGGTAATAATTTAAGTTGTGCTTAAGTATTAAATGTGTTAAGAGTTTTACTATTTTATTCACTGCTATTCCCCTAGCGTTGAGATTAGCGAAATAAATAAACAGGTAGATATTTTCTTACCAGTGGTTCAGTAATGTAAACCTGTAACGTTAGAGTCCTTACCCTCTCGTTTAAATTAACAATCACTAGCTCCTTATCTTCCAGGAGTAATTTTCATCCATCAACCATTTTTTTTTAGCCGGCTTAAGTATAATTAAGAGTGACGGATAAAGACAGAGTAGAGTGCGCATTATATTTTCTTTGTGTGTAAATATTTTTTTTAATGACTAGTGTTTTATCACGTTGACTATACGTAAGTTAATGCTATTCCTTTATAATCAATTGTATTATTTATATGTAATAAAGTTTAATTGCACGTCTGTGTAAATTTTTTCGAAGGGATTAGTAGCCTTCACCATACAATCACGGCGTTTGGTAGCCTTCACCGGACAATCAAAAGAGTGCGTAACCCCCATCGGACAATCAAATCGGTACGTAGACTTCACCTCAAAAATCAAAGGGGTCCAAAGCCTTCACCGGACAATCAAAGAGGAGCGCTGCCATCATCAGACAATCAAAGGGACCCTAGACGCACAAAAGGTTAAGAATCCCTGGCCTAAGCAGTGAAATTAGTTCTTGTGAAATGCGAAGTAAACTTGTCTATAGTTTATTTTGTCTCGGCGACGTTAGGGAAAGAAATGGTTGGGCACAGTGACTTGGCAATTATATAAATAATTTAAATGTTTAGGCTAGGCACGTAAATTAAAATAGAAGAAGCAGACGAAGCACTGAAGTAAGAAAGGTTGGAAGGAAAGAAGGAAGGAAGGTAAGAAGGAAAGAATGAAGGTGGAAATGACGTTTGTTTCAACGTCTGCCTGCCTAATTCATTGCGACTTTACGTCTGCTTCGTCATTTGTTCTTCATATGTTTATAAATGCTAACTTGCTCAATCAGAAGTGGAGGAAGTTTCGATTTTTTTTTCAAACCCATCCACTGTCAATCAGAAGTGGAAATAAAGTTGTAAAACAATGTGAATTTGAAGTCATATTACGCAGTGGCGGCTCGTTTCTAGGGGATTCTACGGCCTGTGCCCATCAGTACTTTAAAAACTTAAAGCTTCTTTTCATGTTTTAGAAGTGTCATACAAGTATTATAACCGATATGATTTTACTTTAAATCTTCATCAAGCTCTCACCCTCCCTTCTTCTTCTTCTTCCATCCTTAGCCACCAACCGGCAAAGCAGTATGTGGCCAGTACGCCTAGTGGCGTCTTAGGGCAACAACAAATTGATCAATCTATCGCTGTTTCCACCACGTCTAGTGGCGTCTTTGTGGAACAAAAACAGACCAAACAATCTATCATTGTTTCCGTAATCAGATTGGTTGGCAAGCAGGTGATCAGCCCACTGTGCGAAGTTTTTACGGGATGGGGTGAACAGCCCCATGCCCATACCCTCCTTAGTCGCTTTTTACGACATGCGTGGTAGGGTGCAGTGTTACTATTCTTTGCTCCCCTTTCGGGCCCCGGTAACACACGGGTGTCACCCTCCCTAATCGCTGTTTATTTCCTCCCATTCCCACTTCTTTAACACGAGCGCTTCGTCTTCCCACCCTTTCTGAGTTCGAAAGATGACTGAGAGCCATCTCCACGAATGCGAAAATAGCTTTTCACACAATTTACGCTTCACAGAAGTAGTGGTCGCAATGCTGTAAAAATATGCATTAAAGTGCAAGTGCAGAATAACCTGGTGTGGATACTTTTGTATGTTCTCAAGGTTAACTTTGGTCGTCTATTCTTGGTTTTAGATGATGTTACTAATGTCGTATTTAGCAAACGAAGAAAAAGTCAGTGACAAATTATCACCACACTCATGACAGCATATGGAAACGTGGAGAACAACAAAAAACAACAACCAATACGTTTCAAAGTGTTGCTTGTGTAGAAATTACGACAAGGCCACCAAAGTGGAACTGATGACTACACAAGTACCAGTAGAACAAGATAAGAGACGAAGATGCTGTCGATGGATTGGACACATACTGAGGAAACCTGTTCATAGCTTTACAAGGCAGTCCTTATTCTGGAATCCACATGGCAAGATATATAAAGGAAGACGCAAGAACACATAGAGAGGGGAGCCAGAGACAGAAATAAAAATTATAAGGTTTGGTTTTAAGGAAGCACACTTCGCTGCATACGGACGGACAACTCCATCAGTGCTCCGATCTCCGCCCTTAGATCACAAAAGTGGTATCTTAACACACTGCACGAACTTCATAACACCGGCGAGAATCCCAATATATGTAGATAGGAATCACATATTCTATAAACATTTTTGTGGTGGGTATGTTTCTAATTTTAACGTCATTGCCAAGGCAGCGGTCTCATGGCCTACTCTTTACGATTTTCAAGTGCCGTGGAGTTTTTAACTTGCGCAAGCTTCACACTGGACCTCCTATTTTTTTCGCCCTTATCCGATAAGGCTAAGCATCCGATCTCACTACCCAGGAGACCAGGGGGAAGTTTGACATCATTTGGGCCATTGGTTCTGAAAAAAAAAAAATCTTATAGGCTGACAAATTGGAAAAAAAAATTACATAAGGAGCATAGGCCTTCAACAAACTTACGCCAAGTCTTCCTGTCCCGTTCCTTCCCCTCCAGGTCTTTCCGTGTCTTCTTCATCATCTTCATGTATGCCTCCAGTTCTCTTCTCCATATGTTCTTTTGTCTTCCTCTACCTCTCTTGCCCAGTAGATTCCATCCCAAGGACTGGCTGGTAATACTATCAACAATGTGTGTCCTATCCATCTCCAGCATCTTCTTCTCATCTGTTGTTCTACTGACACCTGTCTGGATCTTGTCACCAATTCCACATTAGTGATCTTGTCATCAGTTCCACATAAAATATCTTGTCATCAGTTCCACATTAGTGATCTTGTCATCAGTTCCTTATTAGTGATCTTGTCATCAGTTCCACATTAGTGATCTTGTCATCAGTTCCACATTAGTGATCTTGTCATCAGTTCCATATTAGTGATCTTGTCATCAGTACCACATTAGTGATCTTGTCATCAGTTCCACATTAGTGATCTTGTCATCAGTTCCTTATTAGTGATCTTGTCATCAGTTCCACATTAGTGATCTTGTCATCAGTTCCTTATTAGTGATCTTGTCATCAGTTCCTTATTAGTGATCTTGTCATCAGTTCCACATTAGTGATCTTGTCATCAGTTCCACATTAGTGATTTTGTCATCAGTTCCACATTAGTGATCTTGTCATCAGTTCCACATTAGTGATTTTGTCATCAGTTCCACATTAGTGATCTTGTCATCAGTTCCTTATTAGTGATCTTGTCATCAGTTCCACATTAGTGATCTTGTCATCAGTTCCACATTAGTGATCTTGTCATCAGTTCCACATTAGTGATCTTGTCATCAGTTCCACATTAGTGATCATGTAATCAGTTCCACATTAGTGATCTTGTCATCAGTTCCACATTAGTGATCTTGTCATCAGGTCCACATTAGTGATCTTGTCATCAGTTCCACATTAGTGATCTTGTCATCAGTTCGACATTAGTGATCTTGTCATCAGTTCCACATTAGTGATCTTGTCATCAGTTCCACATTAGTGATCTTGTCATACTATTTCAATCTTTCCATTCCACGCAAGCATCCATTTATGAAAGTCTGTAGCTTTTTCTGGTTGTTATTCATTTTTCTCTCTCCATGTTTCAGAGCCATGCAATTGGACTGACTTGACACTTGAATTGAAAATTCAGATTTTTGTGACTCAAAATATTAAAACTGAATTGCTTTGATGTATCAATGACCAGTTTTGTTTCCTTTGTCATTAGTTCTATTTCGCCACTTTGAAAGAGTATGGCGCCACCACTGTATTAGGCCCTCTTACAAAAAAGGCTCTTTATATTCTCTTGCAGTGGTGGTTTATGTACCATGTTTACAAGCTGAGGTTGCCATCCCCAAGCACAACCTCACATTAGTCGCCTTCTTCTACATTCCTGACACAAAAAAGTGATTCTATCCTTTATTTAACTCCACTGGGACCTAAGGAGCGACACGGGTTTCACTGAAACGTTAGGAGGGAAGGGGGTATATTTACTGGTTAAAATTTTTTTTCCTAAGATGGTATTATCTTCATCTCATCATCATCATCATCATCTCATCATCATCATTGCATCATTATCAGCAACATCTCATCGTCATCATTTCCCTATGTGCTCCTTACTGAATCTGTAGCCATCACTACAACAGGTCACCTTGCATGATGCCTGCAACAGTCATTGACCTGCTCTTTCAGTGGTAGCTTCTGTGGCAATCACCCGTGTATTACCGGGCCCTAAAGGGGAGCAAAGAATAGTAACACGGTACCCTACCACGCATGTCATCTGGAAAGTCCTCTGGAAAGGAGGCGCAAGAAGCAACCCAGAGAAAGCCGAATAGAGTCTAGGTTGACCTAACCGTTTTTTCGTCTAGGAAAATCTCCAGGATTGGCACCTGGACAAATTACAGGATTAAGACTTGGAGAATAAAACTGGATACAGAGGTGAAAATGATAAGGAAAACATGGAAAGAACTTGAGTTGATGGCACGGGACAGGAAGACTTGTCATGTGTTTGTTGAAGGCCTATGCTCCTCGGGGAGCTAAAGGTTAATGATTATGTGGCAATATATTTGATATGCTGATGTTGCCAGCCCCGCGCACATCCTCACGTTAGTCGCCTTGGGCGACATGACCTTGTCCTGTTCTTCGTTTGTTTCTTCGGAGATACCCGGGATCTACACATGTTACACACTGCGTCAGTTCTTGCCCCTGAAGGCGAAATCATTTCTAAATCTAAGCTGCAGACTGTGAAAATACAGTATTACTTCAAATAAACAGTCGGCAGAACAAAGCACGTATCATGTCTAAGTTTAAGTATTGTAATTGTTTCAAATAGATTTTGTAACAAGACTCTAGACAGAAGGGAAATAATTAAACTCTGGCGAGAGGGGACGTAACTCTCGCACTCACATATATTCGAATTGTCTTTAAAAAGGAAACTTCTCTCAGCTTTGCTACCCTTACCGTTCTTCTGTTTCCCAAATTTTTAACTGAATATGAATACAGCATAAAAGGAACAAAATAAAATTATGAATGTATTTACTCACTGCTAAGCTATGCCAACAGTACTGCGTAGATCTATTCAATCAATCAATAATGTGCTTCCCTCCCTTGGGTGTTATGTTCAATGATGACTCGCTCATACTAGTGTGTCTTGTTGTTGCTTTCTGCTTCTCTGGCGTGATTATCTAACATTTGGAAATTTCGATCATTGAATATACATACCAAGCTTCGTCTGTTTAATTCAAATGTTATCTCAGTGTTAACATACGGCTGTGAGAGTTGGAAAATAACAAAATCATTGGAGAACAAGCTGAATACATTCGAGAACAAATGTCTTAGAAAACTCATGAACATCAGTTGGAAAGAATTCAAGACTAATCGACAAATAAGAGAAGACTCTAGGCAGAAATATGTCTCCGACTATATAAGGAAAAGACGATGGTCATATATCGGTCATGTCCTACGAATGCAAAACAACAGAATACCACTACAGGCGCTCACTTGGGTTCCTGAGGGTAAGCGGAAAAAAAGGAAGACCAAAAGAAACACTCAGAAGAACAATAATAAGAGAAGGAAGAACGTTGGGCCTAAATAATGTGCAAGAGCTAAGAGGAGTGGCGTCACAACGAACAACCTGGAGAGCACTGGTTTCTGCCTTATGCGCCGTGTTTGGCGCTTAAAGAATTTATTATTATTATTATTATTATTATGTCTGAATTGAATCGGCTTTGTTAAACTTATGTCTGTATTTAATCGACTCTTTAAACGTATGTCTATATTCAATCGACTTCTTTAATATGTCTATTTTAAATCGGATTCTTTAGTGTATGTCCAAGATGGCTCTTGGGCGGCATGAGAGGCGCGTTCGCATCAGGCCCCGACTTGAGTGACGCACCGACATTTTTTAAAATAAAATAAAACTGAAAGCACTACAATTTTAAAGGAACAGAAACAATGAAACAAAAAACTTCCAAAGTTAAAAAGTGTTTGCATTAATTAAAATTTTAATACAACAGTATTCACACCAGGTTATTCTGCACTTGCACTTTAACGCATATTTTTAAAGCATTGCGACAAAGCTAATTTCGCATTAGTGGAGATGGCTCTCAGTCATCTTTCGAACTCAGAAAGGGTCGGAAGGCGAAGCGCTCGTGTTAAAGAAGTGGGAATGGAGAAAATAATCAGCGACTTGGGGGGAGGGGGGGAGAGGGGGAGGGGGGGAGCTTGACGAAGATTTAAAGTAAAATCATATCGGTTATAATACTTGTATGTCACTTCTAAATCATGAAAAGAAGCTGTAACTGTCACTTTCTCTTGTTGAGGTGATCACTGGCCCAAGACAGTATACATGTTGTTAGGTGTGTAGTGCGAGTGTATGATGAACTGAGTGTGGGTGCGAATGAAGGCGCGAATGTGTTTAGGCTCGTATACATGTAGACCCTGCAACCCAGACACTCACATGCAGCAATCAAGGATGCTTGGACACTGCAGGCACGTTTCAAAACATTTATTGACGAGAACACACAGAGTATCAACAGGAACAGTCAGTGTAACAAGGTCATGCTGACCGGAAATCGATAGGTATACATTAGGCATTCAACAAGCTGGTAAACATTTGAATATTCGTGCATGGTCAATACAATGTTCTGTAATAATGACAGTTCGTGGCGTCGCCCCTGGTATCACTGACTAAGCGCGTCAGATACCTTAATCACTTTGACATATTGGTACAGCTTGGCATTTCCCCGCCAACTGTATTTTATCAGGTTGTATATATTAGCCTTGCACAGGCTACAAAAATGGCGTCGTCGGTGCGCTCCTACTAAGCGGGTAACATCAAACCCTGCAGTAATGCTTATGTAGACATTAATACCGCCGATCTGCGGTTTCCACCATATAACTTCGTCTCTGGACTTCTGGATAATGTTAAGACTAATAGTCTTGAAGTGGCTCCCTTGAGCACAAATATAAGTTCTGAAATCTAGGATCGATGAGTTGCAGTTCACACTAAGTAATCCTTTTACATGTTCTGCCACCGAAAAGCGTAATAATGCATAAAGGTCGGTATTACCTGGAAAACGAATCCTCAGAACATAACAAGGAATTCTGTCGTCATCCCGACGCACAGAGATTCACTGGGGAAAACTGCCATCGCAGTCACTTCGAAGTTTCTCCCCGAAAACACAATGGACCCTTGGTCCCTTCAGAAAAAACCCAGGACACTTCGCGGCTTGCCGGAAGTCTAACTCTCCCGCTTAAAACCTCGCCCATGGGCATACCCCGAACTGTCTACCTTTGACCCTAAAGGTCAAACACAATGAATGAATAAACAAGGGAAGACAACCCCTAATCAACCTGGTATCGCAGGTAAAGACACAATTATTCTTATAATTAACTTGACAGATGACTCCGTCGAAAATGACAGCAACATATTACTACAACCCCTCTGTAAAAAAAAATGAAATTTTTTTTTTTTTTAATATGTCCATGAGCAAGATTGCATAAGTATCACGTATGACTCATGAAAAAATGAACCTAATATCAGGTACAATAGACGCATAAATAAAGCGTCTGAAGAGGATACAAATCATCTCCCAACATAGGAGAAAATATGTCCTTTAAGTCAAACAAACTAAGGGGTACCATTCAAGAAACCTAAGTTGCTGGCAATACCAATCATATATCAAACATTACTAAATACTATAATTATAGCAATATACAAATGTCATGAATTACAATGCTATATTAGTAACATATCACTGATGGATGGACAAAATGAAATTTGTTAAATTATCTAAACATCATCCAAATACATTTGTATTACAACATATTAGGATATTAAGGACAGACCTAAGTCTGAAAGTGTATCAGGAAAAACTAGGACACAAGATTTAACTGGAATCATGTTGGCATCTGGACAATATGTCCGCCATCACATTATCCGAACCACGGATAGCTCGCACCGTGAAATGGAAAGGCTGAAGAGCAATAGCATAACGAGTAGATCTCGAGCTCTTCAAATCCTTACTTTGCATAGCCGTAAGAGCTTTTTGGTCGGTTTCCATAAAGAAATGCGCGCCCAGAAGGAACCTTTGTAGCTTAAGAATGGACCAAACCATAGCCAACAATTCACGGTCTAAAACCGAGTAATTCCTTTCTGCCACATTTAGCTTCCTAGAAATATACATTACAGGATGCAGAGTTCCTGAATATTCCGGCATTAGTGCCGCTCCAATCCCAGTGGAAGAGGCATCACTTCGAAGAACAAAAGTCTTATCAATCGTTGGTAGTCTTAAGATAGGATGAGATGAGAACAAATTGTTAGCCTGATCCAATGAAGATTGGCATTCCTGGGACCAACGCACCATATTAGGAGAACCTTTTTTCAATAACGATGAAAGTGGTGCCATAATGGAGGACAGATTCTCAATGAATCTTCCATAGAATTGTATCAATCCCAAGAGACTACGCACTTGTTTTTTTGTCTTCGGAACCGAGATATTTAATATCTTCAAAATGTTTTGGTCCTCTGTCTTCAACAGACCATGACCAACTCGATGACCTAGGAAGGAAATTTCACTAAACCCAACAAAAGCTTTAGAGGGTTTAGCAGTCAAACTATGCTCACGTAGAGTAGATAGCAATTCCTTTAGACCCAAATAGTGTTCTTCCCAAGTATCGCTGAAAAGACAGATGTCGTCTAAATATGCGATGACATCTGTGTTACGGACTCTCGTATGTTCTGGGTGCTTCGATGACTTCTAGTATTTGAGGATGACCAAGTTATTATATGCGTATTCAGTTTATAGAGTCAAAGTCCCTCGGGTTCTTATCACTTTTGTAGGATTCCGTAATACTGTCCGTTGGTATCGATAATGTCTGCTTTAACCCTTGTGATACATTCTGTGCTGAACATGTTTCATATTAAATATTCGACCCTTGACTGACCTGTATTAGTCTCTTGTCTTATTGATTATATTGGCAGTGTGAGATGCAGCGTGTTAAGACATTAATCATCACTGGTCATGATCAGTTGAATATAAACAGCATTTAACTCAACTCCGAATACGACAGTTGATAAGACTGTGATTTTGACGACTCAAAATATTTAATTAGTAATTTCATACCATGAGCAGACACCAACTACATGGGAACAAAAGTCACATCACATTCATGTACGTTCTGTAAGAGTTCTCATTATTTCATAAACACATGTTCACAATCTCTATCTAGAGTTCTGGTTCAAGGTCAGTTCCTTTTAACGGCCAATGTCCTTTGGCATTAATTCAAAGGCTAACTAGACTTACTCCCGTCGCTAGTTTATACAATAGCCTTTTGCACTAGACTTAACTATCCTGCTAGTTCTGCAATACACTTGTTATGCTAGTGTTGACTCACGATTTATTTGTTAAATGATTTATTTGTTAAATGCCGTGAATGTCCACCAGTGGATAAATGTAGATGTTGGGACTGGTGTGGTAAAGTGTAACGATTGTCAACTCATTAAACCCAGCACAGTTTTGGTCATACAGGTCATCTTGTCCTGGAACGTGATGAGGCTCTGACAAGAATGTGAGTGTAGACAATGAGTGTGTATATAAGTGTCAGAACGCGAATGGTAGAATGATTCGATAGAGTTGACAGGTTGGTAGTACATCACTCATACTCACACTGTTCGAATTCAAGAAGTACTGGAACTACGGTGGTCTTTTTATAACATTTAATGAGACGCACACTTGGACAGTACGTGTATGGTTACAGGAACAAATGTCGACATAGACAGCATAATGTTGGTCACAGGAATATCATCTTAAGTTAGCATTCATGCTTGGCAAATATCATAATGGAGCATTCGTAAATAAGCATTCAGAGTTCCATCATGTAAATCATCTGGCTTTACTGACTGGGCACGTCAGTCCATAACCAATATATAGGAAGGCTCCTAGACTTAACCTCGTCTAGCGAATATCCCTTCACGTAAAGTTCAATATATATATTTTTTCCCATAAAGATATAGGAATCCCAGACATGGGTTCTCACATGTAGCAGTGATCTCTTGGTTCATCGAGCGATAGTACAGGCATCCCTTTTTCTCACTCGATAAATACAAAGTATACGGATTTCAACATGGCTGTTCTTCTTTCGTGAGCTTCACTCACTATTGGATACAGACCAAAATTGGTCATTCGTTAAATGTCCTCATTTCTTCATAGCTTCTATCATAGAGGTAATTGAATAATATCATATAATCTAGTGCTGATACATAGGAATGTCATCTTCCTTTGAATAAATATTCTTTTCAAAAGTACCACTGTGCATCTGCTTATCGACAACGATGGCGAAGCCCAAGTTCATAATAAATTGTGGTTTTACCTTTCTATGCGAAATATAACTTTGCCATTCCTTGGCAAAGAGAATAAACACTGGGGTAAAGTACATACAACATGTCTAAATGACTATCACTTTTCCCCATCTACTTATAGATCACTTTCTCGGCGATAAGCCGGCTACAACAAAATTCGACATCCCGACAGGATGACAGCCATGAATCACACCCCTTGCTAGCGATACTTCCGCTGCATAGCCTTTGACCTTTTCCAGCGACAACCAACATAGTTCGACTTAGAAAGGTAAAGATATACATATATAAGACAGACTCGTCCTACTCATACAAACACTACGTATAAATTCAGGCCATAGATATACTGAAGCAAGAACAATCTATTCCTACCCAGGCAAAGAATAAATCGCAGTAGGCCTAGATTCGTCCGCGGAGTCCGATCGAAGATGACGGAACTCCTTTCAAGGGAAGTAACTCAAAAATGACTTCTCCTTAAGCACTTAAAAAGGAAATACTTTGTTTACAAAATATTTGCGAACATAATAAGTATATAAATGTATTATATTGCAAGATAGTAAAGATTGCACTTTACAGTCTTACCACACCTCCCGGGAAAAAAAAAAATTTTTTTTTTTTTTTTAAATACATCTAGGAGCAACGTACAATAGGCTCACAACGCAAGAATACTGCGCAGATGAAAATATCAGGAATAACTATAATTCCTAATATGACCAGTGAGAATATATCTCAAAATCTGAGAGAAATTGTTTCTCTACGAATAAATGTTTCCAGGAAGGTGTGATCTACGTATAATACAATTCTGGTAATTATACAATGCATACCAAAAATTCACACTATAATCTTAAATTTATGATTTATGAAGAAACAATCATCAAAGAACAGCGGTGAATAAACATCAATAAACCGCTAAGTAGAGATACCATCATTCTATTATTAAATTACAAATGTGTATCTTAGTAAAGAACAAAAAATAACTGTTGTAAAGTTATACATATTAAAAAGATCCAATATTTAACAGTTAAGTGGCATCATGTGGGCATCTGGACAGAATGTCCGCCATCACATTTTCTGAACCACGGATAGCTCGTACAGAGAAATGAAAAGGTTGAAGAGCGATTGCGTATCGAGTTGATCTCGAGCTCTTCAAGTTCTTACTTTGGATAGCCGTAAGAGCTTTTTGGTCAGTTTCCACTACGAAATGCGCGCCCAGAAGGAATCTTTGGAGTTTGAGAATTGACCAAACCATTGCCAATAATTCACGGTCTAAAACCGAGTAATTCCTTTCTGCAGAATTAAGTTTTCTGGATATATACATTACAGGATGCAGAGTTCCAGAGTACTCTTGCATTAGTGCCGCTCCAATCCCAGTGGATGAAGCGTCACTACGAAGAACAAATGTCTTATCTGTTGTAGGTAACACTAAAATAGGTGGTGATGAAAACATAGTTTTGATCTTCTCTAGTGAAGATTGGCATTCATGAGACCAGTGAACCATGTTAGGCGACCCTTTCTTTAATAGTGTAGAGAGAGGTGCCATGATAGAGGACAGATTCGGAATGAAACGTCCATAAAATTGTATGAGACCTAAAAGACTTCGCACTTGCTTTTTAGTCCTAGGGATAGAGATGTTAAGTATCTTAGTGATATTATGGTCTTCTGTCTTCAAGAAACCGTGACCTACTCGATGGCCTAAGAAAGCAATTTCGCTAAAGCCAATGCAAGCTTTAGATGGTTTTGCTGTCAGGTTATACTCACGCAGAGTTGATAATAATTCAACTAACCCTGAATAGTGATCTTCCCAAGTATCGCTGAAAAGACAGATGTCGTCTAGATAAGCAATGACATCTGACCGATACGATAGGATTCGACGCATCATGCGTACAAATGTAGCTGGTGCGTTCATAAGGCCGAAAGGCATAAAATTCCATTGGAAAAGGCCTCTGGGAGTAGAGAAAGCGGTAAGAGGTTTGGCGCGTTCGGATAATGGAACTTGCCAATATCCTTTAGACAAATCAAGTTTAGTGAAAAAATGCGATTTAGAAAGACGAGTAAGTAGCTCTTCTAGTAAAGGCATAGGTTCAGCATCGAACTTCGTAACTTGATTCAATTTGCGATAGTCAACGCAAAGACGTATGTTATTGTCTTTTTTTCGAACAATAACCATCGGCGAAGAATATGCAGAAGTGGATGGTTCGATTATTTGTAAATCTATCATTTCATCCAACTCCTTTTCAACCTGTGTTTGGAAATGTATAGGGATAGGATAAGGTCTAACCCTAATTGGAGTATGTTCAGTTAGAACAATGTCATGCTCAATGACATGAGTTTGTCCAGGGATGTCAGTGAGGACATCCTGAAATGTTTGTAACATAGACGAAACTTGTCGCTGTTCTCCTAGAGACAAATCAGGAGAAACAGTAACGTCTTTCCATGATTCACTAGAATGAAGTGGGATCATTGGAAGCGGAAGATTAACATCCGAAAAACTTGTTTCCTCATCCTGTATTACAGACAGTGATGAGTAATGACCATGTTTGACATGAGAATCGTCCGTTGCCTGGAAAATAGGCTGTAGATAGTCAGGACGTTCATGGAACTCCGTAAGCATATTGATGTGGAAGGTTTTATGCTTCCCGTTAATATCGACGATGTAGTCAACATCTGAAATTTTCGATATTATATCGTACGGACCTTTCCAACTAATAAGGAGTCTGTTTTCACGACAAGGTAGCAAAACAAATGCTTTGTCACCAGGACAAAGTTGTCGTAAAGTTCTCTTCTTATTAGCAAATTGTCTTGCCTTCTGCTTAGCAAATTCAGAAGAGGACGTTGCCAATTTGCATGCTTCGATAATCTTTTGTCTCAGCGCGATGACATACTCGTAAGAAGATTTTGTGTCATCGTCAATATTGTCAGCTGTTATAAGATCATGCAGCAAAGACATTGGGCCGCGCGGTCGCGCGCCAAAGACAAGTTCAAAGGGAGAAAACCCTGTATGTTCATTGGGGACCTCTCTGTACGCGAAGAGGGCCGCGGGTAAAACCCTATCCCAATCTTGAGGATGATCCTCAGTTATCTTCCCTAATAAGTTCTTAAGTGTTCTATTTAGTCGCTCGACCATCCCATTGGACATAGGATGATAGATGCTACTCAAAGATCTCTCTATCTGTAGAGTAGACATTACTTGAGACATGGTATCCGATATCAGTTGGGTGCCATGATCTGATAATATTTCTCCGGGGAATCCCAGCCGAGAAAATATAAGCCAAAGAGCATCTGCAATGTCAGCGGTAGTAATGCTCTTTAGAGGGATAGCCTCTGGCCAACGTGTGCACATGTCTACACACGTTAAGATAAACTGATGTCCTCTAGCAGATTTGATCTTGAATGGACCAATGATGTCTATCGCCATTTTCTGGAATGGACGAATAGGAATATCTGCAGCCTGAATAGGCGCAGCATGACGAGGACCTTTGGATTTGACTTCTTGACATACTTTACAGGATCGACAATAGATCCGTATGTCCTTGTTCACAAAAGGCCAAAAGAAAGCCGCAAGAACTCTTGACTTTGTACGGGAAAAACCCATGTGACCAGCACACTGAGAGTCGTGTGCATGTTGTAAGATCTTAACTCTCAAATTCTTGGGTACAAGAATCTGAGAATGACTTGACTTAGTGGAGTCTTGCACCATACGTACAAGTACGCCATTCTTCATTGTAATCCAAGATTTACAATTTGAATCTTTATTCGGATCACCTTTCGTTACAAGAGTGAAGAATTTCTTAAGAGTCGGATCTTCTTCTTGTTGTTTTATAAACGAGTCACGAGAAATTACCAAGGGATCATCTTGGTTATGCACTTCATTATCTTCAACAGATGAAGTTTCAGGCATATTGAGAGCTTGAGCTCTAGTGACTACCGCATTAGCAGATTGCATATTTTGATTTTCCCAAACGGAAATTTGCTCCGGAGTGCATTCTTTGACTCCGTGAATGCGACCGATGATAAGATCAGCGATCGGATTCGGCAAAAGACATGCGTGTACATCTCCTGTGAAGAAAGGAGTAGCAATCCTAATGATAGCGGTAGAGTATTTCTCTATGGTGCCGCCAAATGTTACGCATTTGACTACTTTGCCTGTAGAATGAGAAGGATCTATGAGTGACTGCCTAACCCCAATAGTTGTGCATCCAGAATCAAAAAGTACTGAGACTGGATTGTCATTTACTAAACCTTTGTGTAAGACAAGAGAACCTCTCCCATCATGCGCGATTGACGCAGGAAGAGCGGGAAGAGGATGACCACAGCTTAAAGTAGACACTGTGGTTGGCTCAAATAATGTTTTGCATTGGGGGCACTGAGATGCTCTCCCAAAATCAAAAGCGGCACATGCCATATTATTAGAGTCATCATTATCTTTATTTTGTTTATAGGCTTCGTGGGACTCTTGCTGTGCAGAGTTCGCCTGGTAATGAGCTTTATGTTTTTTGAATTGTGCTCTACCTCTGTTATTATTGCCTCTGTACTTATCATTGTTTCCACTATTATAACCCCTACTCGGGTTTGAATCATAGCTCCTTTGGTTACTATCATCATATTCATTATAATGAGTATCTCGGTAATTATGATCTTGTTGTCTCCATGAAGGAAAACTTGGATAGTTTCTAGAATGACTTCCTTTGCGAAAGTTCCTGTAATTATGACCACCCCTGAATCGAGGGCTGTCTGCTCTTCTCCAGGTATTCGAAGAAGAACCCTGAAATGATTGGTTACCTTGGTTCTGATAACTGTAATAGTTACCTTTTTTATTAAACCTATTTTGAGGTCCTTGGAATTTGTGAGAGTGATTAGGGTTGTATGGTGTTGCAGAAGCAACTGGCATACCTTCTTTAACCTTACTGTTGCTAATAGCTACGTCCGGATGTGCAGTGACGTATTGGGTACAATACTGTTCCATTTCTTTTAGAAACTTAGGTTTACGCTCATGTAAGAATTCCAGGAAAGGTTTATTTATACTTGACATAATCTTGTCTCTGAGTATCAAGTCCATAAGGGCTTCATAAGTCTTTTCTGTTTTGGATAGCTCAATCCAACGATCAAATGTAAGACGTGTCCTTGCAATGAATTCTGAGATTTCTACACCTGCCTCAGGCACCATTGTCTTAAACAACTTCCGATAACCCTCTTCAGACAACTGATACTTCTTTAATAAGGCTGCCCTAATAACATCATAGTTATCTTTGTCAGCCTCTTCAACCAAACTTAAACTAGTCAGAGAATCACCTTTCAGATTTTCTGATAACTGGTTAGCATATTGTGATTTGTCCACATTATGGGCTCGACAAGAGCGTTCAAATCTATTTAGCCAGAATGTTATGTCATCACTGGAAGGGTTGAACGCTGGTACCTTGACCTTGTAAGTAAAGGGTTTACCATTACCACTAGATGCTTGATTAACATTACTTATGTTTGCTAATTTTAACTTTTCTAACTCAAATGCTAAAACTTCTTTTTGGTGTTCATGTTCTCTTATTGCTTTTTTCTCTTGAGCTTCAGCTTCTCTTTGTAATCTTTTCTCTTCTGCAGCAGCTTCATCTTTTCTTTTCTCTTTTTCCATTTCCATCTGGAATCTTTTTTCATCAGTCTGTATCTGCAATTTCTTTTGTTCATCCTCTCTTTGTAATTTTTTTTCCTCAGCTTCTAATTTCTTTTCTTCAATCAATGCTTTTCTTTCTTCAGCAGCTAATGCTTTGTCATATTGAGCAACTGCCCATTCTTCTAATTGCTGACCAGTCTTATCAAGAGCTTTGCCTTGTGTGATAAAATAATCTAATGTAGACATCTTGTCTAATAAGATCAGTAATTTGCAAAAGTAAATAAATTCACTTTCTTAGTCTTAATCAAAGACCTTGTATGATAACTTTGTAACCTGTGGCAAATAGTACTTAACTATCCCAATCACTGTGGGAAACAAGCCTTACAAAGGTCTTGTATAAATCCTTATATAATAACAGCTATAAGTTGCTGGTTCACTCTATAATATAAGTGCAGTGCACCAGAAATAGTGTTTTATATCATCAACTGTGTACCTTTAGTAATAGCAATTAACTATCAGTTGATTCTTGTACATCAATTTACATGATCAACTATATTTTAAATAGTGTATGTCGATCAGGCACAAAACAAAACAGTTATACACAAGAACATGAAAACATTTGCGGAAATGAAATAAATCAAATGGGAAAACCAATAAAAGATAAACCGCAAGAGAATAACAAATACAAATAACGCCACAGTATATAAATATAAATTGAGAATAGAACTGAAAGATAGAATAGGGTAGACCAACAAATTACAAACAAATCAAAACAAAACTAAAGAACAGAGGAATATTACAAAAACAACAATGAGTACAGTCTTCACAGCTAACACTAATAGCAACAGCTGTCGCAGCAAATTTTTAATCAAGAAAATTGCACCTATAGAAACGCACACATCAGACCCTCTATTACGTGGGATACTCTGTTGTCTGACACCGCCCAACCAAAACAACAACCCGCTGGATACAAACAAATATCACATATAAATATTTAAACATAAATACTTCTTCTTCTTCTTCTTCCGTCCTTAGCCACCGACCGACAAAGCAGTCAGTGGCCATTACGCCTAGTGGCGTCTTAGGGCAACAGCAGATAGGTTTTCTTTGCCATTGTTTCCCATCACGCCTAGTGGCGTCTTTAGGGCAACGGCAAATCAACCCATTTGCTGTTGTTTCCGTAATCGAAGTGACTGGCAAACGGGTGATCAGCCCGTTGTGGAACATAAATACATAAATGCATAAATAGTATGGCAATATGATGTAAATAGAGTGTTGCAGAAAGAATGTGTTGTAAAGAAGGCTCAGTTACACTGCCTAATAGTACAGTACTGTGGTACTTTATTAAACAAATACTTCTGGTCTAATTATTTTAAATTCAACACAGAAATAGAAGCTCCATCGTTGATGTGAATGATAACAATCGATGTAGGACTTCTCAGTTCAATAACACTTCCTTTCGCAAACACTGTCAAATATTCTCCAGCCCTGATGTGTAATGTTCTATGTTTCAACCAAGCTTGCTGTGTAACACTGTCAGTTCTATGGCAAATGTCCAACGAACCAAATGTCAACAAACGCTGACCTTGTTACTGCATACTCTCGACAGGACAGGTCACGCTGACATCACTGTAGAGTTGTACTGTTGATGTATTTGTGTGTCGTAACAGACCCCAAGGAACGTCTGGTCTCAGTAGTTTACTTCTCAATATGGTCACTGTGCAGGTTGACCCAGAAAGCTGGCACACCAGTTGTTGACTCACGTTTTTATTTGTTAAATGATTTATTTGTTAAATGCCGTGAATGTCCACCAGTGGATAAATGTAGATGTTGGGACTGGTGTGGTAAAGTGTAACGATTGTCAACTCATTAAACCCAGCACAGTTTTGGTCATACAGGTCATCTTGTCCTGGAACGTGATGAGGCTCTGACAAGAATGTGAGTGTAGACAATGAGTGTGTATATAAGTGTCAGAACGCGAATGGTAGAATGATTCGATAGAGTTGACAGGTTGGTAGTACATCACTCATACTCACACTGTTCGAATTCAAGAAGTACTGGAACTACGGTGGTCTTTTTATAACATTTAATGAGACGCACACTTGGACAGTACGTGTATGGTTACAGGAACAAATGTCGACATAGACAGCATAATGTTGGTCACAGGAATATCATCTTAAGTTAGCATTCATGCTTGGCAAATATCATAATGGAGCATTCGTAAATAAGCATTCAGAGTTCCATCATGTAAATCATCTGGCTTTACTGACTGGGCACGTCAGTCCATAACCAATATATAGGAAGGCTCCTAGACTTAACCTCGTCTAGCGAATATCCCTTCACGTAAAGTTCAATATATATATTTTTTCCCATAAAGATATAGGAATCCCAGACATGGGTTCTCACATGTAGCAGTGATCTCTTGGTTCATCGAGCGATAGTACAGGCATCCCTTTTTCTCACTCGATAAATACAAAGTATACGGATTTCAACATGGCTGTTCTTCTTTCGTGAGCTTCACTCACTATTGGATACAGACCAAAATTGGTCATTCGTTAAATGTCCTCATTTCTTCATAGCTTCTATCATAGAGGTAATTGAATAATATCATATAATCTAGTGCTGATACATAGGAATGTCATCTTCCTTTGAATAAATATTCTTTTCAAAAGTACCACTGTGCATCTGCTTATCGACAACGATGGCGAAGCCCAAGTTCATAATAAATTGTGGTTTTACCTTTCTATGCAAAATATAACTTTGCCATTCCTTGGCCAAAGAGAATAAACACTGGGGTAAAGTACATACAACATGTCTAAATGACTATCACTTTTCCCCATCTACTTATAGATCACTTTCTCGGCGATAAGCCGGCTACAACAAAATTCGACATCCCGACAGGATGACAGCCATGAATCACACCCCTTGCTAGCGATACTTCCGCTGCATAGCCTTTGACCTTTTCCAGCGACAACCAACATAGTTCGACTTAGAAAGGTAAAGATATACATATATAAGACAGACTCGTCCTACTCATACAAACACTACGTATAAATTCAGGCCATAGATATACTGAAGCAAGAACAATCTATTCCTACCCAGGCAAAGAATAAATCGCAGTAGGCCTAGATTCGTCCGCGGAGTCCGATCGAAGATGACGGAACTCCTTTCAAGGTAAGTAACTCAAAAATGACTTCTCCTTAAGCACTTAAAAAGGAAATACTTTGTTTACAAAATATTTGCGAACATAATAAGTATATAAATGTATTATATTGCAAGATAGTAAAGATTGCACTTTACAGCTAGGCTTACGTCTACTGCTAGTCGTCTAAATCCGTTACACTAGGCTTACGCTTGCCGCTAGCTGTACAATATCCATCTATACTAGTCTTACACTATTGCTAGTAACATAATGTTCCTTTGGCATACCACGCCAGGCTAATCTGCCATAATTATGCAAACTGCGTTATTCATAAGACGACTTACGTTTGGTTCAAGAAATACACTGTCCAATTGGCTTCCCAGCCACACAATTAAAAAGTGGTTATACCACACAATATAAGTGGCAATGGCCACATGTTACGTGCAGTCTTTGATATCTTACAATATTATACATTGGTATACTTGTTATGTTCGCAAATATTTTGTAAACAATATAGATACTTTTTAGTGCTTAAGGAAAAGTCATTATTGAGTTACTTCCCTTGAAAGTTGTGTCGTCTCTTTCGATCGAACTCCGCGGATGAATCCAGTTTTACTGCGATTTATTCTTTGTTTGGGTAGTAATAGATTGTTCTTGCTTCAGAATATCTATGGACTGAATTTATGTGTATTGTTTGTCTGAGTAGGACGAGTCTGTCTTATATCTGTATATCTTTACATATCTAAGTCGAACTATATGTTCTTTTGTCTCTAGAGAGGTCAAAGGCTATTCGGCGGATGTGTCGCTAGAGTGGTGTGATTTGGCTTCGTCCTGATGGGGACTGTGTTTTTTCTATGTCGGCTTGTCGCCGGAAAAAGTGATCTCAGTATTTGTGGGGAAAGTGATAGTCGTCTAGACCTATCGTGTATGCTTTACCCCAGTGTTTATTCTTATTGCCAAGGAATGGCAGAATCATATTTCTGATACCAAGGTAATAAAAGATACTCTTTTGAACTCTCGTACGAAGCCACCATTTTCGATAGGTACGATTTGTATGTCTGAGAGAATATATTTGACTCGATGAAAACGACTTCGATTCCTAGCAGCACTATATCCTGTAGAATGCAGTCAATCGTTCATGATAAAATCTACAGAGCAATGAAATATTTAATGAACGATTAACTTTGATTCAGTTGTATCCAAACGTGAGTGACAGCTCACGAGAGAAGCCATCTTGCATTCAAATATTTTATGACTTTCAAGAAGAGAAAAGGGTTGCCCCGTATTATCGCTTGTTGAGTCCAGAGATCACTGCTACACATGAGAACCCTTTACTAGCGGTTCAATAGGATTATATGGAAAAATATGTGCTGAACATTATGTTAAAGAATCTTCGCTAGACGAGGTTAGGTCTAGAAGCCATCTGGAATATTATTTATAAGCTGACGTGCTCAGTCAGTGAAGTCAGATGATATATATGTATGGGCGATACTGAGTGCTTGGCTACTGACAGTCCATTATACTATTATTCTACATGAGTGCCCATGTAACATTGCAAGACCATTTATCCACTGTACCATGATGTATTATGCCAACCTGTGATTTGTCACTATCTGTGCTGTCGAGTGTGTACGTCCAATTAAACTGTAGTAAAGGTACACAGTCGTTGGTGTCGATGACTTCCAGCCATACATGAGTGTGAGAAAAGAACACTTGTCAACACTACGAACTCTTCTTATCATTCGCATATTATATACTCAATCTATGTCTACACACCACTGCGTAGGTCAAGTTGACATTCCATACTCAAACCACGAGCAACACAACAACACAGTATTTAACTCTGGTGATGTTCGAGTGAGCTTCAGATCTTTCAGCATGTCTCTTGCTCAGGGCAAGGGTCTTGTATTAAGAGTTTATCAACTGATGACAACTGTCTTCCACCAGTCTTTATCATTTGGTGGACATCATTAACTGGAAAAAAGGAGGTATTTATCACCACACTTCTGAAACACACTGCCGTTCGGGTCAAAACCCACAAGTCGAATGACGTTACAAAGACATACGCGTCATGCATAGTGATAAGCATACTACGTCGTTAATATATATTCAATTGCGATGTTCCATGGTGCAGCAATCCGAGTTGGCCAAACTCAAATGCTTGCACACATGCAACAATCATCGACATCGGTCGATGAAATATATCTCTATTCGTTTGAGGTGTTCCATGATACAGTCATTCGGATCGTGCACAAATCCAAATGCCTGTAGACATGAAACAATCATCGACATCAGTCGCGTAGATATAATCATTTGAGGAATGCGCCATGCTGCAGACATGAAGCAATCCTCAACAATCTGCACGATCTGATAGAATTCGTCGCATCATGCGCACGAAAGTCGCTGGGGCGTTCATAAGCCCGAAAGGCATAAAATTCCATTGAAACAGACCACTAGGTGTCGAAAAAGCAGTGAGAGGTTTGGCGTGTTCCGTCAGTGGGACTTGCCAATAACCTTTCGACAAGTCTAGTTTAGTTAAGAGTTTAGCCTTAGAAAGTCTAATAAGTAGATCATCTAATAACGGCATAGGTTCAGCATCGAACTTCGTAACTTGATTTAATTTGCGATAGTCAACGCAAAGACGTATGTTATTGTCTTTCTTTCGAACAATAACTATCGACGAAGAATAAGCTGAAGTGGATGGTTCAATTATTTGCAGTTGAATCATTTCATCCAATTCTTTCTCGACTTGTGCTTGAAAATGAATAGGTATTGGGTATGGTCTTACTCTGATCGGATTACGATCAGTAAGTATAATGTCATGTTCTATGACATCTGTGTGTCCAGGAATGTCGGTAAGGACATCCTGATATGATTGTAGCATAGAGGATACTTGACGCTGTTCCTCAAAAGACAAGTTCGAAGAGATCGTAACGTCTCTCCGCGATTCCGTTGAAGTAAGTGGAATCGCAGGAAGAGGTAAGTTCACGTCAGAAAAAATAGTTTCCTCATCCTGTATAACGGACAGTGATGAGATGTGACCATGTTGGACTGGAGAGTCGTCCGTCGCCTGGAAAATAGGCTGCAAATAGTCTGGACGTTCAATAAACTCTGTTAGCATATTTATATGGAAGGTTTTATGCCTTCCATCCACATCGACAATATAGTCGACATCGGAAATTTTCGAGACTATAGTGTATGGACCTTTCCATGAAATGAGAAGTCTATTCTCTCTTGAGGGAAGTAAGACATATGCTTTGTCCCCAGGACAAAGTTGACGTAGGCGTCTTTTCTTGTTAGCAAATCGCCTAGCTTTTTCTTTCGCAAATTCGGAAGACGAAGTTGCTAACCTGCACGATTCGATAATCTTTTCTCTAAGAGCTATGACATATTCATTTGACGATTGTGTATCATCGTCAATATTATCAGAAGTTATCAAATCGTGTAACAAGGACATCGGACCGCGCGGTTGCGCGCCAAAGACAAGTTCAAAAGGAGAAAACCCTGTATGCTCGTTGGGAACCTCTCTATAAGCAAAGAGGACTGCAGGTAAAACCCTGTCCCAATCTTCAGGATGATCCTCCGTTATCTTGCCAAGTAAGTTCTTTAGTGTCCTGTTAAGACGTTCTACCAATCCATTGGACATTGGATGATAAATACTACTGAGCTACCTTTTAATGTCTAGCGTAGCCATTACCTGAGACATAACGTCCGAAATTAACTGAGTGCCGTTATCCGACAGTATTTCTCCGGGGAACCCCAGACGAGAAAATATGAGCCAAAGAGCATCAGCGATATCGACAGTTGATATGCTCTTCAGAGGAATAGCCTCTGGCCAACGCGTGCACATGTCCACGCAAGTGAGGATAAATTGGTGTCCTCTGGCTGACTTAATCTTGAACGGACCAATGATGTCTATAGCCATTTTCTGAAACGGCCGAATCGGAATATCTGCAGCCTGAATAGGAGCAGCATGTCTCGGACCTCTAGACTTGACATCTTGACAAATTTTGCAAGATCGGCAATAAATTCGGATGTCTTTATTCACGAATGGCCAAAAGAAAGACGCAAGGACTCTAGTTTTAGTTCTGGAAAAACCCATGTGTCCAGCACACTGAGAATCATGTGAATGCTGAAGAATTAAGGCTCTCATACACTTAGGCACAAGAATTTGCGAGTGCATAGACTTGTCCGCGTGTTGTACCATTCGTACCAATATACCATTCTTCATAGTAATATACGATTTGTGATTCGTATTTTGATTGGGATCCCCTTTCTTTGCAAGAAGGAAGAATTTCTTCAAAGAAGGATCCTCTTCTTGACGTTTAACAAACGAGTCATGGGAAATCACCAAGTGCTCGTCTTGGCTATCAACTTCATTACTATTATCAGATGAAGTTGGGGGATTAAGAGCTTGAGCTCTTGTCACCACTGCATTGACCGTTTGAATGTTTTTTCCTTCCCAACTAGAAATTTGTTGCGGGGTGCATTCCTTAACCCCATGAATACGACCGATTATAAGATCCGCAATAGGATTAGGAAGAAGACATGCATGGACATCTCCTGTGAAGAAGGGAGTGTCAATCCTAATAATAGCAGTAGGATAACTTTCCATAGTACCACCAAATGTAACACATTTGATTGTTTTTCCAGTGGCACAGCAAGGATCTATCAGAGACTCCCTAAACCCGACGGTAGTACATCCCGAATCGAAAAGTACTGAGACTAGCCTACCATTTATTAGACCTTTATGTAAGATGAGAGATCCTCTCCCATCATGCGCAACTGTAGCAGGTAGAGCAGGAAGAGGGTGACCACAACTTAGCGTAGATACAGTCGATGAGTCGAACAATGTTAAGCATTGGGGGCATTCAGTTGCTCTCCCAAAATCGAAAGCACAACCAGTGATAGCCCTAGAGTTACCACTATCATTTACTGTATTACAGGCTCCATCAAACTCTTGTTGTGCAGAGTTTGCCTGTTGGAAAGGTCTTTTCTTGTTAAATCTAGGTCTGCCTCGATTATCATTTCCCCTGTAATTATTTCGACTATCATTTCCCCTGTAATTGTTATCATATTGCCTATTATAATCATCATTCCGGTTTGAATCCCGGTTTCTAAATTCACCATCTCATAATCTTGACGTCGAGAATGATTACCTCGAAAATTCGAATAGTTATTATTTGGATAGCCTTTGCGAAAGTGTCTCAAAATATTACCACTAAAATTACGAGAACTACCATCTTGTCTCCAATTCATAGACGAAGAACCATCATATGTTGGATTACTCCGCTTCTGAGTGTAATTCTGATTACTTTCCCTATTCCAGTTTTGTTGAGTACCCTGAAAATTTTTTTTTGAAATTAGGGCCATATGGTGTTGCCGAAGCAGCTGGCAACCCTTCTTTCACTTTAGAATTGCTAACTGTAGCATAGGGGTGCGCGGTGGCGTACTGGCAACAGTATTCCTCCATATCTTTTAAGTTTTTAGGCTTACGCTCATGAAGGAATGCAAGAAAAGAATCATTAACAGATGACAAAACCTTATCTCGCAATAATAAGTCCATCAGACCTTCATATGTTTTCTCAGTCTGAGACAACTCAACCCATCGTGTAAATGTACGACGTATCTTTGTAACAAAATCAGAGAAATCTACTCCATTTTCTGGCAACATTGTCCTAAAACGAAGACGATAGTCTTCTTCTTTTAGTTGGTATTTTTTTTAGCAATGCTGCCCTGACAACATCATAATTAGTCCTCTCATGTTCGTCTATTGTCATAAGAGTAGTCACTGTGTGACCTGTAAAAAATTGCATCAGTTGTTCAACATATTTTTCCTTTTTTATGTTATGCGTATCGCATAAAAATTGGAATCTATCTAGATAATCTGCTACGTCATCCTTTAAAGGATTGAAATGAGGCAATTTAATCCTACTAACAAACTCCTTTGTCGTACTCGAAGTTGTTTGCTGAGCACCCGTACTCGCCAATTTCAATTTCTCTAACTCCAAAGTTGCGAGTCTTTCATCAAGTTCCATCTTCTGTTTTCTTTCCTCATGTTCCATTTTTCTAATTTCAGCCTCAGCTTGAGCTTTCCTCTCCTCTGCAGCAGCTTGAGCTTTCCTCTCCTCTGCAGCAGCTTCTTTGTCTAATCTCTTTTGTTCAGCTTCAAATCTCCTTTCCTCCACCTGCATCTGCAATTTCTTTTGTTCAGCAGCAACATCAGCTTCTCTGTCTAGTCTTTTTTGTTCAGCAGCAGCTTTTTTCTCTTCTGCAGCAGCTTTTCTCTCTTCAGCAGCTAATGCTTTGTCATATTGAGCAACAGCCCATTCTGCTAACTGCTGACCAGTCTTATCAAGGGCTTTCCCTTGTGTAATAAAGTACTCTAATGTAGACATCTTGTCTAATGAGATCAGTAACCTACAGAAGTAAATAAATTAAATTATCCCACTTTAATGGGAGACAAGTCTGAAATGCTAGACTTGTATACTCACTTCACTTTATTTCACTCTCTTAGTCTTAGACAAAGACCTTGTATGATCCTCTTGTTTATAATGTAACAAAAAATCACTTGAGTACCTGTGGAAAATAATTCCCTTATATCCCACTCACTATGGGCACAAGTCTTTTTTATAAAGAACTTGAATATGTATTTCACCTTGTCTCAATCTTTATGGATAACAAGTCTTTTATTAAAGAACTTGTATAAATATCTTATATAATAATATTTTATTTACAATCTCTATATGAAGAGTGTACCTTATCAATAATAATACCAATACATGACCAAGTATATGTATGTAGACTGTGTATGACAATAATGTAGTACAATCAAAAAATACAAAGACAAAGATACAGAACAATGACCGAAAACGTTCGCGGAAGTCAAATAAACAATATAGCAAAAAGTAAAAAAAAAATGTTACACAAATGTGTAATGATGACCGCGAAAAATAAACAAGACAAATGGCAACACTGTTATAAACGAAAAAGTGTAAAGAAATAAATGGAAAGAATTAGAGAAGAACAGATACAAACAAAACTAATCGAAAATCAAAGAACGAAAAAATAACGAAAACAACACTAACTCATGTCGTCACAGCTAAAAAAAAAATAAATAGCAACAAAAGTCGCTGGCAAATTTCAATTAAGAAAATTGCAATCCCTACAGAACGCTTACAGTAACCCTCGATTAAGTGGCATATTTACTGTAAGACCCACCAACCGAAAAACCCGCTGAAAAACACTATAAAAATACACAACAATAATAACATAACCATATATAGCAATCAGTTCAATGTGTTGCAAAATAAAGCTTAGTCACACATGATATTACAGTAACTAACTTGCTCCTTGCGAACACAGTAACATAATGTCAAGCGCGCACCGAATGTCAAATCCACTGTAGCACAAAGTGGTATTCACGAACCAAAGTTACTATGACCTTCTCGACTTAGGACTTGCACATTGAATGTTTACAATTTCCACGTACTGTTTACAAACACTTGACCTCGAACAATGTAACTTGAATGCTCGGACATAGAAAAGTCTGTTGTTGACTGCAACGTGTAACAACCAGCAGTACTGTTCACAATAGGGACTCGCCTTCTATGCAGCTATGGTCCACGTAGCAAATGCCTAGATGTTAACTTCAGTACTTGTTCTGTTGTGGTTCATGCAGCATTATAACATGAATGCTAGCACTGTTTATTTGGGTCAACAGTTGATGACCTATTTCTGTCCTGTTGTAGCCAAAACTTGCAAGTGTAGAATTAGCGATGTGTGTTACAGCTGTCCAGTGTGTAGCTTAGACCCACAGATCAGAAATCTAATGTGTACTTGTCCTTCTTGTAAATTTCTGGACAACACTGGAGACATCATACATGTAACAGCAACTGTAAATAGCCTGGTGGGGTGTCTGTTTAAGGCTGGCGTGCTGTGTACAATGATCTATATAGCCCCATCAGCTGGTCAACCAGAAATGTAAATTTCTGGATCCATTAATGTCACCAATAATGTTAGTTGCTCGCTCTGTTCTTTTTAAACCCACAGATCTGGTCCACCAGAAATGTAAGTATCAGAAGAGCCCACGTAACTGGTCCACCAGAAATGTAACTGTCACTTTCTCTTGTTGAGGTGATCACTGGCCCAAGACAGTATACATGTTGTTAGGTGTGTAGTGCGAGCGTATGATAAACTGAGTGTGGGTGCGAATGAAGGCGCGAATGTGTTTAGGCTCGTATACATGTAGACCCTGCAACCCAGACACTCACATGCAGCAATCAAGGATGCTTGGACACTGCAGGCACGTTTCAAAACATTTATTGACGAGAACACACAGAGTATCAACAGGAACAGTCAGTGTAACAAGGTCATGCTGACCGGAAATCGATAGGTATACATTAGGCATTCAACAAGCTGGTAAACATTTGAATATTCGTGCATGGTCAATACAATGTTCTGTAATAATGACAGTTCGTGGCGTCGCCCCTGGTATCACTGACTAAGCGCGTCAGATACCTTAATCACTTTGACATATTGGTACAGCTTGGCATTTCCCCGCCAACTGTATTTTATCATGTTGTATATATTAGCCTTGCACAGGCTAAAAAAATGGCGTCGTCGGTGCGCTCCTACTAATCGGGTAACATCAAACCCTGCAGTAATGCTTATGTAGACATTAATACCGCCGATCTGCGGTTTCCACCATATAACTTCGTCTCTGGACTTCTGGATAATGTTAAGACTAATAGTCTTGAAGTGGCTCCCTTGAGCACAAATATAAGTTCTGAAATCTAGGATCGATGAGTTGCAGTTCACACTAAGTAATCATTTTACATGTTCTGCCACCGAAAAGCGTAATAATGCATAAAGGTCGGTATTACCTGGAAAACGAATCCTCAGAACATAACAAGGAATTCTGTTGTCATCCCGACGCACAGAGATTCACTGGGGAAAACTGCCATCGCAGTCACTTCGAAGTTTCTCCCCGAAAACACAATGGACCCTTGGTCCCTTCAGAAAAAACCCAGGACACTTCGCGGCTTGCCGGAAGTCTAACTCTCCCGCTTAAAACCTCGCCCATGGGCATACCCCAAACTGTCTACCTTTGACCCTAAAGGTCAAACACAATGAATGAATAAACAAGGGAAGACAACCCCTAATCAACCTGACATCGCAGGTAAAGACACAATTATTCTTATAATTAACTTGACAGATGACTCCGTCGAAAATGACAGCAACAGAAGCTTTAAGTTTTTAAAGGTCAGTTTTCCTGTCTGTTGTCCAACAAGTTTGGTCAGTTCTATTTCGATGTTTAGGGACCCCAAGATGCAGCAATAGTGAATGCAGTCAGCGACCCATAGCTTGACTGCTTGCATCAGGATCAGCGAACCAGAGCTGATCAAGACCGTACTCCACCTCCACGTGGTGGTCCTGGAAACAGTCTGCAGCAGTGCAGTCTGGCTGAGCGAGTACGGATCGAAATGGGAAGGCAAACCCGGTCCCTAAAAAATGCCGTGCAGAAGTCGGATGTGTCGACCGAAAGGTGCATATATCACAGCTTAGGCGTAAACAGATACAACGCAACCACCGTCCTTTTCAGGGCGAACGAGGAAGAAGGAAGAAGAAGTTTCGATGTCAGCATCTTTTGACTCCATCCTGCAGACTGTTTTTATGTATCCTTTTTATAGATGGAGGCATATCTGGAGTAATCCTTAAATGACCACCAGCTAAGTACAACGCTATAGTATAAACATTTTTAAACACATAAGGAAGGAAAACATGAGGCCTGTAAACAGTAAATAAATATTAGACAAACATAAAGGTATGTTTTCAGGCACTAGTAAGAAATAAAGAAGTAGAAAACTAGACAACAGAAAAACAAAAGACATGAGTGGCTTACCCGGGACTCGAACCCAGGACCTTCCGTGCGACACCCCCGCTTAGCTATGCAAGCGAATCACACTATCCTCCCTACCATCTAGGCATCACTCTGTCTGTGAGATTGATTGTATCCTCACTGACTCTTGAAATCATCCACACACTTCCAGGGATTCCCCCTGTGGTTAAACACGTAGAGAGGTGGCTCTGCGAAGAATGTGACAATTTCTTGGAAAAGTCTAGAACCAGAGCACAGTATTTTAGCTCTGCATATTTGGACAACTTACAGAACCGTTTGGGATAAGAACGGGAGTGCGACAGGGATGCATCTTGCCTCCATTTCTTCTTTACTAGCAACAGACTGGGTTATGAAAACATCGACGACACGCAACAGAAATGGAATCCAGTTGAATCTGACTAAACAGTTAGATTATCTAGATTTTGCTGATGACTTTGTGAGTTAATTCCTCTGACAGCGGATGTTCTGTGAAATCACAAGGGCCTGAGAAAACTTATGTTCAATTCCTCAATGACTTGTGATCAAATTCCTAGGATTCCAGTCTTTTTAATTAAAGTCCTGGCCCCTTTAAGTTTCTAGTCTTGTATTAAAAATGCGGGTTTACTTGTGAATTTCAAAGTTGCCCAGTACTCGATCTGTTACTTATAGTTGTAGAATTTCTAAGTCCAATGTCTCCTTTTTTTTCCTGGCTTTTAGGAGTCGCTGATATGACTTGTGCACTGCAGTCTCTCTGGGTGATCTGTGTCTGTGTTTTCATCACACTATATTCTCAGTTCTTAGTGCAAATCACAGATTGCACTTGCGACTACTGTGCCAATAAAACACATAGTATATTTCAGCTGCTCACAATGAACCAATCCAATCGAATCTCGCTCAGCACTACGTGCTTAGGGGCGTTTTCTTCAAATTCGAAAAATACCCTCACGTGTTTCACAATATGAAATTTAATATCCATGCATGACCTCTTACAGGGACACCTATCTGCCTCTCACCACATTGTTCCTGGCGTAACATTTACAAATCTTGAGTTTCCAGACAGATTATCTGAGATAATCACACACAGTTATCTAAGCAGAAACACATTACGCATTACTACCTGTGTTTCACTAGACAGATCTCCGCCAGATTAGCCACACAATATTGGGTTCTATACATAGATCGTGCACAATGCAAGCTTGGATAAACAGGCACTGTCGCTTTGAAAAGATAGTCAGCCTGATAATATATGATAGAATATTATCGCTGCCCGGGTCAATAAACCTGGTGTAACACAAACAATCGAGGAGTGAAGTGTTAGAGACTTCATCCTACTGATCCAACGTAGAGATTAAATAAAGGTGCATAAAATATGCCACATAACAAGGACAGGGGAGAGAAAAATATGAAAATATCACTTGCACGGAAATGTAATGCAATCCTATCGGAGTGGACTTGAGATCTCACAACCGTATCATCACAGTGGAATTGATGACAAGAACCAGACAAGTGCCAGTGGAACAAGAGATGAAAAGAAGGCGATGGCGATGGATAGGACACACACTGAGGAAACCTGTTGATAAGCATTACAATGCAGTTCTTTTTCTTGAACCACAGGGTAAGAGGCAGATGCAGATTAAGAAGCACATGGAGAAGAGAGCTGGAAACAGAGGTGAAAATGATGAGGAGAACGTGGAAAGAACTTGAGATGATAGCACATGACAGGAGGACTTGGCATGTGTTTGTTGAAGGCCTATGCGCCTTAGGGTTGGCGGGTAATGAATGATATTTGGAGAGACCCCCCCCCCCCCCCCCCCCCCGATGGCGGGGGATGCACAGTTATTCACGAGCTTCTTCCTCCCAGCTTGGAACCAGCTGTGATGATCATTTAAGTGCAAGCTAAGTTGGAGAAACTGGAGCTCATGACTTAAACTCAACACATTTCAGAATGGCAGAAAAGAGACAGGAGACTCCTAGATCTGAAGTGTAGATAATATCAAGCAGTATTCAACTTGGTATAGGCTACAAAAGCGCGAGAAGCTCAGAAGCCATAGTTAAACAACAACAAAAATGTTATCATTTTTAATCACTTCTTTAATGTCTAAAAGGTAGAGATAGTCCCAGAGCATATACTGCCGTAGGGGGAGGGAAGTGTAAGAGACGTCACTATACCCGGTCTAGCATCGGGAGGTGGGGGGACCATTTCCCTCCTCGTTGAGATTTTTATATTAGTCGCTACTCAAAGCTGTGACACTCTTCTTCTTCATTCACCCTCAGATGTCATCTTGAATAAGTTCAGAGAAAGCAGTGGTCAGCCTGAGGCTGTTGATATCTCCGTAGATTTTCTCCAGGAATGGTACTGGTGATGGCCATATGCGTCTTCTCTGTTCCTCATATGTTGGGCACCTTTGAAGCAGGTGTTCGGCAGTCATTTTACCAGTGCCACAGTCACACTCATCCGTAGTTCCTATCTTTAATTTGTTGAACAGATGGTATCTCAATCTGTTATGACCAGTGCGAAGTCTGAAGATTACCACTTGTTCACTTCTGCTGAGCTGGTAATACGGATCATTTTTTTGTGTGGCCTGGATGCTCTTCTTCCCACTTGTGCCTGTATCTGCGCTTGATAAAACTCTTGGACTCCTCATAGGTTATATTTGTGTCCAGCTGAGGAAGTTTTCCGTCTTCCTTTGCCAATCTGTCAGCCTCTTCATTTCCAGGGATGTTGCAGTGAGAAGGGATCCACTGTATCACAACTCTTTTGTATTGCTGACATAGTCTGTGAAGTGTTACTCTTA
This sequence comes from Oreohelix idahoensis, assembly GCA_024509875.1. Lineage (NCBI taxonomy): Eukaryota > Metazoa > Mollusca > Gastropoda > Stylommatophora > Oreohelicidae > Oreohelix > Oreohelix idahoensis. The sequence goes on from JAMPIV010004905.1 coordinate 182,594, forward strand.
GGTCATTCAGTTCAACATTTATTTGACTTTTCAGCGTTGTAATCACTGACAGCGCATCTGAGTAGATAACTACTGGTCTCTCTGAGCTTTTTTCTGTCATTAGAATTTCTGATGCAGTTTTTATGGCCTCTGCCTGTGCTCTGAAGTTAGTTGAAAATTTCCCTGTTGCGACTGCTATCTTTTTTTGTGTGCTATTGCTTAAGCTCAGGAAGACTCCTCCACCCCCATCTTCTGTTGCATTAGTTGCTGATCAATCTGTGTACGCATGGATCCAGGTGTTGCTTGGGTAATGTTTCTCTATATATTTTGTGGTTAGGACTCTCCTTTCTGTTTCAGTTTGACTGTTCTTTCTCTCAATACCAGGAACATTTTCTATCATTTCAGGGAAGCACTGTTGTTTCCAAATTGGTAGCTTGTGTGCAGTACATATTGGAGTAGCTGTTGATATTGCATTTATGGGGTCTGCTCTCATCTTTGCTTTGACTGTCTCTACAAAGTTGCTTCGCTTCAGTCTTCCCCTTCCAAGTCCATTTATACTCTGGTGCATTGGGTGGTCTATCAGCCTCCTGAATTTCTCGGCTTGTTGCTGGGCTTTGCTATCTCTTCTATCCTCCATAGGCTGGAGGTGAGTAATCTTTTCCAACTCTTTTATTGGTGTTGATTTCATGCCCCCAGTTATGATTCTCATTGCTTGGTTTTGGGTTCTGTTTATTTTGTCAAAGTTCGACTTAGCGGCTGTTGACCATGCTGCAATGCCATATTCTAAGACTGGTCTCACTCGCCCAGTATATAGATTCTTTAGTACTCTCTCGTCTGCTCCCCAAACCGTGCTAGCAAGTTTTTTCATGATTGCCATTCTCTGCCTTGCTCTTGTCCTGTTTTTCTCAATCGGGGTTTTCCAAGTCAAACGGCGATCAAAGGTAATGCCTAGGTAGTTTGGGTTTTCATCCAGATGTAGATTTTTCCCATTTAGCACCAATTTGGAGATCTGTGGTTTGTTAGAGAGAGAAAACACTGTGAATGATGTTTTCTCCTCATTTATCTTTACTAGCCATGCCTTGGCCCACTCCTCCAGTGATGTTAGGTCTTGCTGCATCCGAATGCTTGCCGTAGAGATATATTCCTCTGAGATCCACAGGGCTAAGTCGTCTGCAAAGGAAGCATTGTGGGTTCTTCTTGGAATATTCTCTGATATGTCATTTATATATGTGAGGAACAATGTGGGTGACAGGACTCCCCCTTGGGGAACACCCTGCTCCAATACCATCTTCCTACTGGTCTGTCCGTGTAGTTGGACTCTGGCCGTTCTATTTTCAAGATAGTGGCTGATCCATTTGAACATTCTCCCACACACTTCACTTCTTTGCAGCTTGACTTTCAGTTCATCTTTCCACACTTTGTCAAATGCTTTTTCTAAGTCCACCCAAACCACCAGTGTGTGCTTTTTTTCTTGGAAAGCATCCTCAATTTTCTGAGTTATATAAGTGATCTGGTCTTCAGTGGATCTGTGTTTTCTGAATCCTGCTTGCTGTGGGGCTAAGAGATGTTTTTCCTCTAGATGCCACATAAGTCGAGTATTTATTATGCGCTCCATCAATTTTCCAACACAACTAAGTAGACTGATAGGTCTGTAGCCATTTGGTTCTGTCTGAACTTAGGTATTGGAATCAGTATGGCGTCTTTCCATGCCTGTGGTACTATTCTTCTTTTCCAGCTGCAGTTTAGAATGGCCAGAAGCTTCTTTTTTGCCTTTGTTCCTAGGCCTGTTACCATTTCATTGGTTATCTCATCTCTTCCGGGTGACTTCTTTTTCTTTAGCGCCCTCATTGCCTCTTCTATTTCTTGCATTGTTAACTTTGCCATCATGTGTTCTTCTGGTGCAAGCTTTTTGTTATCATGATTCCTTTGTTCTTCAATGATGGCCTTTCTTCTGTCTATGGGGACATCAATGTGGTTTGCACCAGCATAGTGTTCCATGAGTGCATTTACAGCTTTTTTTCCCGAGAGCATATTTTCACCTTGTTTTATTGTGATGTGATTTTTGTAAGGTTCTTCGTTGTTCAAAGCTCTGACTAGTTTCCACAGTTTGTCCCCTTCTTTATCTAGGTTAAGATTTTCTGTTGTTTGCTTCCAGCAGTCTCTTGTTGTTTGGTTTAGTGTTCTTCTGTACTTTGCAGTGGTTGCTTTGAGCAAGATGTTTGCCTCAGTTGTTTGTTCTGTTTCTGCTGTGTCTCTAGCTTCTGTTACCTCATCTTCAAGTTTTTGCAGATCTTCATTCCAGTATGGTTTATAGTTTTTTCTTGCCCCTCTCGGAATAGTCTCAATAGCTGCTTGAAGTATTGCTCTATTAAAGCTTTCAGCCATATTTTTCATGCTGTTGTTTCGTGTGTTGATGGTTTCGCAAAGGCTGTCAGTCAGCACTGCAAAACTGTCCCAGTCAGCTCTTTAGTAATTCCATCGGGGCAATGGTTTCACTTCATGGGGAACATACTCCATATTAACCACTAGCTTTATTGGTCTATGGTCGCTGCCTGCTAGCTGGCCAAGTACCTGTCGGTCAATTTTGTGAAATATGTCCCCTGTGGCAAAAGCTAGGTCTGGAGTGGAAGTGGTGTGCCATCTTCTAGAGTAGAAACTGGGTTTATCATCTGGCCTGTTGATAAGGTGAAGATTTGTGTCTATCTCCCAGTCCTCCACTTCCTCTCCTCTACTGTCTGTATCCAGATATCCCCATCTTTCCGAGTGGCTGTTGAAGTCTCCGACCACAATGCAGTTTGAGCTCTTTATTTCCATACTTTCAAGTGACAGGTCTTTGCTCGGTGGGCCATACAAATTGTAGATACGCATGTTCGTGTCCTTTATTTTAATGTCAACCCCTAAAATTTCCGATTGGTCGTTGAAGTTCACAGATACCTCGCTACTTGGTATTGAGTTTCGGGTAAGTAATAGCACACCTCCTTTGTGTCCTTCTCGATCGAGTCGGAAAGCCTGGTATCTTCTTATTGAGAATCTGTGGTTGCTGTTGAGATGCGTTTCTTGGATGCAAGCCACATCTATTTGATCCTCATAAAGGCGGTTTTTTAGGGGGACTTTTTTTGTTCAGAACTCCTTCTGCATTCCACTGCAGAATGTTGAGTGTTCTTGGTGTTTGGTCAATAGCTTTTGCCCTTTCCCTCTGTACCTTGACTCCACAATTCAGGGGAAGGTGACCACCAGTAGTATTGGTTGGACCCCTTCGAGGTGGGGGGTCCGGCACTCTCGCCGCCTGGCGGGACTCCATGGGACGAGCACCACAACGCTTAAATTGTATTCGTGACATCTTCATTAGGCGAAGTACGTTGCACTGTTTCGTTGAGCATGTAGCCCAGTGCATCCGATTTCAACAAGCATTTCTGTAGGGTTGCGTTCCTTAGCCCTTGACTGTCCCCAGCCTACCTGCAAGGCAGCAGGTGGTTTGAAATCAGAGTTTTCCTTCTCCTAGACGAACTGCCTTCCAAGGCTTACGAGCTTCATCTTCCCGGGATTTTAACCCATGCCTGGAGTTTGGGTTGATGCAGGCCAGAGCATGGTCCACTCGCCGGTGGGCACTGCGCCTACACTGTATGGGGTCCCAAACTACTCCCGATAGACGACAAACAGTGAAGAATGAGGCAAGAAAGCATTTAACCCATGAAGTGGGGGTGGATTGGTGCAGACCAGAGCATGTACCACTCGCCGGTGGGTTCTGCATCTACACCTATAGGGTTCCACCCACTCCTCAGCCCATTTAGTCTGGCCCCTCACCCAGGACCTGTCCGGCTTGGGTGACCCTGCCAGGAGTAAAACTCCCGCCGGCATAGCTCCCGGGATGATTGGGGCGCTCAAGATCTCCAACCACGGCAAGGCAGGCTTACATGTGGAGAGGCTTTGACACTCAAAATATCTTAAGTTGCACTCATCATAGAGGGCTGACACATTGCAACGAGCGCCCTTTGTTGGTGCATTTTAATATGACAAGTTTCGGCTGGCATTGTCAGAGCCCATTTTACATACACACAATGTCAAATAAGGTGGATATAGCTCACTTAAAGTAACGGTTTACAGTAAGGGAAATAATCAATTGCGATTTGTTTGGTTGGTTTTTAAGGCCATCTTAATTGCACACGGACATCTCCATAAGTGCTCCGATCTCCTCCCTTAGATCACGCAAGGACGATCTCGACATTCTGTAAGAACTCCGTAGCACCGGCGATGATTCCAGTGTGTGTATACTTCATCTTCTTCTTTGATCCATAACCACCAACCGTCAAAGCAGTCAGCGGCCATCACGCCTGGTGGCGTCTTGTAGGGCAGCAACAAATTGATTCCACTTTGCTCGGTCGGCGGCCATCCTTCGTACAGTGCCCCAACTGTGGTTCATTCTTTGCATCTCAGCTTCTACAGTTCTCCGCCAAGTTGTTTTTGGTCGGCCTCTCTTTCGCTTTCCCTCGGGGGTGCCTAGCATAGCTGTTCTTGTGATGGTATCAGGGTCCCTTCTGAGGACGTGGCCAACCCAACTCCAGCGTCTGCCAGCTATGATGGTGTGCATGTCCTCCTGGTTACTCCGAATAAGTAGTTCTTGGTTGCTGATGGTGTTTGGCCAAAAGATTCGGAGAATTTTCCTTAGGCAGATTGTGTGGAAGGAGGACAGTTTTGACATTTCCTTCTCTGTTACTCTCCAACATTCCGCACCATAGAGAAGCACAGAAAGTACACAGCTCTCATACAGTCTTAATTTGGTGTTTGTGCTGTACTGGGAAGACTTCCAAATGTTGTTGAGAACAGCAAAGGCTGTTCTCGCTTTATTCATTCTGTTGTTAATGTCCTTGCTTGTTCCGCCGTCAGGTGTTACTATGCTTCCTAGGTAAGTAAATGTGTCTGTCTGTTCTAACTTCTGGTTCCTTACTGTTATTGGCTCAGGATTGCCCACATTTAGTGTCATGACCTCTGTCTTCTTCAAATTGATGTTCAGGCCAACCTGCTGGCCATACTTATTCAGTCTATCGGTTTTGTCTTGAATGTGTTGATGTGAATGCGCGAGAAGTGCAATGTCATCTGCATATTCCAAATCTTCCAGTGTAGAAAACGTTGTCCATCTAATTCCTCTTGGACTGCCCTCTGTTGTCTGGCGAATCACCCAATCTATGATGTGTGTATACAGGAATCACATATTCTATAAATATAATATATATTCGTTTATAACATATATAGTTTATATTTATAACCTGCGAAAAAAAGATTTTATGTTGTATTTGAAGAGGCCGATTATATCAATGTGTTTCTTCAAACAACAGCGAGTCTTTTGTTATAAACACAGCTCTTGTAATGACCAGCTTTCTTATGAGTTTTACTATATGTGTTTAAACGAATCAAATTATATGTTATTCCAAAATAAGTTTCACTTGACAGAACAATGAGAATGGCTCCAAACAACCAATATTCAGTTATGACGCAAACTCTTAAAACAATTAAAGAAAAATAAGATCACGTTTTAGGGAACTTCTTTTGTGGTTACTTACAAATTCACTTTAAAAATAAAAAGCCCAAACATAAATGCCCCATTGTTGGGTTCTTTTGGTGATGAGGTAATAGTCGTAAGCTAGTGATAGGTGTCAATGTGCTAGCTTGAATACGCGAATGGTTTCAATGGAAAAATGTCACAAGCGTTCCTCAAGTAAACTTCAACAAGTAGTAGATAAAAGTACATATCATTTATTGACGTGATACAGACGAAGTTGAACGGGACGGTCATGGTTACAAATGCGAATGTCATACTTTAAAGTTGCTGATAATAATTAAAATTCTTGGAGATTCTTTAACAATCAAGTCCTCTTCTATCCAAGTGACTATGAATCACCTAACCGTTACCATCTAAGATGCGTTCGGTGATTGTCCGTTGACCTTCTTCCAAGGACCGTTATCATGGTAAACGGCTTCATGCTCAAGGATAAATCTTCCATATAATACTTATACAAAGTCCCAGACTTTCTCCATACAATCCTTTATATAGCTTAAATAATCCACACAAAGTCATACACGACGATACAAATAGGTTAGAGCCTTCTGTTGACTAACCTCTCAAATTCATGCCACGACTTTGGCATTGCAATAATGGCGTTTTAAACATATGAATAATGCAATCAAATACCTTCGTTCCCTCGTAGGAATCCTCCTTCTACGATGGATCATAGAGGCTATCATTTCCGTTGGTCCATTCTAGGAATAACATCACAAGATGGATCCCCGCTAGACTAATACAAGGAGCAGCCTTAAACTTCAAGTTTCACTCACTAATCATACGAATATGAGGGGCGACAACTTACATGATACTTTCCATATTGGCTTCGACATGAAGACCAATATCTCAATAAAGAATGGCTTCCACAAAACTTGCCACGCCACAAGAAATATTCCACGGACATAAAAATGGTCCGTACTGCCCGTATCAAAACATGACGTCAGAATCCTCTAACTAGGTTACCCGTGCGTAAAAAGCAACTCACACTGCCTTGTGCACGTCAGTGCGTGAATCAATCGAACGCACAAATAATATAACTATATCAAGACTGGTGCGTACATTTGGCAGGACCGAAGACTACCCCCTTAGGTAATAAATGTACGTAACAGCTCCTTTATCACCTCCCCTTAAAAAAATTAATTCTATTAATTTTTTTGAACTAAGTACCCAAGAGAGGTGAGTCAAAATTACATAAATATATATGAACATAAATTAAAGTCATAATGTTATACCATATTAAGGAAAGAATATTAAATGGAAATCAATATAACTCAATGACAGTATGCATTAAAGCACACATCCACAATCGACCTACTTTGGAACGATGTGGTAACAAACTAAGTAAAAACAAGTTGAAAATGAAAAGTCAAAAAAAAGGATGATAATAAAAAAAAATTCAACTAAATTTGCAAAACATATGATATCAAATGAAAATGAACAACAACGCTGATGATAATCAATGACAAGAGAATCAACAAAACAGAAAAATCGAAAATACAACATGTAAAGTGAAGCAAAGCATAATTAAACACTTTAAGAAGCAACACACTTAATGTTTTCTAACATTAGTAAGGTTGACTAGTGATCTAAAAGTGAGAGATCATATCCCAAGACAAGTGAATATACGTATTACGAGACAACTAATAAAGTTAATAGATGTGTGATCTATAATCAATCAAATAGCTTAAATTGACTTATTCTAATTAATATAGTACTTAATTACAAACAACCAACTAATTACTAATTTATTTTAAGTAATTCTAATTTTACTCATTGTTAATGTTCCATTAAAACTAGTTAGTAATCGACGAGAATATGTTCTTAATGTTCCATACCCGATGAAAATATTTCTCGAACACTATATGTAGTGTCATATGTTCCATAAGAATAATGAATGCCCATTTGTCACTATTACCAGTGTTTCCGTACTACTAAAACGTTACTCTATTACCAGTGTTTCCATACTAATAAAACGTTACTACACAAGAAGTAATGTTATAATCCAGAAGTAAGTATATCCTGAAAGTTATACTTGTACGAGTAATTCAGTTCTATACACAGTCTTTATAGATGTTCAATCAATGATACTGTACAACGTTATTCATGTTATCTGTGAGGACGTTTCAACATCTGGAAGTGGTTTAGTTTCGACAAGTTCGCTTGGGCATCTCGACAAACAGTCGGCAAACACATTCTTCACTCCAGGAATAGCTCGTATTTCAAAGTTGAATGGTTGAAGCGCTATAGCGTATCGCGCTGACTTCGATGATTTAACGTTCTTTGTGTTCAGTGCTGTAATAGCTTTTTGGTCAGATTCCACCACAAAGTGTGAGCCGAGGAGGTAACGTTCCAGTTTTGTGATTGCCCATACTAAAGCAAGCAACTCCTTATCCAGAACGGAATATTTCATTTCGCTCGTCGTGAGCTTTCTGGAAACGTACATAACCGGAAATAAGGTGCCTCCATATTCCTGCATCAAAACTGCAGCAATAGCGTAAGAAGATGCATCACTGCGAAGAATGAAAGTGAGATCTTTGTTAGGCAACCTCAAAAAAGGCTCATTTGAAAAAAATCTTTTTATATAATCTAACGCGGTTTGGTGATCTTTCAACCATTTTATTACATTAGGTGTGCCTTTTTTCAGTAAAGAAGAAAAAGGTGCAGTTATAGTAGACAAATGAGGGATGAATTTAGAATAGAACTGTATTAGTCCTAAGAGAGACCTAACTTTTTTTTTTTGTCTTAGGTGCTGAGATATTTAAAATCTTAGAGACGTTACTGTCTTCTGTATACATTGAACCGTGACCTATACGGTGACCAAGAAAGGAGATGTCATGAAAACCGACAAAAGCCTTTGAAGGTTTCGCTGTTAAGTTATAAGTTTAATCCTTGAATATGTTCATCCCAAGAGTCACTGAAAAGACAGATGTCATCTATGTAAGTAATGACATCGGGACGATGAGACAGTACGCGGTGCATCATGCGTACAAAGATAGCTGGCGCATTCATTAATCCGAATGGCATAAAATTCCATTGGAAAAGACCCCGTGGCGTCGAGAAAGCGGTGAATGGCTTTGCTTTAGGAGTGAGTGGCACTTGCCAATAACCCTTTGAAAGGTCAAATTTCGAAAAGAATGTGGCATGAGATAATCTCTCCAATAAGTCGTCTAAAAGAGGTAACGGTTCCGCATCGAATTTTGTAACTTTGTTTAATTTCCTGTAATCTACGCAAAGACGGATATTGTTATCTTTCTTCCTAATGATCACCATAGAAGAAGAGTATGGTGATGAAGATGGTTCAATTATATTTAATTGAAGCATCTCATCCAATTCCTTATCAACCTTATCACGAAAGTGTAAAGGGATAGGATATGGGCGAACTCGAATAGGCGTATCGTCAGTCAAAATAATGTCATGTTGGATGACTGACGTATGACCTGGGATGTCAGTGAGGACATCCTCATACGAGTGTAGAATATTAGAGACTTGCTGACGTTGATCAGCCGAAAGAGTAGATGAGATAGTAACATCATTCCAATTCTCAGTGGAATGAAGTGGTACAACTGGTATTGGCAGTTGTACATCATCGAAGGAAGATTCTTCTTCTTGGATGACTGACAAACTAGAATAGTGTTGAATAGGAGGTGTAGGATCGTCAGTTGCTTGGAACACTGACTGTAGATAATCAGGACGTGAGTAATACTCCTTCAACATGTTAATGTGGAAGGTTTTATGTTTACCATTAACATCAACGATGTAGTCGACATCGGATATTCTTGAGATGATCCTGAAAGGACCTCTCCAAGTAATTAAAAGACGATTGTTATGAGCAGGTAGTAAGACAAAAGCTTCATCACCAGGAATAAGCTGGCGAAGACGTCTATACTTGTTTGCAAATAAACGAGCTTTTTCTTTGGCTTGTTCGGATGATGCAGTAGCTAGTCTACAAGCATCTATGATTCTCTTTCTCAGAGAGATCACATACTCATAAGAGGATTGAGTTTCCTCTTCAATATTCTCTTCAACCAATAAGTCGTGGATTAACGACATTGGACCGCGTGGTTGCATGCCAAAGACAAGCTGGAATGGAGAAAATCCCGTGGCTTGATTTTGCACCTCGCGATATGCGAAGAGAGCAGCGGGGAGAACCCGATCCCAGTCCTGGGGGTGGTCTTGAGTCATCTTACCCAACAACTGCTTGAGTGTCCTATTTTGACGCTCAATTAACCCATTGGACATCGGATGGTAAATAGAACTAAGAGATCTGTCTATACCTAATGTCTTCATAACTTGAGACATGGATTCAGAAATGAACTGAACCCCATGATCCGATAAGATCTTCCGCGGAAAACCAATGCGTGAGAAGATCAACATCAATGCCTCTGCTACACTGGCAGATGAAGTGTTCTTAAGAGGGATGGTCTCAGGCCAACGAGTGCACATATCAATGCACGTAAGAATATGCATATGCCCTCTAGCAGATGGAAGCATCGGACCAATAATATCTATAGCCATTTTATCAAATGGTCTAATCGGGATGTCCGCAGCTTGAATAGGAGCCGCATGAAATGGACCCCGTACTTTAACTTCCTGACATATCAAACAGGACCGACAATAGAGAGTAACATCTCTATGAACGCCTGGCCAGTAGAATGCAGAAAGCACTCTGGATTTGGTACGTGAAAAACCCATATGGCCCGCACATTGCGAGTCGTGAGCATGTCGTAATATCCGAGATCTCATAGAGGATGGGACTAGAATCTGATAACATAAGGATGAATCCTTTTCCCGTATCACTCTAACTAAAATCCCATTTTTAAGTATAAAGTCATGTCTAGATTTTGCAAGTTTGTTGCTGGTATTCTTTTTGTTCACTGTGGTGAAGTGGGATGTTATAAATATTTATAAGGGACTTAGTGTACTGACTGAGATCAGCTGTGAAGGTATATATATATCTAATAAGAGTAGTGTATTATATATAACCTTACTTGCTGCCACATATGTATACCTCAGTCAGAATTATTCTGGAATAGTGTGATGACTACGTTGTATGTCTAGGGTATGTGTATGATGAAGTGTAAGTCATAACAACAACAGACAGATAAACAATTTAATTTATTCCACCACACTTGACAACACTGTGACACTCACATACATATAACACTCTAAAGGATATCTCAAAGGAGTCACTGATAACTTTTCAAATAACAATATGTATTCATTGCTGTTATGAATGAATATGTGTCCTGATTCAAATACAAAGGGAACCAGGAATCACAATCAATTTTACTTACAAGTTATATGTACAGAATTTATCAATATGAATATTATAGTGACATATATTATTAAAAGTATCCTATGTGTGTCAGTTGTGTAGTAGTACTATGAGGTAATACTGGTTTTGTTTTGTTCAAGCTCTGTTGGTATTTGTCATCATGACTTCAATAGTTTGTCTTTATTGGAACTAGTATTGGAGATGTTCTCAGTTCCTGATATTAAAACAATTTAATTCCCCTCTTAATGTTATTTTTACAATGTCATTTTAAGATGGGGGTACATAATGTTGAGCTCAGCTGGCCAGATCAGCTTATCTTGCGTGATGGCGGCAGGAAAAGACTCCTCTGCTCGATTTCTCCCTTGTGCTCTGGAGACACCTCACTGATAGCTAAATGGACCAAGGAGTATGCTGTCCGACTCTGGATTCAGCAAAGCTCTGACCAGGTGCTGCTCAATACCATCAAGACCACGGTCCCTGAAAACAAGAAGGATGTACCTTCTACTTCATAACTAATGGATACTCTAGTTCTACACTGAGCACAATACATCACAAACATTGAGTTCAGAGCGTTAGGCCAACTGTCAGCTTCATCTGAAATACTTTATACCAATATTAACCTCCTTAATGGTTACTACGCCTCTGTACATCCAGCATTATTTCTTTCTAGTCAATCATCTAGGTGTCAGTGTACTGTTTGGCCATTCCATGCTGTTTTACTTTCCTCCGACACCTTCTGTTAAGGCTGGAGCATTATAGGCTTTACATCATGTTTGCTACTGAACTACACATATATATACAGGCATAAATTAACAATTCACATTCAATTTTCATTAAAAGATACTGAATGTTTCAAGCTTACCACAATTCATAGAATAAACACAGATACGTTGACTAGCAATGAATTCTGGCACAATTACTGGCACAAATTCCCATCTGCTTATGTTCCAGGCTTTTATTTAGCAAAAATATGAGCTGGCTTCAACGCACTGTTGCTTTATCAAGCTTATTTGACTAGTGGTCTCGAACTAACGCTCCTAAGTGATTATATCAGCGAGTCTGGCCAATGGAGCCACGTTTCGACAAGTGTTTGAAAAAATTTTAACTTCCTACGTCTCCCCTAACAACCAAAGATAGTATTTATAGTCCGACCAATCGTGTTTAGTCTTATATTTGTTGCGCTCCAATCAATTTGGAGTTTACATGGTAGGCTATTTCCGTACGCAAGGTTTTTTCAAACACGTTATAAAAAAATTTTATGAGCAGAAATGATTTCATGCTGTCAGGCATCCCCACTATTTTATTTTGGTTATAACTTGTTAATTCCTAGACTATTTGCGTAACGTTTTACATATTCTTTGTCAGCAAGCCCTAAGGAACCCAAATATACAAATTTAAAAGAGCTACGTGGCTGCGTTCAAAATATGTATTTTCTAGGATAGTCGTGTAGTTGTTTTTATCACTGTCGATTTGAAATAAAGTTAGTGCATGTGGCCTTACACGCGTGATAGGAGTAATTGTGTATCGCGTTACGCTTGTTGGGGTGGCATTAATAGCGAGACGCGTGTTTAATTTTGCATGCGTTCGGCTTTCTGTCTCTCCCCTCTCTCTATCCTTCGTTTCGGTAACGTAATATAATTAATGTTAGGATTAATTTAGGTCATTACGCATTGTGCCTCTCAATGTTTTTCCAAGAAATACAGCACACGTTTCATTGAAGAAAGCGGGTAATAATATAGTAGGCTTTTACTATCAACGTGAAAGCGTTACAATTTGCAGACGAAGCAGAAAACAAGGGGGATTTCGAGTACATTCTTTGTGACAGCACTGTTATTTTACCACTGCTCTTTCTTTTATTAAATTTATTTGTTAGACTTTACATTTACCTTTTAATTTATATATGTGGATTAGAATATTTCACGACACCTCCCCTCTTAAAACAGACATTATATGTCAGTCCTTTATTCTATATACACATAGATAAATGTAAGTCAACTTGACTTTACTCTGCTGTGGTGCTATCATGGTTTTATGTAGTTGGGTCCATTCAGAGTAGGCACTACTCATGAAATCTGCCTCAGACTTCTACAACCAATAATATATTTCGGTTTTGTTACTGAACAGCCGCAAGTGTGAGTGCTTGTCTTAATGCTGCTTCGCAACCCGTATTCACCATTTCTCTTCTCTGAGTCTGCGCAATGACATGTCCAGAGAACATTATATTTCCCTCAAAATATACGTTATAAGGAGATAACATATACCTGGTGATAGCAGAGTTTTAGTAGTGGATCCCATAATCTTCTTATTATCCTGTATGAAACATTCGGAATATCCTCACTCAAAGAGGCAACTCAGGGATTCATTACGTTCCTCCGAAATGTTTACATCCAACAATTTTGTCTGATCTCAGGTTTTACTGGAATCTGATAGTATCCTTTACTCAGATCCACTTTTGAGAAATATTTAGCTTTATTTAGTCTGGCAAACAGCTGATTTGTATCCGGCAATGGATCCACCTGTCCTTCTGTAATAGCATTCAGTCTCCTGTAATCTATACAGAGTCTATGTTCTCCAGAGGGCTTCCTTAAGAGTACAACACCGGAACTATATGAGGATTCACTGTGTGAAATAATTCCTTCCTTCAACAGATAGTCTATCTCTTCCTTCAAAGCTTTCTCCTTAGCAAACGGAATCAAATATGGTTTCATACAGACAGGTGTGGGGTCTATCAGTTTCATATCATATTCCAATAGGTTTGTATGCCCTGGTCGGTCTGTTAACACCTCTGCATGATTATTTAGAACCTGTTGCACTCTCTCTTTCTGAGTTTTCGTTAAATGTGTACTGATTTTCACCTGTGCTGCTGTCTCACAGGGGTGTAATGGATATTCAAATGATGAAAGTGGTTCCTTTTTCATCTCCATGGCGATGGACAAGGTCAACAAGTGTGTCTCTTCCTGATGTTCTCTTTCCAAATATTTCTTCAGGAGATTCACATGATAGATTTTTTCTTTCCCCTTCTTATCTATCTTATAATTTGTTCTAGATACCTTCTCTAAAACTGTATATGGACCCTGCCATCCAATTTGTAACTTATTCTGACTCCCGGGCAAAAGAAGCAGTACTTTCTCTCCCACAGCCAAATTTCTGTCTTTCGCCTTCCTGTTATAATAGGCAGCATGTTTCTTCCTGGCTTGTTTCAAATTTTCATTGGCAAGTTTCCAGCCAGTTTTTAACCGAGTGGTCAGCTCATTCACATATTGGTATGAAGATGTAATGTTTTCCTCTGCCTTTTCATCAGTCCACGTTCTTAACAAAGCTTCGAGTGGACCTTTTATTTTTGTGGACCTATTTGTCCATGCACCGGTATGGTCTCTTCCACTCGAAGCTTTATAGTGATGATTGTTCCTCCCAGAATTTTCATGCACAAAACGACCGCTACCAATTTTTCTCTTGGGGCTGTCTCCCCACTTAAAATTCTTGATGAGAGATTTCCTCTCTACATCCTCTTCCTCCAGTTTGGTTAAGTCCGATTGAGGGATTTTCGGCTTATCCTGGGGTAAGACATCTTTTTGCACTCTCCGCATAGTGGCCATTGTAAAACAGTTAAGTGAAGCTTGTCCGTGAAAAGGGGCTTCCCATTCCATTTGGTCCACTTTATCAAATCTATTTTTCTTTTTATTATCAGGCCTAATTTTGCCCCGTGGCGTGTCCAGGTCCTGATCAATGTTCCCACTTGTGGGTGTTCCCTCATGTGCTATGCTACACCTTTCTACAAAATTCTCAATGTCCCATCTTGCTTTGGGCCAATAATAATTGTGAGCCACCTTTTGAATGATGGTACCTATTTTCTCATGGTCCCCATCTGGTTTCACATGTAGGCTCCTTATTAAGTCTGCCCTATATCTTTTAGGAAGTACCAGTTGTCCCTGACCTTTGGATCCAGCTCCAGTCTTCCTATACATCAACTTGTTTTTCATGTAAAAATCTCCCTTGCCTGGAGTTGTATGACAAGTTGACAATTTTCTGAAACAAGGCTTGAGTGTTTTATCCCCAGCCTGTGCCTTCCTCATCTCTTCTGGAGTGGTATCCAACATAATATCCTCCTCCTGTCTTGAGGTCGACCTGACCTGAAGGGTTGCCATATACACAGGTTTCCTTCTGCAACGGTCAGTGTCATGATTGTCCATCTGACAATTCTTACACCACCTTTTTCCTTGGTTGAAAGATCTTCTTTCATCATATTTCCTTTCATCGAATTGTGGGAATTTATTTTTATTTTCATACCGTGGCCTATCAAACTGGTGCTTACCTTTGTTTTGATCCCTAGGATCAAATTTATTAAAGTTCTGTGGTGCCCTAAAGTTATCCACTTGTTTCTTTTTATTACCTGTTACCTCTGCTTGAGCTGCTTGATACCTTTCAGCAACATTTAGCAACTCACCCAGCCTCTCTGCACCCTGTTCCATGAGAAACTTTCTCAGGTCTGGAGCCATGGACTCTCTTAATTGCTCTATAAGGACCATTTCCTTAAGATCTTGGGTTTTCCCCAGAGAAGTCCATTTCTCCAAGTATGTCTCTATTCGTGCAGAGAACTGGTGATAGGTTTCACCTGACAGTAGTTTAGCATTCCTAAATTTTTTCCTATAGAATTCTGCATTCTTTTCATATCTTAACAAAAGAGCCTGCTTTAGCATGTCATAATTTTCCTGATCACCTCTGCTCATTTTTGCAAAAACTTCATAAGCTGCCCCACGAAGTCCCTGAGATAACTTTAAGCTCCACCTTTCTCTCTCTAACCCATACGTGGTAGCTAATAGTTCATACCTATTTAGGTAGCTCTCTATATCATCGTTTTTCTCAACAAAATGATCTAAATGAAAATTCATAGCTGAGGTTGAGGCTCCCTGGCTAGCAGTGGCATCAGAGGCAAAGGGACTGGCACCATTTTCAGGAGCATGGCCCTGAAACTCAAACTCCCTTAGTCGTAACTCATGTTCCCTTTGTAATCTCTTATCTTCTGCTTCCCTTTCTGCAGCTAATCTCTTGTCTTCCCTTTCTGCAGCTAATTTCTTCTCTTCCCTTTCTGCAGCTAATTTCTTCTCTTCCCTTTCTGCAGCTAATTTCTTCTCTTCCCTTTCTGCAGCTAATTTCTTCTCTTCCCTTTCTGCAGCTAATTTCTTCTCTTCCCTTTCTGCAGCTAATTTCTTCTCTTCCCTTTCTGCAGCTAATTTCTTCTCTTCCCTTTCTGCAGCTAATTTCTTCTCTTCCCTTTCTGCATCCAATTTCTTAGCCTCAGCCTCAATCTGCAACCTCTTAGTCTCAGCCTCAGCCTCAAATTGTAACTTCTTAATTTCCCTTTCAGCCTCTAACTTTCTTTCGGCTTCAAACCTTCTTTCTTCGCGTTCAATAAATTTGTCACATTCCGTGGTGACATAGGCAACCATAACTTGCCCATCTAATCCTAACTCTTTTGCAGTCTGAACAGCAGCAGATCGAAACTTGGCCAGGTCCGCCATTGTCCATCAGGTAAATTTATACAATGTCTAACCAACAATTCAATCTCTAATTATATATCTAATGGACAACACAGGCACCGTGAGCTCAACCTTATTTAATTCCACCCAAGGATACCTTTTAATTCTTATATTCCCTGAAGTGAATTACCCCCACTATTTTTAATAGGTAAAGATTCAAAATCACAAGAGCGAGACCCCAATATATGTGGTGAAGTGGGATGTTATAAATATTTATAAGGGACTTAGTGTACTGACTGAGATCAGCTGTGAAGGTATATATATATCTAATAAGAGTAGTGTATTATATATAACCTTACTTGCTGCCACATATGTATACCTCAGTCAGAATTATTCTGGAATAGTGTGATGACTACGTTGTATGTCTAGGGTATGTGTATGATGAAGTGTAAGTCATAACAACAACAGACAGATAAACAATTTAATTTATTCCACCACACTTGACAACACTGTGACACTCACATACATATAACACTCTAAAGGATATCTCAAAGGAGTCACTGATAACTTTTCAAATAACAATATGTATTCATTGCTGTTATGAATGAATATGTGTCCTGATTCAAATACAAAGGGAACCAGGAATCACAATCAATTTTACTTACAAGTTATATGTACAGAATTTATCAATATGAATATTATAGTGACATATATTATTAAAAGTATCCTATGTGTGTCAGTTGTGTAGTAGTAATATGAGGTAATACTGGTTTTGTTTTGTTCAAGCTCTGTTGGTATTTGTCATCATGACTTCAATAGTTTGTCTTTATTGGAACTAGTATTGGAGATGTTCTCAGTTCCTGATATTAAAACAATTTAATTCCCCTCTTAATGTTATTTTTACAATGTCATTTTAAGATGGGGGTACATAATGTTGAGCTCAGCTGGCCAGATCAGCTTATCTTGCGTGATGGCGGCAGGAAAAGACTCCTCTGCTCGATTTCTCCCTTGTGCTCTGGAGACACCTCACTGATAGCTAAATGGACCAAGGAGTATGCTGTCCGACTCTGGATTCAGCAAAGCTCTGACCAGGTGCTGCTCAATACCATCAAGACCATGGTCCCTGAAAACAAGAAGGATGTACCTTCTACTTCATAACTAATGGATACTCTAGTTCTACACTGAGCACAATACATCACAAACATTGAGTTCAGAGCGTTAGGCCAACTGGCAGCTTCATCTGAAATACTTTATACCAATATTAACCTCCTTAATGGTTACTACGCCTCAGTACTTCCAGCATTATTTCTTTCTAGTCAATCATCTAGGTGTCAGTGTACTGTTTGGCCATTCCATGCTGTTTTACTTTCCTCCGACACCTTCTGTTAAGGCTGGAGCATTATAGGCTTTACATCATGTTTGCTACTGAACTACACATATATATACAGGCATAAATTAACAATTCACATTCAATTTTCATTAAAAGATACTGAATGTTTCAAGCTTACCACAATTCATAGAATAAACACAGATACGTTGACTAGCAATGAATTCTGGCACAATTACTGGCACAAATTCCCATCTGCTTATGTTCCAGGCTTTTATTTAGCAAAAATATGAGCTGGCTTCAACGCACTGTTGCTTTATCAAGCTTATTTGACTAGTGGTCTCGAACTAACGCTCCTAAGTGATTATATCAGCGAGTCTGGCCAATGGAGCCACGTTTCGACAAGTGTTTGAAAAAATTTTAACTTCCTACGTCTCCCCTAACAACCAAAGATAGTATTTATAGTCCGACCAATCGTGTTTAGTCTTATATTTGTTGCGCTCCAATCAATTTGGAGTTTACATGGTAGGCTATTTCCGTACGCAAGGTTTTTTCAAACACGTTATAAAAAAATTTTATGAGCAGAAATGATTTCATGCTGTCAGGCATCCCCACTATTTTATTTTGGTTATAACTTGTTAATTCCTAGACTATTTGCGTAACGTTTTACATATTCTTTGTCAGCAAGCCCTAAGGAACCCAAATATACAAATTTAAAAGAGCTACGTGGCTGCGTTCAAAATATGTATTTTCTAGGATAGTCGTGTAGTTGTTTTTATCACTGTCGATTTGAAATAAAGTTAGTGCATGTGGCCTTACACGCGTGATAGGAGTAATTGTGTATCGCGTTACGCTTGTTGGGGTGGCATTAATAGCGAGACGCGTGTTTAATTTTGCATGCGTTCGGCTTTCTGTCTCTCCCCTCTCTCTATCCTTTAGTCCAGGGGTCGGCAAAGTACGGCACGCGTGCCAAGCGTGGCACGTGGAACGATTTTCAATGGCACGCTGAGTGAATTAAAATATTGTACAGTATATGATCTCATTTAAAAAAAAAATTGAATTTTTAATTAAATAGAAGCATATAATTCTTTTAAAGCTATACCTGTTATTACAACCCTTCAAAACGAAAGTTTTTAGACAATGGAGGTAAGAATGTGCGATCTAATGCAAACTAAAGGCCTGATCATACTATACTGCACGTATGTCTTCGTTTTTACGGACCGTTTCCGAGAACAAACATTCTTCAACGAATTTCAAGGGGAGTGGTTATACTTTGCGGCGCCCGCTAGTCTGGCGTCTACCTGCTACCGTAGTTTGCAGGATGTTAGTTAGTTGCTTATCCTTTACAGGACGTGGCAATCAACCCCAGCTTTTATTGGCTGTTTGTGATTTTTCTAGGCAAGTTTTTCATTCAGTAGTTTGCCATTGCTTTCTGAACGGTACGGCGCTTATACCATTGTTAAAAATCCACACAAAGCGATTTGCTACCAAACCGCCTGCAGCAGGTTTGCAGGATGAGATTCTTGAAAAGAATCCCAAGCGAATTTTGACGGGCAAGCGGAGACGTAATATCATAATTACGCAATAGTGTCTGGCTAGCTCCTGGGCGAGCGTATTTATTTCGTTTTCGCTCGCAGTTTTTGACTCCCAGTGGGAGTTTGGAGCAACAATGACTGACCTCGACGAAGTTATATTTCCGTCCTATCCTTCCCCTCTCTCCAGACCACCACCATCTCTACAGTTCTCCCGGCTGTCGCATACTCATGCCCGTACAGTCCGTTGACCGCAGCACAAAAGTTGGTGTTGTTATTAAGTAATACGGTGCCGTTAAAATGACTCAAAAAAGACAAAAACTTGATATACGCTCGTTTCAAGACTTTTGGACAAACGAATATTGATTCATACAACAAAAGAATCGTGATGTTTGTGCTTTATGTTATGAAAGTGTGATGTGCCGTACGTCAAGTGTACAAAGACACTATCAAACCAAACATCAGTCCATGTTTAAAAACTCTGAGGAGAAAAGTGAAGCCATAAAAATGGCTGTTTCTGGCTACAAAAAACAAAGTAGTATGGCTGTTTCTGGCTACAAAAAACAAAGTAGTATTTTTAGTCAAGTAATTGGAACCAAAAATAAAGCTACCGAATGTAGTTACAAAATTGCACAGTGTGTGGCTTCGAAGGGCACATCTTTCACAGATGGAGAATACATCAAGGAAACTTTTTTGAGCAGTGCTGAAATTTTGTTTAGTGATTTACCAAATAAAGAAACAATACTGTCTCGGAGTATGGCTGAAAATGTAACGGTAAAACAAACAACCGGGTTACAACAAGCTGTTGTAGTTAGTGTCGCTCTTGACGAAAGTGTCGATGTGAATGACGTGACGCGCCTAGCTATAGTTGCATGATATTGTGACAACGACCGTATTTATGAAGAACTGTGCTGCTTGATACCTTTTGATGGTACAGCCAAGGGAGAGGACATTATAACTGCATTTGTAAGCTATTTCGAAAATCAGAACATTAACATGAATAAAATATTCTGTGTTACTACTGATGCCGCCCCTGCATTTGTCGGAAAGAACAAAGGATTTGTTAAACTTCTTGAGGATCGTATTGGATGTCAAGTATGGAGCTTCCATTGCATTATACACCAGGAGATTTTGTGTGCGAAGATTTCGTCACTATCCTTGAACTCTGTAATGGAAACTGTTGTCAAGATAGTTAACTTCATAGTTTCTCGCTCTTCATTGACCCACAGGCAATTCAAGTTTCTTCTACAAGAAATGGAGAGCGCATGTGCGGACCTCCCGCTGTACAGCAATGTTCGTTGGCTTAGTCGAGGTAATGTTATGAACAGATTTGTATCATGTCTAGAAGCAATCAAGGTGTTTCTTGATGAAAAAGAACAACATTTCCCGGAATTGAAGAACGAGGACTGGCTGTGCAAGCTGATGTTTCTGGCTGACATAACTACAAATCTGAATGAATTAAACTTGCGTTTACAAGGGCAGGGTCAAACAGTACTTGATCTTTTTGAGCACTGGAAAGAATTTGCGTCAAAATTAGACACATTTTGCAGAGATATTACCACTAACACATACACGTACTTTCCAAACGTAAAGGCTCATTCAAATCGATTTACTGTCAACAGAGATGAGCTTCAGAAGTACGTTGAAGCGCTCAAAGGAGAGTTTGCTAAACGAGGTCAAGACTTCAAAATTCACGGGCCCATGTTTTCTTACCTCATCAAGCCCGACTTAATTGATCATACTAACATCCCATTTGACCTTTTTCTTTTCGAGTGGATGGATGTTGACAATTTTGAAATGCAACACATCGAATTCAAGGCATCAGAGTTATGGACGATAAAATTTGTAGAATTGCGAAAAACTCTTGAAGGAAGCTGCTTGGAAAAGTCAGCTGCCATCCTCAACTGCTGGACATCCCTGCCTGAAGCGTTAACCTGTTTGAAGAAAGTTGCATTTGCTCTACTTTCGGCTTTTGGGTCAACTTATACATGTGAACAAATTTTTCTCACACACGAAAGCTGTTTTAAGTTCACAGAGAAGTCGCCTAACACCTGTGCATTCAGAAGCCTGTGTGAAGCTGAAACTGACAAAATACACACCTGATATTGAACAATTAACCAAGGAGAAGCAAGGACACGGGTCCCATAAATTGATTAATGACTCAGATCAATAATAATCAATGATTACTCATATTAAAATTTTAAAAACGTGTTTTATGTTTGGTTTATTTAATTGTTTTGTTCTTTAAACTATTGGACTTTCTGTCTTAACAAAATATACATATGGCAATTTTATTATAAAATTTCAAACTAATGTGTTCAGAACATAGACTAAATTTTGCAAAACATAATATTTGTATTGATATTTGTTCCTATTTATATTAAAATATTGAATAATCTACAAAGAATAGAATAGTTATTTAATGTATCGGAAACATGTTAATACAAGATCATTTTTAAATTGTTTCAATAATTGTTGTATATAAAAATATGGTGGACTTAGGTTGGCACGCTGAGTGACTTTGCAACATTACTTCGGCACGACACTACTAAAAGTTTGCCGACCCCTGCTTTAGTCCATCTGTTCGTTCGTTTTGGTAACGTAATATAATTAATGTTAGGATTAATTTAGGTCATTACGCATTGTGCCTCTCAATGTTTTTCCAAGAAATACAGCACACGTTTCATTGAAGAAAGCGGGTAATAATATAGTAGGCTTTTACTATCAACGTGAAAGCGTTACAATTTGCAGACGAAGCAGAAAACAAGGGGGATTTCGAGTACATTCTTTGTGACAGCACTGTTATTTTACCATTGCTCTTTCTTTTATTAAATTTATTTGTTAGACTTTACATTTACCTTTTAATTTATATATGTGGATTAGAATATTTCACGACATTCACATACTGAAATTTTTTTTTAATGAATCATCATTCTTTTGTAATGTTGCAAACAACTCCCGTGAAATAGGAGCATCGTCATCACAAGTGGTATGAACTGTAGGTTCAACCGGTGTATCATGCGACATATTAGTAGCTTGCGCTCTGGTCACTATTGCATTTGCAGTTTGAATATGTCGCTCTTCCCATTCAGCAATTTGCTGTGGTGTACACTCTTTAATACCATGTATGCGACCAAGTATGACATCACAAATTGGATTCGGAAGGAGGCAGGCCTGGATCTTTCCTGAAAAAAAATGGTGTGTTAAGATCATTAATAGCTGTGGGAAATGTTTCCACGGTGCCCCCAAAAGTCACACACTTCACAACCCTGCCCGTGGCACAACTTGGGTTGATCAGCGAAGTCCGTATGCCCACAGTACTACAGCCTGAATCAAATAGAAGAGAGCATGAAATGTTGTTGACAAATCCTCTGTTAAACCTAAGAGAGCCCTGTCCCTGGTGTACTGACGCAGCAGTGGCCGTACAGACCGCAGGTAGACTAGGCAAGGTATGTCTGCAACGCAGCGTCGTGATCGCCTTGGGCTGGAAAAGAGTCGAGCATTCTGGACAGTCTTTCACCTGGGTACAATCAAGAGAACAAGACATAGCATTGTGAGTTTCAGCTCCTTTACCCTGTTCAATGTTAGCCTGTGTATCACTTAAAGCGACATTAGAATGTCTACCTGTATTACTCGACGATCTATCTCTTCGACGCGATCGATTCTGATTATTTGCATTAAAATTGCCACAATTGTCATTTCTGCTTGAGTTAAAATTTGGATGAGTCCGATAATTTGTATAATTAAAGTTATGATGTTCGTTAAAATTCTTACTCCAGGAACCTTGTCTGTTTTGTGGATTTTGAGATTTTGATCGCCCGTTTTGTTTATTATAATTCCCTTGATTATATTTAAAATTATTGTTACCAAAATCTCGCGATCTGTGAGCTTGGTTCCAAGAAACATTAAATGGAGCAGATTGCTGAAATTGCTTCCCCTTATAAAAGTTACCATTGTTAAAATTGTAATTATTTCCCTTATTGAAATATCTGTCGTTACTCAAAGAACGATTGCGTGAAAAATTATTTTGTTGTGCTGCAAAAGCAACCGGCAATTCACTTTTAATCTGCGCATTACTTAGATCCATGGTTGGATGAGCAGTGCAGAAATTTTTTGCATCTTCTTCTAAATCTTTCATAGATAAAGGTTTCCGTTCGTGTAAAAATGCAAGAAATGTAGGATTTACAGACGATAGCACCTTATCGCGCATCAGTAAATCGAAGAGACCTTCATACGAGTTTTCAATCTTGGACAATTCGATCCATCTTTCTAGGGTTAGCCGTATTTGGGAAAGAAAATCACTGAAATTTCTGCTTGATTGCGGTAGCAATGTTCGAAACCTTAATCGGTATTCATCTTCTGTCATTTGAAATTTTTTTAGAAGTGCCGCTCTAAGAACATCATAATCATTCTTCTCATTAATACTGGTGGTATGATAAACTGCTAAAGCATCCCCAGTAAGTAATCTGGATAAATATGTACAATACAGTGTTTTATCCACGTTATAAGACCTACAAGTGGCCTCAAATCTATCTAGGAAGAATATTACGTCGTCAGACGGGGGATTAAATTTAGGTAATTTAAGGTGAATTTCCTTAAAGTTATCATGTCTGGACGAAGCTTGGCCTTCAAAAGTTCTCTGAGAATTAGCTTCTTGAGTTAACCTAATTCTCTCATATTCTGACTCTGCTAATTTCAGTTCATGCTGTCGTTTTTTATCATTCTCTTCTATCTCAAGCTGAAGTCTTTTTGCATTTTGTTCAGCTATTAATCTTCTTTCTTCCATTTCCTTTTGTTTATTTTCCATTTCCATCTTAAGTAGTCTTTCTTTTTCTGCTGTATCAAATCTAAATTTTTCTTCAGCCTCCAATTTTCTCTGTTCTGCCTCTCGCTGAAATCGTTTCTCTTCTAATTCAACGGCTAATCTCATTTTTTTCTCATTCTCCTCCGCCTCAAATTTCCTCCTCTTCTCATTTTCCTCAGCATGTTTCTCTTCTAATTCAGCGGTTAATCTCATTTTTTTCTCATTCTCCTCCGCCTCAAATTTCAAATTTTCCAAACGTAACTTTTCAGCCTCCAATCTTTGAGCTTCCAACCTTTGAGATTCCTTATATTCCGACATAGCGAATTGTCTGACCTCTTCAGGAGGTATCTGAAGAGCTTTTGCTTGTTTAATGAAATAATCTAGTGAATACATTATGCTTTATAAGTAGTCACAATATTCTTAATTTCTACAATTAATAAATAATCAGTGTAAATTAATTAACCTTGTTACTATACCAAGTGTTCTTCGTTCCTGTCCTAGAACGGTATCTTTTGTTATCATATAATTGTGAAATATATTAATAATCAATACAGTAATTTATGTAATGAAATGTCATGAAAGCAACAACGTGATAGACAATAGAAACATTACTGACAAGACAAGATATATTAGACGAATGAAAACGTTTGCAGAAATCAACATAATTAAAAATGGGAAAATTAAGAAATAATATTGCAAAGGATGCAATGAAATCTGCACACACACAAAAAAAATTACACAAGACAATTAACAACACAGTGTAAAAACATAGGTTTTGTAAAAAAACTGAACGAAAGCCAGGTGAGACGGACGTAATATACAAACAAAATTCATCGTAAAACTAAATACGAATAAAATAACTACAAGAACAACAATTAAAACTGGACGGAACAGCTAAACAGATACTATTATAAGAAACAAATAGCGATCGGAACTACGGCAAGGTTTCTATCCTTGAACCGGAATTATCGCTCAATTGAAACTTACAAGTAAAGCCCTACAGAACATCTGACAAAGAGCCCGAATCGGCTTCGAGATGAACCTCGTTTGTCAGATCGACCTCCCTACCTCCCACGACGAATATAAAACATATAACATGTAACATGAAAAATATATATGTGGACATAACTACATGAGGCACAGCTAAACGTAATAAAGTGTACAACGATACTACGTTATACTTATCTCGCGTGCAAGGAAAAAACAATGTGCCTCGTCTCCGTAAATGTACGTCTGAGAATCGAAATACTTCGCTTTGAGTATTTGAGTACTGCTCGCACGTAATGTTGACGAAAGGGTGATCCCACTGTAGTCAGTCACTCTAGAACTTGACGTTGAGGTTTAATGTTGACCTTGACCTTCTGATAACCGTCGTGTTGATTACTTGATGAAGACACTGGTCTTTCTGTGTAACGCTTCTTGAAAATTCTTGAGTATGTTGAGTATGTTGTTGAGTATGTTGAGTATGTTGAAGCTTGTCCAAACCACATTGGCCGCCATTTACTGTTGGGTTCTTTTGGTGATGAGGTAATAGTCGTAAGCTAGTGATAGGTGACAATGTGCTAGCTTGAATACGCGAATGGTTTCAATGGAAAAATGTCACAAGCGTTCCTCAAGTAAACTTCAACAAGTAGTAGGTAAAAGTACATATCATTTATTGACGTGATACAGACGAAGTTGAACGGGACGGTCATGGTTACAAATGCGAATGTCATACTTTAAAGTTGCTGATAATAATTAAAATTCTTGGAGATTCTTTAACAATCAAGTCCTCTTCTATCCAAGTGACTATGAATCACCTAACCGTTACCATCTAAGATGCGTTCGGTGATTGTCCGTTGACCTTCTTCCAAGGACCGTTATCATGGTAAACGGCTTCATGCTCAAGGATAAATCTTCCATATAATACTTATACAAAGTCCCAGACTTTCTCCATACAATCCTTTATATAGCTTAAATAATCCACACAAAGTCATACACGACGATACAAATAGGTTAGAGCCTTCTGTTGACTAACCTCTCAAAATCATGCCACGACTTTGGCATTGCAATAATGGCGTTTTAAACATATGAATAATGCAATCAAATACCTTCGTTCCCTCGTAGGAATCCTCCTTCTACGATGGATCACAGAGGCTATCAACTCCGTTGGTCCATTCTAGGAATAACATCACAAGATGGATCCCCGCTAGATTAATACAAGGAGCAGCCTTAAACTTCAAGTTTCACTCACTAATCATACGAATATGAGGGGCGACAACTTACATGATACTTTCCATATTGGCTTCGACATGAAGACCAATATCTCAATAAAGAATGGCTTCCACAAAACTTGCCACGCCACAAGAAATATTCCACGGACATAAAAATGGTCCGTACTGCCCGTATCAAAACATGACGTCAGAATCCTCTAACTAGGTTACTCGTGCGTAAAAAGCAACTCACACTGCCTTGTGCACGTCAGTGCGTGAATCAATCGAACGCACAAATAATATAACTATATCAAGACTGGTGCGTACATTTGGCAGGACCGAAGACTACCCCCTTAGGTAATAAATGTACGTAACACCCATATATTTTAATGCATATAATAAAAGTGAATGACAAATTATCAGTCATTGTTTCGTCATATCGTTCTGAAATATATGTAGAGCAATCCCCGATAAGCGCTGTTGATTAGTTCCTTCAAAAATCGGTTGCTAATCCAAAACGTTTTGAAACGAACATGAATTTCCCATTGGAATTTATAGAAAACAAATTAATTCGTTCCCAAGGCCGAGAGAGCTGCATATAAATTAAGAAAATAATTGATACCCCGAAAAAATAGTTAATAAAATTTATTCAATCAATAACCTTTAGCTCCCCGAGGAGCATAGGCCTTCAACAAACACATGCCAAGTCCTCCGGTCCTGTGCCATCCGATCAAGTCCTTTCCATGTTTTCCTCATCATTTTCACCTCTGTATCCAGCTCTCTTCTCCATGTGTTTTTTGGTCTACCTCTGCCTCTCTTTCCCTGTGGATTCCAGAACAAGGACTGCCTTGTAATGCTATCAACAGGAAAAAAAACATTTATTAACTACACGTAATTACCAGACATATTGAACACAAACACAAAATTATGTACACAAAATATTACAGGACTTTAATAGCTACTACTTACGTCGCTTGTGGCTACAGTTGTCATAACGCCGCTGTCTTCGTCTTTAGACGACTGGTTAGCAGAAGGTTTTGTAGGTGTTGAAAAAGTATTTTCTGACTCCAGATGTAGAAGGCACGGCTACTTGGTCAATGGGGGCAGAAGATATTGGTGAAAATAACCATAAGAAAGATCATTTTGTACTTAATTACGTGGGTCATTCAAGGTAAACCTGTCTGGCATTGTGTTTGCATCCAGAAAGAGACAGAGTACCAACCCAAAAGTACATTAAGACTAAATGCTGTAACTGGGCCTATCGAGCCAGATTATATTTCTTTCAAAAAATCTCATTTACATTCAGCCCATGTGGCGAAATTACAAACATTAACATCTCCGACGTTTTGACAAATTGTGGTGTGACAATAAATTGTTGATACTGAGTAAAGTTACCGACCTGACTTTTCCTAAAGTACTGGAAACCTCCAGATTCCGACACTGTGAGCTGTCGTAAAATACGATCTGTATGTACAACACGCTCACATAGGTTCTCGCTAAATTAAGTAGAATTGTACTAAAATGCTAATAAATAAACCAGCCCGTGTGTGCTTGACTAACTGCTTCTTCTACGCCAGTGGGAATCACAATTGTATGCAGTAGTAATGCTTATACACTATCTCGCAGTCTAATAAAAAGCTTTGCTAGCTTTGGCCTCGAGACTAACTATTTACTTCTGCCAGAACTGTTACGCACAATTGCCGATCTAAATTAACGTACGATTTTAACATTAACGCTTGTAATAGTAGTAATCCGGACATTTTCCAGTAGTGTAGAAAGAAAATGCAGTAACATTTAACGCAAATATTACTAAACGCCGAGCAGAACCCCCTCGTCGCTCGACACGCGTTAGTGGCAGATATTCACACTGCTGGATTTTTCACCGATATATACACACACGCAAGTTGTTAAAATGTTGTGACGTATTACAAGCGCCGTTCGGTCTGCATGATGAACGGTAGTTTAAAAATAAAAGGAAAAATTACAATTAACGTGAGATTTTTTTTTAAGGTACAGGCTGGATGGGGGATGTGAAGGAGTATAAGACTAGCTATGTCATTAGATCGTGTTTACAAATTTGAATAAGGCAGGATAGGAAATATTATTTGAAGCAGTGTAGAAATAAAAACGATACTAGTGAATGGAAATAAGCTCAAAAATAAAATAATGTAGATTATACATAAATAAATAATAATAAATAAATCTTTCCCGTAGTTGTGCCGTTTGGATGGTTGTGGGTTCGCGTCCCCTATCACATCTGTTGTATTTCTGTTGTCTAGTTTTCTTTGTCTTCATTTCTTACGAGTGCCTTCAACCTAACCATTTATGTATATTATTTATTCATTGTTGGTAGGCCTCTCGGGTTTCTGTCTTTATTTATTTCCACGTGTCTGCTGGTGTATGACGGGTTAAAAATAGCTAGTCCACGGTGTTGAGTGTGGCCTACATGGTTAACCCGTCTCGGAATACAAATTTGCATAACATAACTGTCATATCATACATACTGTCTCTTTGGTTACAACATTTTTTTTAATTAGAAGTTTTGGTAAACAAAACATGTAGCGCAACGTTTTAAAAAAGCAGTATATGTATTACTATCACACACAGAGAGAAACAAAAAATGTGTGAGTGTGTAGTGAATTACACTGGAGAGATTATAGATGTTATAATAAAATGTAGATGTGTGTGTCCACAGTGAGAGGTCAAGCTATGTAAGACCCTGAGTCTAATAGCTGATGATGTAGTTAAGTTCTCATGGGACCTATCGCTACCTCTCTAGATCTCACACTGTGCTATATTTTGTTTATTATTTATTGGTGTGCTGTTTGCTATATGACTACGTGTCTAGGGTTATGCAAATATAGTGATATGGTGCATAAAAAGACACACACAAACAACGGGAACTCAATAAAATTAACTTAAGTAAGGCTGTTGTTAAAGTTATGAAATTCATTTTTTACAATTTATTTTCCTGTCTATCAAATCTCTTTTGGACAGGAATGTTGAAAATTGAAGAAAATTATGTTACATGAAAGAAATGAATAATAAGGACTCTTTGTCCCTCACTGGTAATTTGTGACAGAAAGCAACAAGATCAATAATTATTTAGTATGAGTTTAAACTGTTAAGAAATACATAAGATAATAACAGAAGACGAATAGACGGACGGACTTGAATCTTTCTCAGTTTGCCCGGTAGGGGGATAGAGGGGAAGTAGTCCAAGATTTGAAAATTAAGGTCAGTTTTGAATAAAGAACGCTAGAAGCCAAACAGTCCCTGATTGGCTGTGGCCAAATATACTAACCCAGAGATAAAACCTAGTAGTAGTTAGTATTCGGTGCCACTTGTTAAAGACATTTGATCACTAAAAGTTGTGTAAAAGTCAAGGAGATAGTACATCCTTGGTCGCTTATTCTGCACAAGCAGCGATCTGGATTTTGTTTCTATATTATCGCCTATTCAACTTACTAGTGTTTATTTCACTGATGCGGTAAGGAAGAAAACATTTATATTATCATTATTGTGATTATTATTATACATGTATTATTGAATATGTCTGAAAATTATGTGGGAAGGAATTTATAAAGAGGGAAGTCAACATCAAACTTTGTGTTGTTTCACAGAGTTGTTAGGAAATCTATTAACCTGTTGTGGAAAAGCCAGACAGGCTTTCTGATATTTTGGGAGAAAAGAAAGTAAATATTAATGGGGAAAGTGTTGTACAGTATTATGACATAAGACCAGGAAAACCACTGGCCGTCTTCTTCAGCAAGTCACCGTGTTTGTACATGACTTGATATAATTAATGTAAAATGTTTCTTTTGTCAAGGAACGTGTCAAACGGTAGTTTGAAGTTTATTTGACCATGAATGGGGTAACAAACAAATTGAGAACGTTAACTAATTGTTTAGTTACATGCTGAGTCTGATGGTATTGAATTGTTGGAGTAGGGAAAGCGAGAGACTATCGTATGTTGAGACGAACGAATTTATATTGTTCCAGGGTTTCATCTTTGACTCCAAGTGAGCCCAGGTTAAAATACACCGGAGTATATTGTTCTGCATATGAAGCTGTGAGGCTGTATCCTCCGGGTGCCTCTACATTTATATCTTGCCAGATCAGATTCCTGATTGGAAATTGGAAACTGACAGTGTGATCGTAAGACAGCTCGTTACCAGCACTCCTCAGATAAGCATATGTGTTGGGGCTTTCGATATTTCAACCACAGGACTCTCAATTTCCCAAAAGTGTATTGAACTGATTCAGACCATGATGAAGAAAAGTGTTCTATAAATCATTACCCTGTTCAAAGGATCAAACATATTGTCACTGTTCCATATTGACACATCTACATATAATTTTGTGAATAACCAACTCATTTATATTTTGTGAAATACTTTAATGTAAATATCTTGCATATCATTTGAGTTTTCGTTATTCCCGTGTCTACAAAAAGATCAAGATACAGGAAAATAAATTGTAAAAAAAAAATATTCAAAGTTAAAACTTAACCAGTGACATGTTTAATCATTGTTCATTAGTATTAGGTGTGGTTGTTGTCCTATTATTACACTTCATTACATTGCATAAACCCTAGACACGTGCTAGACAACATACTTACACCAATACACTTCAGTAGGGGAAGATATATGATCGGGTGAGGTCATTGGTGGTAGCAGACAGGTTCCCTGTAAACTTATCTGACTTTAATAAACTTCAGGGGCTTGCACAGCTGACCGCACACCAGATACCATTAATATAATATCTACTTCTAACACCTAATCCGCCACATGAGCCCTGTGGCATCTCTTACCTGAACTGATGTCCAGTGACATAAACAGTAATCCTATAATATAATCAGTGAAGTTAACGCTCATCGGAGAATTGGAATTAACCGGTCTCTGTAGAGCTGCGGTTAATCTTTGCCAACAGACCACCGGATTTGCTGTGTGTGTGTATATGTCCTAAAGATTGTTCCAGAAGGTGAAAATCAAGTTTGTAGGTAAGAACGAATGTCAGTGGCCACTGCTTATGAACAGAATGAAAGCAGGAATGAGTGACTCGTTTATTGTATAACTCATACACCCACTTTGTATTTCTTTATGCAAGTTTTGCTAATGCTATTTCCTCTTAGAATAGATTAATGTATCAACTCTGTTCTTAACTGTAGAGGGAATTTCTAGACCATAGCGTAAAACACTTTGACTCTTTTGGAGGTTAATAACTTTGCTCTAACGGGATCTTGTCTCAACAGAGGGAGGGAGGATTAAACCTATGAGTCTAACTCTTTAATTAATTCATTAACCTATGTTTATTGTATTTGATTTTGATATTCAAAGATATTGTTGTGTTGTAGTTTCTTTATGATAAATAAAATTTACATAAACCTTATTCACGTGTGTCGGTCAGCTTGTCCCAAAAGATCCCTATTCCATAGATATAGTTTGTTCACGTCCGTGCGTCTAATTGTCGTCACGTATCTGTGTGTGTGTAGATGTGAGTGGTTGAATATATCAATATATATTAATAGGAAACTGTTGTTGTTGTTTTGATGAGTTGATGGGTGGAGAGCGGGCACTTAACAGCTGACCATTATTGCCTCTTCTCGTTCCATCTTGGTCTACCCTGTTCAGCCTGAAAGTTGGTTATAATTGGGGTATTTAGTGTCATTTTATTTACTAATTTTGTATTCAATTTAAATAACTATTGTCTTTTGCAGTTGCTGATTTTTATTTATATTAGTATTTGTCCATTTTATTTTCTCTTTTGTATTGTTTATAGATAACTATTGTCCTTTACTCTTGGTTTTAATTTGTATTAGTTGTTTTTGAGTTGTTACCCTTTTTTTAATACCTCGTTGTCTTTCCTTGTCCTATGAGTAGTTAGTTTTTTTAAAGGCAGTATTAGATTTATCTTTTATTGCATTAGTTACTTCGTCCTCTGTTATATCAGCATCTAAATAGTTTGTTTCATCTATCTGGTCTGGTAGTTCTTTTAAAAACTGTATCCTAAGTCTTTCTCTTCTCTCATTTTCTTCCTGTCCAAGGCTACTTTTTGCACTGACTTTATAGAAATACTCGGCAAGGGCATTAGCTTTTTCTTTATCTGTTTCTGCTCTCTTTGGTAGTTTGATTGTTGGCATTATTGTTTTCTTATTGTTCCCTTTGATTGCCTTAAGCTTTTTCCATACTTCTTTAATTTGGGTGCTAGGTTTAAGTGACTGACAAAACTCCTTCCAGTTAGTTTCTTTGGCTTTAAATATTATTCTGTTAGATTCATTCCTAATATGTTTATACTCATCATAGTTTTCTTCTGTTCTGTTATTTCTATATTTTTGTAAGGCCCTTTTTCTTCTCTCATGAATTTCTGCACAGCTTTTATTCCACCAGGCAACTGGTTCTTTATTCCACTGAGTTTTTCTTTTCTTGTTAATGTTATTTATTGGTTTTAGGTGCTGTGGCATATTTTTATTTGGTATATATTTTATTGCTATTTTAAGAATTTCATTGGTCAGTGTTTCTGCCCACAAGTCAGTATCATCTGTTTCCATGTCTTTATATTCCATCACCTCCAGGTCTGATTGGAAGGCTTCCCAGTTTGCTTTTTTATAGTTGAAAGTCGGTTTTTCTGGTTCTGGGTTTGGAATGACTTTTTCAAGCATGGTTATTACAATGGGCAGATGATCTGAGTTTGTGTCTTGTAACACTTCCCAATTTACATTCGCTAGGTTGTTAGTTGCTATACTTATGTCTATTGCTGAGTCTGCCCTGTTAGCTTGTGGATTAATTCTAGTTGCAGTACCATCATTTAGTATTAGCAGATCGTTATTTTCTATGAAGTCAAGTAGGCACTTTCCTGCATTGTCTGCATGTTGTCCACCCCAAGCATAATGATGGGAATTAAATCGCCTACTATGACTGTTTTGGGGCCTAGTCTGTTGTTTATGGCTAGTATTTCTTCCTCTTTAATTGTGCCATCTTTAGCATATAAATTTAGGATTGTTAGATTGTCTGGTTCTGCTGCTATAGTTACCTGGATACCTTCTATGTTGGTTGTATCAAATACTTCCCATTTATAATTTTTAATGTTTCGCTAACTAAGACTGCGACATCCCCTCCTCTACCTTCTTTCCTATCATGCCTAAGTATCTTAAAGCCCTTACAACTATATCTACTATTTGGGTTTAAATGGGTCTCTTGAAGAGCATATATAGCGGTAGTTCCTCCTGTCTCTGCCAGTAGGGGTGCAAAATTCTTTTTGATGCCCCTACAATTCCACTGTATAATTCTATATCCTTTCTTATCCATTGTTTATATTAACTAGTATCCCTTTTGTTTTGTGTTAGAACTATTAGTTTGCTTCTTAGTTTGTATTGGCCCTATCCGTTGCTTGAGGCATAAGGCCTGCTCTGCGTGGTGATTCTTTAATGTAATTAAAGACTTTTTTCAATACTTGGGTTTGTGACGATTCTTCTGTTTGACGGTGTACTCTCCATAGAAAAAAAAAAAAAAAAAAAAAAAAAAAAAAAAAGCGAGTTGCGTGATACTGTGGTTTCCGGTGCGCCTTCTGGCCCAGTATCTACGACTTTAGCACCTGCTCAACGGGAGAGTGGGCTCATCCCTAATCTGTTTATGTTCCCAGTAGTAGACTATTCGCAAGCAGCCTGGGGGTGTCACTGCTCTGCGCGGACCTTGTTTACCGAGGCGGCGTCCGAGCTCGTATGGTGAAAATATGGTTGCGTTATCTTCAAAATAGCCCTGTCTTTCCCGTGGCTTTTCTGCCATCCTTCAACTTTGAGTTAGGGAGTTCTGAGCTCCAGTCTCTTTCCCAGGCGTTTTATCCTGGCCTGGCACGCATACAGAGGACCCCACTTCTGGTTCTAAGTTAGCAGTTGGGGATAGGTGGGGTAGCACACTGTGCATTCCCCGTCATCCAGGGGGCTCTCCAACTATGCAGAGCTTGCACAATGCTGTGCTCTGGTTCTGGGCTCTCCCAAGGAATCCTCACGTCCTGCACAGAGCCACTTCCAGATACCCACCACCTGCCAACCCTCCATTGTAGAAATCTCCTGCATGCGGCCATCCAGTCAAGAGCCAGTATTAAGTCTGGTGCCCAAGTGATCCCCCCAAGCTCAGTGTGCAATGCTGGGTTCTCATCATGCTGCAACACAGGGGGGATTGTGATGCTCAGCCATCTCTCTCAATTCTGCACCGATAAGTGACATCGGGGACTTAACTGTGCCTCAGTGCTGGGAGGCCCCGTTTCCGGGTACACCACACACAGCCAATTGAGGCAACGGTCGCCGTGGGCGTGATAGACGACAAACAGTGAAGAATGAGGCAAGAAAGCATTTAACCCATGAAGTGGGGGTGGATTGGTGCAGACCAGAGCATGTACCACTCGCCGGTGGGTTCTGCATCTACACCTATAGGGTTCCACCCACTCCTCAGCCCATTTAGTCTGGCCCCTCACCCAGGACCTGTCCGGCTTGGGTGACCCTGCCAGGAGTAAAACTCCCGCCGGCATAGCTCCCGGGATCATTGGGGCGCTCAAGCTCTCCAACCACGGCAAGGTAGGCTTACATGTGGAGAGATTCTTCTGTTTGTTCCTCTATCATAACTCTCTCTAAGTGCTTTACAGTTTTTGTACCCATTTTTTCCATTTAGCTTCTTGCTTTTGTTTGCCACTTTCCTTTTCTAATGCTTCTCTGTCTATGTTAATCTCCTGTCTCTGATTTTCTATCCTTTTTAGTGTAATTTCATTATCCTCTTTCAGTTCAGATAGTTTAACTAGCATCATTTCATTTTCTTCTTTCAGTGCTGACAATTTAACTACATCCTGGGCAATTTGGTGTTGTATGGCTTTCATTTCTTGTAGCATTGCCTCCGCACTTTTCAGTGCATTCGTATCTTCCGAGGATGTAGTTGAATCATCCGACTGGTTTTTTGGTACCGTTTTATTACTTTCTAACTGGTTCTTACTTTCTTTTGCCAACTGTGACTTAATCATTTTGACTTCCTCTTGCACACTCTTAATTTCTGTTATAACTTTAGTGCTCGTGTAAGTATTGTTTTCCTTTAATTCTTTAATGACCGTTTTGAAAGGGGTTTGGGTTGTTATAGCTTCCTTCAGTGCTTTTTTGGTCTGCTGATAAACTGGGCAGCCCTGGAATCTGCCGCTGTGGTTTCCTTTGCAATTAATGCATTTTCTGTTTGCATTATCCTTTTTATAGTCAGTATCTGACTTCGCCTTTTCACACTGCGTGAAAGGGTGTGCCCCCACACAAAACCTACATACCGCCTTCCCCCTGCAACTTTGTCGGCCATGGCCAAACTTCATGCAGTTGGAGCACTGCAACACTGGGGGAATGAAGGCTTCTGTGTTTTTTTGTGCTTTCCCAAATAGTACTGTCTTGGGGGGTTCCCTACCTTCTGTTGTAATCACTATCACTGGGGTTACTATACTCCCTTTCACTTTTATACGTTCAACGTTAGTAGTAAGGAATGAGGTAAACAGGTATCATTCAGGCGGCGGCGTGTGACTTTTATATAGCAAAATACTCCGATTGATTTCAGGCGTTCTCAGGCGGCGGCGCATGACTTTTATATAGCAAAAAACAGGTATCATTCAGGCGGCGGCGCATGACTTTTTATATAGCGATATATTTTAGCGGCGGGGCTTCCTCTGACGATCAGACGTATGACTTTTTATATAGTAATATTCGATAATGGTATTGTTTATACATGTATATATATATATATATATAAAATATTTTAAAAAAATCGATAATGACGGAAAATTTAAAAAATCGATAATGTTGGGTTACTAAGAGGTTTTTTTAAGTGTCTTTTTTGTGTTGGCGAAGGTGACGATGCATGGGGGTAGCTGACGGGGTGGGTTAGGGGTTTTTTTTGTGTGATGTTGGGTGTGTTTGTTTAGACATATATACATACATATATACATTCATATATACGGAGATGTGGTGACGTTGTCAGGATGCATCTGTGGTGACGGCGGCTTAGGTTATTAAGGTTTTTTTTTAAGGGAACGGGTATTGCTTTTTGGCTGGTGGTGATGACTCATGGGTGTGTGCTGGGGTGTAGCTGGTGGTTGTATGTATGACGCAGGAGGGAAGTGTTAGATAGAAGTATATAGTTAATGATCTCTTTTAAAAGAATACTTGAGTTAAAGAGGAAAATATAAAAATCGATAACGGGGGCTTAGGTTACTAATGGATTTTTTAAGGAAGCGGGTATTGTTTTTGTGCGAGGGGGAGGATGACGATGTATAGTGGGGTGTGTTGGGGTATGGGTTTTTGTGTGCGTGTATTTTAATTGTTGTATGTATATACAATATATATATGGGAGTGAAGTGTTAGAGTCCTGTACTAGGTCTACCATCGAAAGTGTGTCACGGTATTGTTGTGTATTGTTTATTTTACATATAGACATATTTTACAACAGTTATACGAACAGTTAGACGATAGACTTAGATAATAAGAAGACGAGAATAGGAAGAAGTTAATAGGAAGACGATAGTTAGACGATATATACATATAATCTTCTTCTTCTTCCGTCCTTAGCCAACAACCGACAAAGCAGTCAGTGGCCATTACGCCTAGTGGCGTCTTAAGGGCAACAGCGAATAGATTTTCTTTGCTGTTGTTCCCATCACGCCTAATGGCGTCTTTAGGGCAACGACAAATCAATCCGTTTGCTGTTGTTTCCGTAATCAAAGTGACTGGCAAACGGGTGATCAGCCCGTTGGGGATACATATAATAGGGAGATATATTTAGACAATAGGAAGACGATAGTTAGACGACATATATATAGAGACAATAGGAAGACGATAGTTAGACGATATATATTTACATAACAAGAAGACGATAGTTAGACGATATATAATAGGGAGATATATTTAGACAATAGGAAGACGATATGTATACGTTATATTTAGATATAGACGAATAGTTATACAAACAATTAGACGATATATTGAGACATACGAACATTAAGACAAACAACGGACGATATAGGTAACAAAAAGGCGTTTTAGTTAATATAGTTTTTATTTTATATTCAATAGTGTTTGTGGTATCAAACAGGAGTATATATGGAAATATATATATTAGTGGTGTTTTGTTACAAAATATACATTTTCACAATAAAAATATCACAGCTGCAGGTCAGACCTTGAGGGGAGTCGTCACATTGTCGTAAGAAATAGAGGTGTTGTGTATTGGGTGTGTCTACGTATCTGAAAGAGAGAGAGAGAGAGAGAGAGAGAGAGAGAGAGAGAGAGAGTTTAAATGTTTAGGGGTGATGTGGTGATGTTGTCGGGATGCACCTGTCGTTTTATGTAAAAGTAAGATAGGGCGTTGCGGTGTTGTTCGTAGGTGTAGATGGAGGATTTGTGTGCCCGGAACCCGATATTTTTCCCACCCTGTGCTTGTTGTGTGTTGAGTACGTCTGAGAATGTATTTTTGTCTATTTTGTTGTGGTGTTTGCTCAAGCGATTGAGTGGTCTTGAATATGATATAGATAGAAGGATGTGGCCGGGATTGTTTCAACATAATATTTTGTATTGGGTCTGTTTAATTGTGCATGTGTGATAATGTCGGTGTCGTGTAAGTTTGAGAGAAAAGATTTGAAATCTGTAAGATTTTTGACTAAGTGAGGTTGTTCTAACACACAACTATTATTATTTGAGGCATGAAAGAAACGGAGGTCATTTGTTTCTCTGTTTCTCAAAACTACGTGGTGACTGAAGTTAATTTTGAAGCGCTTTGTCTGTTGTGTAAAGACAGGAAGCAAAAGACTTTCCCATTCAATTCTTTGGCTATTATGGAAAAAAGTGAAAGTAGATAAATATTTGTGGTTGTTTGTATGTGTCTTGATCGCACTCCAATTCTGTGTATATATTTCTTTAATGTCAGCTGGTAAGTCTCGTAAGCTGTCTTCTTCAGACGTCAAGCGGGTTTTTTTTATATGGGACTGGGTACTGGTCATGGGGAGTTTCTTGGTCTGACCTGTTTTTGGTGGGTGAGATGGGGTGGGCCTTGTTGAATAGGGGGCTCTTGGTAGTGTGGAAGTTGTTGTGGTGGTAGAGGCCGTCATAGATGCTGAGTCTGTTATGGCACCGGCTGGTGGTGTCTGTTGGTGCGCCGATCTTGAGTCTGTTGTTGTGACATCTGATGATAGTGCGCGGTCATTATGGTGCGGTGGTATTGGTGGGTTCTGTGGTGTTGCTGCGGTGTCTGCTGCTGTTGAAGAGGTGTGTTGGTGTTTTCTGTGGATGCATAGATTGTCAAGGCGGGTAAAGTTTTTATTGCAGACCTCACATACTAGTAGAGTCAGCGAGTGCCTGGTTTTGCTGTGTCGTAATAGGTCGGCGCGCCTCGTGAAGGTCTCCCCACATCTGCTACATATCAGATTGGTTTGTACCACTGATGTGTCTGTTTGTGCTGAGCCGGACCCATGTTTATTCTCTATGTGACGTTTCAGCGTATCGGGTCTGGTAAATACTAAACCACAGTCAGGGCACTCAGTATTGTGACGGTCGTGTGCTGTGGCCATATGCCGAGTAAGATCATGACCTCGTTTGAAAACAGACTGGCAGCGTAAACAGGCATAGCCCCGTCGTTGAATTGACTCCATCTGTGAAAAGACGAACAAAAAGACGTTAGGCACACATAAATAAAATTAAATACATGTAATGAGAGAGAGAGAGAGAGAGAGAGAGAAAGAGAAAGAGAGAGAGAGGAAGAAAGAGAGAGAGAGAATAAACAGGTAAATAAAACACAGACTTATAGATAGGTATACACACGCCTACTCTTCCTTATAACCAGTCTTATTGTTTAGTCTGTTATCAAAGGAAATAATTTTGTTTAACATATCAGAATGGTCCACGCGCGCGCGCTGTGGAAGCAAAGATATGGATTTAAAACTCAGCCCGTTCGCGAGACAGTACCGAGTTGACCTGTCCTTTTTTAAAATAACGAAAATATAAGTATTTATTAAAGTGTATGTTAGTTTCAATCATGGTTATAACAAGGTGAATTAATGTAATATGTTGATTGTATTATCTCTATCTTTTTCCGTGTGTAGTTCAGTATTGTTTTAAAAGCCAAAATACGCTATTTTCTAAACTATTATGTTGCCTAATTTTCACTGGCTGGTTAGGTAGTTTGTAGTGACTCGGGTCCTTAGTTATTTTTAATGTAATATGTTTGTAGTTACTATGAGAAGTTTTTTTTTATAGAAACAGCTTGTGAGTACAGAAATACGACTCGAGCGCATGTGAGTTTAACAATAGACGAGAAACGTAGATAAGGTTTAAACTAAGGAATTTTTCTCACTACTATACCCAGCACATAAAAAATAAGTCGGATAATTCTTAACTTAGCTAAACCATACACGCATGTCCGGATTTACCATAAAACAGATAAAAATAACAGAGATATTTATTTATATTTAACATCTTAACACAAAAACATGAAGACCGAAAACATAAACGAAAACAAACGAATACAACCAAAACAGATATTTTTAAAGATATTTATTGTATATACCCTAGCGAAAACAGCTATATAAAAATATTTATTTTTTATACATAAAGAAGTGTTATATATATTTTAACTGCCTATTATTATTTTTATATTATTATAGGGAAAAACAGACGAATACACACATATACATATACCGAGTTTACATTTAGAACTTTGTATAGGGTTTTCTTCCAGTCTCTGAGTGTTAATATATTTT